>VDFB02105785.1:154497104-154924865 GCA_007258455.2 Sequoia sempervirens | reverse complement strand
GAAGGCCAAAAACATCAAGGAATATTACAAGGTTTATAAATAGTACATGACCTGGGTCAACAAATAAGCAACCCAATTGCATATTCGAGGCGTGCGAGGGAAACCTTGTATTCGTATGTGCAATAAAATCAATAACTGTAGGGGAAGAATTGCTAATCGATTACAATTTGAATCACTTAGTTACAAACATAGTTACTATGGGGGTGGTATGTACTATGTACCATTTTACCCAACCTCCAATTAATGACTCCAATATACCATTTTATTCTTATGTTTTTTTTTGTAAGTTTATTGGTTTCATTTCGGTAATGTTTTTTTATATTTAATTTTTGTCACAACGAGACATTAATCATATGGAGAAGGCTCTAGACTAGAGCATAGATCATGATGTATCTTCAGGCGCTTCTACCCGACAGTTTTACCTCATTGTAATTGTACAAACTAGATACGAGAAAAATATTTTATTATTTTGTTGTTTTCATAGGTTTATTGGGTTAATTTTGATAATGTTTTTAATATTCTTGTTGTAGTTGACTAATCAGGGAAAGACACCAGTAGTAGATGAGAGCATCCATAGGGAGGTGCAGTCAATATTATGTGATGATGACATCACTTAGTCATCAAACCCTCTCGATATGATAAGGAAGACCCAAAAAAAATGCAATGAAGAAATCCTTAAGTTGTTATTCATAGTGCCTCAAACAAATGAGATAAGAGAGATGGTTAAAATATTGTCTGAGAGATCACAAAACTTGCAAGTAAGTTGCCATGAGGTCTTTAATTATAACATAAGTTCATTCATGGTTTTATATTTTTTACTCTTTTATGTCATGAACTAAAATATGTGTTGTTTTTACAGGATTTTTTGTGTCCTCATGATGCTCCTGGCCATGATCAGGGTACTGTAAGTGCTACCAGAGGAGTAGGGGTTGGTACAAGTGTCCATCCTAATCTTCCTGTGCATACATCACATCATCTGACCCCATCATCCGTGCCTATATTGTCATTTGAAATGTCAAAAACACATACCATGCAGGCATTCGTTAGTGCACCCTCTAGCAACAAACACATGAAAGAACATGTGTTAGGGCATGTACCTGGGGATG
The DNA here is from genome assembly GCA_007258455.2 of Sequoia sempervirens. NCBI lineage: Eukaryota > Viridiplantae > Streptophyta > Pinopsida > Cupressales > Cupressaceae > Sequoia > Sequoia sempervirens. Next base: position 154,923,759 of record VDFB02105785.1, on the reverse strand, counting down.
CAGAGGCCACTAGTACTGATGATATTTTAGCAACATTTCTTGGATCTTATCGTATTACTAGTACGGGAATATTGCCGGTCACATTTGTGGTGACTGAGGATTCCATTCCCATAAAGATAGAGAAGGTCCCAAGTACTTTAAAATGTTTTAATTATTATTATATATAATCCAATTGAAATTTACTTATTGATTGCTCCTTTTAGACTCTTGATCCCATGATCATTTTGTAGGAAATGATATTTTTTATAAACATCTAAGTGATATTACATTGGATCTCTTCGGGCCCACCATACGTACATGGCGGAATTCCCAAAATGAAGATTTAAAAGATGAGCTCATTAACCTTTTATTTGTGTTGTTCGATAATAAAACATTCAACCAAACCAAGGTCCTTAAGAAAGCTGGTACCTATCTAAAGTATGCGAGGGACCAATATATGTCACATTTAGAGAAGAAAAAAAAGTGATGATTTCAGAGAGGGAGTGGAAGGACCTAGTGTCAAATGGAAAGGAGAATTCTAAAAATGAAAAAGGAAAGACACCACCGGGCCAAGGAAGGTATGTGATACTATCAACAATTTAATTATATACTGATTACTCTTTATTTTTACATAATCTAACATATTTCAAAATTTTCATAGTCCGCCCGTCACATCGAAGGCAACAAAGGCAAGAATAGAAAAATGTGGGCAACACAAACTTGGCTCTGGTGGTTATATGAAATTAGTTGTACGAATTGTAAGTATCAATAAATGAAATATTATATCCAAATAATAAATTGAAAACAATTTTGGTTTTATCACACCATAGAAACAAAAATTCATGATCTTATGAAAAAATGTAGGGCTCTGAATTCAACAGAGTTCCCACAAAAGATGACCTGAAGATTGCCTTCCAGCAAGGCTATGGAGCCATGGTTGAACACCTAAGATTCTTGACTAGGAAAAAACAATTTTCCACAACATCCAACACACAAGTAAATAAACTCAATAAAGTTTATTTAAAATTGAATACTTGTGCAATCTATTCAATATTAATTTCCACCATAAATTAATTACATGCCTATTTGTTTTAAACGTTCAAGCAATGATAATACTGCACATGACATTGAAATGTAGCCTAGTGAAGGTGGAGCACAACTGGTAGATGAAGGTCATGGTGTTCATCCTGGTACTTTAGAGCATGTAGAGCGTGATCAACATGTTGAGCATGATTAGGATAGAGAAGATCAGGAACATGATGTGGCCCCATCAGGTAAAGAGGACCACTCTAAAGTTCTTTTAAACATATTTAATTGCAATTGGTGTATTAATTAATGTAACCTTTCATGTTTCAAATTTAGAGCATGTAGAGCATGATCAATGTGTTAAGCATGATCAGGCTAGAGAAGATTAGGAACATGATGTGGCCCCATCAGGTAAAGGGGACCACTCTCATGTTCTTTTAAACATATTTAATTTCAATTGGTGTATTAATTAATGTAACCTTTCATGTTTCAATTGTAGATTAGGATTTAGAGGGTGTTCAACATGTTGAGCATGAGTCTATAACAAAATTTTAGGAACATGATGTGGACCCATTAGGTAAAGAGAACCACTCTAATGTTCTTTTAATTAATGAAATACTTGTAACAATAATAATAAAACATATCAGTTTAACATTTTTTTGTTATTGTAGTAGACCCCCCCTGCAGCGACCTCCACATCATGAGAAAATGACTAGGAATACATTAAAATCATGAGCAGAAGGTAGAACAACTAAAGGGGGGACATATGATTTAGAAAATGATACTCCACTTCATATTTTTTTAGCTTTAAAAAAGAAACAAAAAAAAAAAGTGATTGTAATCATATCATAACAACCTTATTTTTGATAATATGTAAAAACTGAAAGAATAAATATTCTATGTTAATGAATGAATGTGAATATGTTAATTAATGAATGTTATATGTTAATGAATGAATTTTATATGTTATTAATGGATGAATGAATTATTAATGTTATATGATTGGGTATGGGGAATTGAGAGTGATTTGAGGGGGGGGGAGGGGCCAAATGAGCTTCCACCGTCACGTGGTTGGCCCTATGAAGTAGAGAATATTAAACTATTCTCGAAACAAAGAGAAGTTCAATAAGGTAATGCACTTCAATATAAGAAATGCATCATTTGAAGCATCAAACCAATATAAAGATGAAAGAAAGTGCTAACTTTCACTATGGTGGCAGAAAATGATTCATACCTAATCCATGCTCGCATCATAATTTTAAGTTATTTCCATTCCAATGTTCTGAGTTTAGTTTGTTTGTATGGCTTTGTATGAATACCACATTATGTTGTGTGTGGATTTGGTTTCAAAGCTTTGTTTCTTCTGTTTTTAGCGGTGACATAACTCTAAAATTTGACTTTTCTCAAGATAACAAAGTTAGTGGAAAACACATCTCCTGCTGGCTTAGGAGGTTCGATTGAGATAGATACATGGGATATTTGGATCTTGCTTACATGGGAGGCTTCCACTTAACCATGAAATTTTGTACCATCTACAGGTATGCAAAAGTTTCTCTACTTACATTCATTCTTGATCATAAATGTTGTAAATGATATTAATGCTTCAAACTTAAGATTTGTTTCATTGTTATAATGATAAAAATGTTATACTTTTATATACATTCAAGAATTCTCTTGCCTGCTACCCTTTTCTCTCTCCTCCCTCCTTTTAAGAATTTTCTTTGTCATAAAATATTCACATTTCTTTCTCATTTACACAAATTTATCTGAAGTGCTAGGAGTGAATAAAGTTATGTAAAAGATGATGGATTATGTCTAAACAACAACTTTCCATCTTATAGCTAATTAAATCCTTAATATTTTAATAGTTTAGAGCTCGAATAATGCTTGTATATGCATGTGTAGCAATAACGGAGCCTATGTAAAGATTGAAATTTAAAACACCACTTTGGTATTTTTCCTTAGGCAGTGAAATAATATTTTGAGTAATACAAACCTACACACACATTGATATTTTTCAAGATTGCATTGAGGAAATTTTTTTCTCTTATACCTACCCTCAGCTAGACATGGAGGTATATAATATTGGTTTCTAGGTTTTTTCTGTAAGTAGTTAATTTCACAGAGGAAGACTAAAATATTCATAATGTCCTATAAGGTGTGAAAGCATATGAATCACTTGCTGAAGGCACCATTTTGTATTCATCCAAACACTGGTTTGTTCTCTTTTTTTTATGTTTCTTGCATGTGTTTTTTTTAAGCTCTAGAGATGTAGCTCGGTTCTTTCCTTTGCACTTTTCATCTATCTTGATGATTATAGTAGATTTTCCTCATAATTTTTCATGTAGATCTGTTTGTAACCTTATTTTCTACCAATCAATTTGCAAACCAGTCACATATTAGGACCATTTCACTAACTTGTAGTCATCCATTACTTCATATGTTGCAGGTTGTGTTTGTGTGCCAATAAATCCTGATGATTGTGAGAACTTTAATCCTACAAGTGTACCCAATCTTTCTCAAGTAAAAGTCTTACCTTATTTTATAGTACTTTAAATGGTTAATTGAAGGTGATTCTTTAGATCCGAGATAGTTGAACCCTAGATTAAAATATGGTATTAGATGGTTAGTATAATGATAAAACTGAGGTCCATTGAACACAAAATTATGAACATAATTTACTAGACTAAGAATAGTGTTACAATTATAATTATTTCTCCCTTTTACCTACCTCTCTGCATTAATGAAAAAGATAGCGTAGAGACAGTTCATTACATGTCCTCATGTATGCTAGTATTTTAATTTTGTTTAAGTTGTTCAAGAGCTTGATTAGGTCAAGAATATGTTCTACAAGCTCTGTTCTCTTGACACTACTCAACATTTTCCCTACACATTTTCTCTTCAATCCAGACATTTCTTAACTCCTTCCTTTGTTATCCCTTGGTTGTTCTCAAGTGTACTTCTTTTTCATGCATCTTGCAGTTTGTATGTATGATCAGTCATCTCTTATGAAGCATGGATAACCTTTCATGGAATTGTTGTTGTGATTAGACAATTGCCATTGTGAATAATCATTTAATTTGTATGGAAGTAAGTTTTTTCATATTATTTGACTTGGTATTGTAAACTTGTCTTTGCAAGATTATCTAGGGGGGAACAATAGAATTGTGATGATAGGTAGAGTTGTACAACACCATAAATCATTTGGCATTATCAATATATTACTTATAGAATACTCTGTGCAAGTAAACTGGAATGTGTAATGACAATTGGTCTTGAATTCAAATATGAATATAAGTAAATTATACATAAGAAGATGGTATCTATTCTATTATTTAAAGAACCCCAAAATAAGAAAATTAATGGGTTCCATTTGTTTACTTGCTCTTAGACACGTGTTTAATCAATGAGACCCTCAGAATGTCTTGCTGATAACCAACAGTGTTCAAAACTCCTAAATAGGTTAGATCGGTGTGACATTAGATCTATCTTGTTGATGGAAGTCATCAGCAAGGAATGGACTATCAAAGTGAGTTTTCTATCTTGTGTCGATGATTGATCTCTAACCAATGGGTTGGCTTCGGTGGTCATCGCCAAGAGTCTTAGTGATGAAATGGTGTAGGTATATTTAAAACTCCTGAAAAGGTTAGATCGGTGTGACATTGGATCTATTTTTCCAATGGAAGTCATTAGCAAGACATGGACTATCAGAGTGAGTTTTCTATCCTATGCTAATGATTTATCTCTCATCGATGGGCTGGCTTCAGTGGTCATAACCAAGAGTCTCCACAATGACATGGTGTAGGTCTATTTAAAACTCCTGAAGAGGTCAGATAAGTGTGAGATTGGATTTGTCTTGGCGATGAAAGTTGTTGGCAAGACATGGACTATCAGAGTGATTTTTCTATCCTGTGCCGATGATTGATCTCTCACTGATGGGTTGGCTTCGGTGGTCATTGCCAAGAGTCTTTGTGATGGTACATTTCAACAAATATTTTTTTTTAAAAAAATTGCATTATTTTGTCGCAATTTCAATGAAGGCCACCAACGAATCACTAAAAAGGTCCGATGAAGTAGCTATAGCTGCGACGAAGGCTTCGTCGTAACTGCTTGTCCATTTTGTTGAAACGGTGATAAATTTCTAGTGTTTTTTCGACGCTTCAGAAGATCCATTGCAATTGCATTTTGGTTGCAATTTTTCGGTGGATACATGAAGTTTTTGTTGATATTCTGATGAACATATGAGTCATTTTATGATGCCAATGACTGACGAATCTTCGCCGTTATTTCGATGTTTAATTCATTGTCAGAATTTCAATGAAAAAATAGCAACAATTTTTTTTTCATCAATTCATCGATTGTCCGACAAATGTTTGTTGAACTACCAAAGAACGTTTGTTGGAAAATGGAGTCAAATTTAGTAGTGACTAGATTGAAGAAATGCTTTTCTACATTGGTGTATTGTGTTGCAAGTATGATCAAGTTTGGTGGTGTTGTCATTAATGTTGTCATTGATGTCAACACAATACAAGATGTTGTAGATTGTGCATGTATATTTGATATACTATGGAGATGTTGTGAGTACATGGAGCTATCTTTTATGGTGTTGCAAATGTGTTGAAATGATGGGTTACCAAGTTCTTTTGGGAAAATTAATAAAGAGTGAAGTTAGAGTTATGTATGTGTTCAAAATGTGCTTGGGTATGTGCTTTGCATTTCTTTTGTTTTTATCCTATGCTTGTGCAAATATGAAGGGTTGTTGTTGGGGATCTATTTGTGACATCTCTTGATTTATAGCTTTTGGATTGATGGAGTGTGAAAGTTTTGTTCACAAGTGTGTGAACTTGTTTGATAGAGTTGTTTTTCTATCGACTGGGAGAAATGTTTCTACTCTGCAATCCTTCGCTAATTTTTTTCATGTCTTGCAGATTTGTAATATGTCTTGTAATGGTGGTCTTTGTGTTCTGGTGGAGGTGTTCATGGTTTGGTGCTCCAAAAGATTAGTTCCAGAGCTTTTGTGTGTATCTATGTAGTTTGGATGGATTTTTGGAAGGTGTTCAGTGTTTGAAAGTGGTTGCACTTGATGTTGATGTATCTGAAGGTATCTAAGATGTGTTCTTGTGCATAATGAAGCATGTTATGTCATCCATGTGTTATCTTCTTGTTGGAAATCATGTACTTCAATGTTCATTTTTGTTTTCATTAGGTTTTGTCAACCTTTTGTTTACACTTTAGATGAAGGATTAAAAATTTAATTAAGGAAGTGTGTTTGATCCAAGATGTTGTTTTGGGTCATGGTTAAGTATTGGTGTAGTCCACTCTCATTCTTTTCCACCACAAGAATGTTGAGTTTCTAACTTAATTTGAAATTATGAAATGAAGCCTATGTAGCCAACCTTGGAGAAAGTTTCTAATAATGAAGATGGTATAAATGCAAGTCAAGATGCAAAGGATTAAATCATACAAAGTAATGAAGTAAGCCACAAGTGAGAAGTAGAGTTGTATGAAAGTGAATTGAGGAAGCAGTACTTTATTGTGCTAGATTCCTGAAAGCAGTGAGCTAAAGGTTTCTACAATCTTCTAATCAAGGTTTCGAATGTGTGTAAATTGTTGTAGTGGATCTTTCTGTTATCTTTTGTATATGTAGGTAGTGAGCCTCTCTAATGGAAAGTGAGTCATTTATGTAGGAAATGAGCCTTTGTTTCTAGGCAGTGAGCCTCTTGTATTTGGTTTTCTATTACTTTATATTTTGAATTAATCTTCACCATGGTTTTTCCCTCACCATGGTTTTTCCCTCATTGGGGTTTCCATGTAAAATATAGTTTTCATTGTGTTCATTTTTCTTTTTTTTATCTGCATTTCATGTTCATAATTCATAACAGAATAGTATGGTTTTAAAGTTGATAAGTGTGTGAAGTTTTGTGTTTGAATTTGGTGACAAATGATTCACCCCCTCTTATTTGTCTTGCACTTTTTAACAATTAGTATCATAGCTTCGGTTCCTTGGTGAATGTCTTAACCACTTAAGGTAGATCTGATGGTGCATAACTTGGCAATCTTGATGTTTGATGGATTTGATTACAATGACTAGAAAGTGTAGATGAGAGGTTACATTATCTCTCTTGGTTACAAGACTTGGAAGGATATTGAGATGATGTTGCACTAGCAAGTGGTCCTACCATTGTAGATGAGGTTTCTTCTTATGAGGAGAATGAAAAAGTGAGGTATGCAATCTACAATGCTTTATCTATGATAGAGTGAACAAAGGTTATTTCCTTGGGAACTAGACACGAAGTTTGGAAGAATTTGGAAGGTCTTTATGAAGGAAATGATAGAGTGAAATTGATAAAGAAGTTGAAAACAAAATGTAGATATGAAAATTTGAAAATGCAAGAAGGTGAAGATATTGCAAGCTATTTCCAAAGGGTTGATCTTGTAGCAAATTAAGTTAGGAATCATGGGGGCACTCTGATAGAAAAATATATAATTGAGAAGATTCTAATGACCTTACCAAAGTGTTATAGTGATAAGGTTTTAGTTATTAAGGAGACATATGATCCCATGAAATATACTAAAGAACAACTATTTGGCACCTTGACTGTATTTGAGATGAGAAAGTTTGGAAATAAAGAGGAGAAGATAGAAACAACATTTAAAGCAACAAAGATTGAAGATGATTTGGATAGTGATGGTTTAGATGAGTTGGAAGAAGACTTTACAAGGAAGTTGATGAAAGGTACCGGTAAGTATAAATGTATGTCTCCCTTTAAATGTTTCAGTTGTGGTAATATTGGTCATTATGCTTCAAGATGTCTAAATAGAGCTATACATAAGAATAACATAGATCATAAAGATATAATGGATAATAAATTCAAGAAGTTGTATTATGTTAGAGAAGAAGCTACAATCTCTAGTGATGAATCTAATTATGAAGGTGATGATAGTGAATGATTTTTCTTAGCTTTTGAGAACAAATCTATGTTTGCTAACTCTAGAAGATGTGCAATAGAAAGTGATTCAGAAAAAAAGAAGGAAGGTACTTTGGCCACTGCATTCCATGCTAGACAAGATGAAGACTATTGGGTGATTGACAGTGGATGTTCTAACCACATGACTAGAGATAAAAGTATGTTCACTAAACTTGAAAAATATGATGGTGGTTTGGTCATGTTTGGTAATGATTGCAGAGAAAAGATTGTTGGGAAAGGTACAATTAGTTTTGATGGAATACACAAAATTGATGATGTATATTAGGTAAAAGACTTAAGGCATAACCTTTTGAGTGTTGGATAGATGTGTAGCAAATGTTTCAAACTTGAGTTTCACTATAATTCCTGTGAGATAAAAAAGGGTTCTGATGCTATGGTTGTTGCAGGAAGAACTAATGGAAACATTTATCACCTTAAGGTTGTTGATGGTCAGTGCCTTGTATCTCAAGTTAATGATAGTTGGATATTGCATTGAAGAATGGGACATGTAAACTTTGATAATCTGGTCTAGATTAGTTCAAGAGAGGTCGTCCAAGGTCTATCTAAAATCACAAAGCCTGCTAATATTGTTTGTAGAAGCTATCAATTAGGTAAACATACAAGTTGTTTTTTGAAGGGAAAAGAGAAATCTGCAATCAGAATGCTGGAATTAATTCATATAGACATCTGGGTATGTGTAGGATCATCATGGAAAAAATAGGCCCTTAAGTGGTAAAAAATTCAAAAAAATCAGAGTTACGCAACTTGACGTAAAAATTTGAATAAGTTATCTATATTATTTCAAAAATATGTACAAATAGAATATGTAGAAAATTGAATGTAATTTCTAAACTACTAGGTTTATTTAAAAAAATAAAAATCTATTTGGTGAAAAATTGAAATTTCAATGCAATAGTACTTAAATTTCAGGGAAAGAATAAGTAGGTGTCTGTCTGACCACCCTAACCACAATAAAATGATAATATTTTTCTATAAGATTTTAGATATAAGTAGAGGACTTGTGTCCTGATGTGATGCATATTTTTTTGTAATTTTTTCCTAACTAAATAATTAATTATGTTTTTTTTTATTACAACTTTTAAAAAATATAAAAACTTGTAGGTCTGACCACCTTAACTTGGTCAAAACTTCATGAAATTCAATTTCTTTATTTTTAATCCTATAGTATATGAAGTATAGAATGTAATGCATGTTTCAAATTCAAAAATTGTGATATTGTTTGAAAGCTATAAATGCTTTTCAATCAGCCTATCAATCAGGACTTTAGTCATAATTAAAATAGAAAATGAATAATAATTATTTATTAAATTAAAAGTATAGCATAATTTATATTGTTGGAAAGCTGAGAATCTCCTTTAAAAACCCTTTTCGTTTCATCAAGTTTGGGTTAAAAAAAAGTTGTCAGCCACATACCCTACACATACCCATCATATTGCAACTTTTTGGCCCATCATGATCCTGCACATGCCCCTTTGTGGTCCTACCATGACAAAAATCCTATTTGGTGACATGTATTTCATGCTCCTTATTGATGATAATTATCGAATAACATGGGTTGCTTTTCTTAGAGAGAAGACTCAAGCTCTATATAGGTTTAAAGTGTTCAAAGAAAGGGTAGAAAATGAAGTGAACCTGAGAATCAAATGTTTGAGATCTAATAGAGGTGGAGAATTTACTTCTAGTGAGTTTAATGCATTATATGAAGAGCGTGCCATAAAGAGACATTTTTCTACTCCCAGAACTCCTCAGTAAAATGGAGTTGTTTAGAGAAAGAACCAGATTGTGTAGGAGGCTGCAAGAACCATGATGAAAGAAGCAAGTGCACCTGATGTGTACTGGAGAGAGGCAATACACACTACCTTTTCTATTCTCAATAGAGTTCAAATCAAAGGAAACAACACAAAGACTCGTTATGATTTATGGACTAGTGAGGCTCCTACTGTGAAGTACTTTAAGGTGTTTGGAAGTAGATGTTACATTAAAAGAGATGATGAGAATCTTGGGAAGTTTGATGCTAGATGTGATGAAGGGATTTTCCTTGGATACTCAGCTACCATAAAAGCATATAGATCCTTCAATAAAACATTGAGGAAGATTGTTGAGAGTGCTAAGGTTGATGAGGATATGCATAGACCTATTGAGATAAGTGAAGTTGAACTAGATGATCCTATATGTGCAACAATACCTGAAGAGAATAAGGAAGAGGAAGAAGAATAGATTGAAGAAGAAGAAGAAAATGCACCAAAACTTGTTCCTAAGTCTTCTAAGTATGTCTAGAAGAATCATCTAGAGGAACAGATAATTGGAGATAAGAGTGAAGGTGTGAAGACAAGAAGTAAAGTAACAACTAAGGTAAACTTGTGCTTACTTTCTAAAACATAACCTAAGTTTTTATGTGAATCATCTGAAGATGAGAGTTGGGTTAGAGCTATGAAAGGAGTTGTAGCAAATAGAGAAGAATTAGAAATGGGAACTGGTTCCTTGACCTATGAATAAAAATGTAATTGGTTCAAAGTAGGTGTTATAAGAAATAAATCAATACTAGTATGCAAAGGATACTCACAAACTGAAGGCATATAATTTTGAAGAAACATTTTCCCGAGTCAAAAGAATGGAAGCTATTAGGATGTTTTTAGCATTTTCTTCCCACAAGGATTTCAAGGTATATTAGATGGATGTCAAGTTTTCTTTCTTGAATGGAGAACTAGAAGAAGAAATATACATGAAACAACTTGAAGGATTTTAGTTATCAAACAAATCAGATATTGTTTGTAAGGTTAAAAAGTCATTGTATGGATTGAAACAAGATCCTAGAGCATGATATGGTTGATTGGGTAGATACTTGACACAACAAAATTTTAATAAGGGATCTGCAAACAACAATCTTTATTTCAAGTTGGAAGGAAATTGAATGTTGATAGTGGTAGTATATGTTGATGTTATCATTTTTTGGGTAAATGAAGGTATGTGTAAGAGATTTGCGAAGGAAATGTAAAAATAATTTGAAATGTCAATGATTGGTGAGTTGAATTTATTTATTGGTCTTCAAGTAAATCAAACTGATAAGGGGATATTCATTTCAAAATCAAAATATGTGAAAGAGCTATTAAAGAAGTTTGGAATGGATGACTCCAAACTGGTTAGTACTCTTGTGGTGACTAGATGTAAGTTGGGTAAAGATAATGAATTTGCTAAAGCTGATTAGAGAAAATACAAATCTATGATAGGTGGACTATTGTATCTTACTGCTACTAGATTGGATATCATGCATGCAGTATGTTTAGTTGCCAAATTTCAAGTAGAACCTAAAGAAGCACATGTTATAGCTATAAAGAGGATATTCATATATCTTAAAGGCACACTAGATTATGGCTTATGGTATCCTAAGGATACTAATTTCACTCTAAGTGCTTATACTGATGTACATTGGGCTAGTTGTGTGGATGACCGAAGGAGTACTAGTGGAGGTGCTTTCTTTCTTGGTGGAAGATTGGTTTGATGGTTAAGTAAGAAATAAGATTCAGTTTCTTTATCCACTATAGAAGCAAAGTATATCGCTGCAACATCTTGTTGCACACAAGTTTTGTGGATGAAGAAAACACTAAAGGATATTGGAGTGATATGTGATGAGCCTATTCCTATCTTCTGAGATAATACAAGTGCTATAAACATTTCAAAGAATCTAGTAATGCATTCAAGAACAAAGCATATATCTATCAAATATCATTTCCTGAGAGAGAAGGTATTAGAGAATAAAGCCAGGCTGGAGTATCTGTCTACAAAGGAACAAATTGCAAATATATTTACTAAGGCTCTTCCAAAGGATAATTTTGAGTACCTTCCAAAGAAGTTGGGGGTCATTGGCCCTTTGAACTACGTGCACATGGAGGTTCATCACTCCAGTGGATCCACAGATTCTTCATTTATCTAGATTGATGAATGGGTCTAGTCCGCAGGGGGAATAGAAAGTTTTCATTGTTGCAGTATGACTTGTATGGGTGCACTCCTAAGCGAGAGTGATCATAATTTTTGATCTTTTCCATTGATATTAAAGAGGGAGAGAGAGTCATGTGAAAAATAGTAGAAGAGGAAGAGGTCTTTTCCTAGAATATTGAGAATGCAAGAATGTTGTGCAAATTCTCCAATATGAAAATAAAGGAGAGTGTTATCTTTGATAGTTTTTCACATAATGTGTTGCCATCAATGACAAAGGGGGAGATTGTTGCAAGTATGAGAAGGTTTAGTAGTGTCATCATTAATGTTGTCATTGATGTCAACAAAGTACAAGATGTTGAAAATTGTGCATGTATAGTTGAGATATTGTTGAGATGTTGTGAGTACATGGAGCTATCTTTTATGGTGTTGCAGATGTGTTGAAATGATGGGTTACCAAGTGCTTTTGAGAAAATTAATAAAGAGTGAAGTCAAAGTTATGCATGTGTTCAAAATGTGCTGTGGTATGTGCTCTTTTTTTCTTTTGTGTTGATCCTATCCTTGCGCAGATCTAAAGGGTTTTTTTTGGGGATATTTTGGTAACATATCTTGATTTGTAGCTTCTAGATTGATGGAGTGTGAAAGTTGTGTTCATTGTTGTGTGAACTGGTTTGAGAGAGTTGTTTTTCTATGGATTGGGAGAAATTTTTTTGCTCCATAGTTCTCTGCTAATTTGTTTCATGTCTTGTAGATCTAGAATATACCTTGTAATGGTGGTCTATGTGTTCTGATGAAGATGTTCATGGTTTGGTGCTCTGGAAGATGAGTTCCAAAGATTATGTGTGTATCTGTGTAGTCTAGATGGATTGTTGGAAGGTTTTCTATGTTTGAAGGTTGTTGCACTTGATGTGGATGTATCTTAAGGTATTTGAGATGTGTTCTCATTCATAATGAAGCATGTTACCTCATCTACATGTTATATTCTTGTTGGAAATTGTGTACTTCAATGTTAATTTTTGTTTTCATTAGGTTTGGCCAACCTAATGTTTACATTTGATACGAAGGATTAAAAATTTAATTAAGGAAGTGTGTTTTTGATCCAATACTTTGTTTTGGGTCATGGTTAAGTATTGATGTGGTCCACTCTCATTCTTTTCCACCATGGGAATGTTGAATTTCTAACCTAATTTGAATTTATGAAATGAAGCGTATGTAGCTGGCCTTAGAGAAAGTTTCAAAGAATGAAGATGGTATAAATGCAAGTCGAGATGCGAAGGATTAAATCATACAAAGTAACAAAGTAAGACACAAGTGAGAAGTAGATTTCTACAAAAGTGAGTGGAGAGAGCAGTACTTTATTGTGCTTGATTCCTCAAAGTAGTGAGCTGAAGTTTTCTACAATCTTCCAATCAAGGCTATGAATGTGTGTAAATTGTTGTGGTGGATCTTTTTGTTATCTTTTGTATCTGTAGGTAGCGAGCCTCCCTCTTGAAGATTGATTTCTTTCTGTATGCAATGAGCCTTTGTTTCTAGGAAGTAATTCCTTGGCAGTGTGCCTCTTGTATTTAATTTTCTATTACTTTATATTGTGAGTTAATAATCACCGTGGTTTTTCCCTCATTGGGTTTTCCACGTAAAATCTAGTGTTCATTGTGTTTATTTTTCTTTTTGTTATTTATATTTCATGTTCATACTTAATAAAATAATAGTGTGTTTGTGAAGTTGATAAGTGTGTGAAGTTTTATGTTTGAATTTGGTGACAACTGATTCACACCCCCTCTTAGTTGCCCTGTAATTTTGACCATATTGTTTGGGATTGTAGTACAAGCCATGTTGTTGTTGTTGTTACTATTGTTGTTGAGCAAGAACTTGTTGTTCTTGGGAGTATTGTTGTGATAACAATGCTTTTTGTTGGAGTTGTTGTGTGAGAAACACTTTTTTTAGCATCTTCTTCTTCTTCTTCTTCTTCTTCTTCTTCTTCTTCTTTTATGAAGGATTGTTGTCAATCTTGTTGTGCTTTTTAATGCTTGTACTTGAACTTGTTTTTCTTGAAATGCTTGATGATAGGCTTGTTGTTGTTGCAATACTTGTTGGGATTTTTGTTGTTACAAAGCTTGAGCTTGAGCTTGTTGTGATTTCAATGCTTTTTGATAGGCTTGTTATTATTACAAAGGTTGAGCTTGAGCTTTTTTTTCTTGCAATGTAGAAGTGTTTTGATTTTGGGGTATGTGAGATCCATTTTGAGTGACCATGGTGGGAGTGAGTTGTGGGTTGATTTGATTATGAGATGGTTGTTGTAGAATGAGATTTTCGGGGTTGTTTTATGCTGTCATTCTTTGTAAAATTATTGATTTGGGTGGAGGAATGTAGGTATGGGGTCCCATTTTATTTTTCATGGCTTTGGGACAAATGGTTGTCCTAGTACCATTTGGTGTTGCATTATCAATGGCAATTTTTTGTATTGGGTCAATGGATTGGGAGAGTTCCCCTAATTGATTTGTTGTTGAGGGTTCCCCTATTGTGTTTGATTGGAGACCAAGGTATTACCTTGGTTGATAGGATTCATGACCAATGGGTTGCTTTGATTTGGATTTTTGATAGATGGGTTTGATATGTTTTGTGGAACCAATTGATATGATGGGTCAATTGGGTGGTTGGATGAAGATGTCCCTTATTTTGTTAAAGGTTGACCTTGTGTGAGGGTGTTTACTTGCCGTTGTTGTTCTAATTGAGGTACTTGGCTCACATTACCTTGTGTAACACTAGGCACACTTGTGGTAATTGTGGTGGTGGACGAAGATTCTTGTGTTGAAAAATTTAAGGTCATTGTGGTGTTATGGAATATAAGTGGTACATGTGGACATAGAGGGTGTACAGGATTGGTAGTGGAAGAATGTGATGGGGCACCAAATTTTGGTTTCCAATTTATGTGTTGTGGAAGGGTGATTTTTTGTATACCCAAAAGTGTGTTACCTTCTACATTAGGTGTGAGACCAAATTTTTCTGCAATTCTAGTTGTAAGAGTAGAAGTTGATGTTTGACTTGGTACAAGGGATGAAATAGGTTGATTTATATATTGAGTAAATACATGTGCCAAGGGTTTTGTGATGAAATTTGGGGGAATTGAAGCCTAATTTTATAAGATTTTTTCCCTAATTGTGACAAAGTCAAATGTAGAAGGGAGTTTAGCTCCTTCTTTTCTGAAAGCTAGCATGTATTTTGTAGGGGTTTTCTTCATAAAAGTGTTGATGATGTGACCTTGTTTTATGATCTTGTTGATATTCAAGGAGTTCTTCCTTAGTAAGATCAAGTTGGTTGTTTGTGACATCTTCTACCTCATAACCATTGTTTAATGTATTTTGTAGTTGTTGTAATTGGGTAGAATGGCTCCTAGGATTGAATTCTTGTGTGATAGTATCACTTGTGTTAGATGTAGTTTTGGTTTGCTCCATGTTTCTCTTGTATTGTAACCTTATTCTAACCATAAATTATGGGCCAACTATGAGAGATGTATGTTGAGATTTATAATTTTGAAACTCTCTAGTTGACTCAAATTTTGATAAAAGGGGCCCTCTAAGTTGTTTTGGACCAATGATGTGAGTGCATGATGAAAAGAGGTGAGATATAGATGATGACCTTTTTGAACTTTGGACAACACTTTAGACTAAAAGGTTTGATGTTTGATGTATTGGATAAAAAGGTGCTAATGAACTTGTAAATCTAAAAGTAGAGTTGTGACCTTTAAGATAGACTAATTCAAAAGGATGATGACTAACAACTATGTGTATAGAAAATGATTCATTTACACATAAATAGCTAAGTTAGTAGATTGGTTTGATGGTAGCCTAAGTCCAAAATGTTTAATGTGTCCAAAAGATATTAAATATGTTTTATGAAGTGGGATGTAAAATGTGTGAAGATGGACAAGATGTTTTGACCCAAGATGCATTAACCTAAAATGGGCCTTTGTTTTACAAGACCAAGATGATGAGAAACATGCTTTACCTCTAAAGTGATAAAACCTTAAGAAATCAATGTTTTGATAATATAAATTTTGACTCAATATTTGTTGGATAATGCAATTTACTTGTTTCACTTTGTTGCTTGGGAGTCAATGTGTTTCAAAAATAAGCCCAATGTGTGGTGTGTTCATTTGTTTTAAAATTTTGATTTAGTGAGATTGATTTATTACAACATCATGATATCTTAATTAAGTTCAAAATAAAATGTCTGTCTAAGAAATTTTCATTCCACAAATTCTGTTATGTGAAAATCATGAGGCTAAGGCCATAGTCTCCTATGTTGACTTTGGAATGTGTGAATTGAGATATAAGTCCAAATATTTAGAATCTTCTAAAGATAAAATCTTTAGGGACAAGAAAAAATATAGGATTTATCAAAAGGTATTCACACTAACTACAAAGGGTTTGAAATTTGAAGAACATGTTGATGTTTGTTTCAATTTTTTTGAAACCAAGAAATGTGTCAAACTGAATCAATAAGAACAAGCAATAACAATCCTAGCTCAAGTGGGTACATTATTTGAGGTGGGCCTACCTCATGTCCCAAAGGGATGATTTTACATTCAACTTATGGAGGGAACAAATGGAGGTATGTCACCACCTAAATATTTTGTACAAGAGAATCAATTGTTGAGCTCTATGCCTTAACCATAAATCAGACTTGGTAACTTCTTGGAAGTAAATTTTGATGCACTGCATTCAAAGAAAATTTTGGAAAAATTGGTTGGCTACTAAAAAAAGGTTTTCAATGACACAAAATAAGAACATCGAGATGTATAAATCACCCACAAGCCTCTAAAGGCATTACGCCATTCCTTTTCATGCCATATGTCTAGACTTAGATTAGGCACAATATGTTATACCATCATAGATTGAACCTACTATTTTTAAAGTTTACAACCTTTATATAGCCCTCCAGTAAATGTGCTTGTTTAAGAGTCATTTATATGAGTTCTCCATTGTGGGATGTATCTCATTAGTAGGCCCTTTCTAGAAAAAGATAAGAAAAATTCTATTTCTCTTCACCCAAGATCACATGAAGCTCAAGGGGAGTGGATACATAGCAAGTTCTTAGGGTGACCAAAAATAGTTTGTACACTTGAGTGTTTCTCTTCACCGAAGATTGCATGAAGCATAAGGTGAGTGGATATGCACTACAAGTCTACAAAAGCCAATAACTCGCAAAATACACTCATTATTTTTAATCCAAAAAGGAAATGATGACTTAATTTTAAGCACAAAAATAAAGTGTATGTTTTTATCTATTCAATTTTAACCGGTATCACAATAGTGAGGATGTATGGGTTCATGTTTAAACAACTTTGAAATATTATTGAATTGTATATTTTAAACCCAATTGAAATATTTTGGTCCTAAAACATGAAATGAAGTAGCATATGGTGGGTTATTTCATCGCCTAAGTGTTAAAAAAACTTCTACAAGATATGGGGAAGTGATAATATGCTTCTTTAGTTGAATATTTCACTCATTTTTCTAATATGAAAAACTAGTTAGCCTTATAGACACAAACCAGAAATTAGTAAGTAACTAGAGAGTGGATTAATTTGAAAAATAAAGAAAAATGCTAAAATCTAGCTCTTTATTTTACCTTGCAAAAGTGTCACTAGCCATTAAAGGTGTCAAACATTATTGTTTTGCAAAGACGTCCCTATTTTTCAAAGGTGTCACTTTGATGAAAGTCAAAGGTACCACTCTACAAAAACTAGTGACATCAATAGCATCACTATATTCAAAATCGGCTTTGTAGCCAAAAATTAATAACATCACAATATTCAAAGGCATTGCTCTAGTGAAAGTAAAAGGCATCACTCTAGCTATAAAGTTTTGCAAAACATGGGAATGCCAAGAAAAATTCATTAAATTTGGTTAGTAAAGCCCTCCTTCTAGTGCAAAAATGTGATTATATTCATAGTAATAGCTAAATACACTAGACCCAATAGATTTTGGGAACTATTTAATCAACTAAGCTACAATCCTAATGAAATGTTTGAAAACCATTAACAAAAAAGTCATTTAAAAAAAAACCATAAAGAAATGCATAAATGAAACCTAGCTAAATTCTTCAAACCATATCCCATTGTGGGATTTTTTCTACATTGATATGTAATTGTAACCCTTTCCCAATCCCTTTGATAAAGAAAGCATCTAGTTGAAATACATTGATGAAAACCAAGCTAATATTGATGAAATCTATGATAAATATGGATGAAAATATTAATAATGGATGCAAGATGAATAAATATAATATTAAAATGTGTAGCATACCTTTTCTTTCATGGAAGTAGATCCATTTCTCTCTAAAATGAGAAGTGTTTATAGGAGAAAATGGTGAATTAAGGGCTCATATTGATTTGATCAATCAAGGGTTGAGATGCAATCAAAGGTGAAGACATGGATCAAGGATTCTCATCAATGCATGAAAATTCTTGATCACATGGATCAAAAAGTCAATCATTGGCTCACAAAGAACAAAAAAAGCACACTTCCTAAAATTGAGGAAGTTGGTTAGAAGTTTGTTAGGAAAATTTATTCCATTTTTGGAGCTCAAATGGGAGAATATTCCCATGCAAGTGGATGAGTGAGGGAAAATTAGTAATTAGTTAATTAAAAAAAAGTTTTGATTATGAAAGTTGATTGAATTTAGGACTATCATTAAATAATTAATTTATTTAATGAAAGGTGTTAAAATGACATTTAATTTAATAGTTAGGATTATTTAATGAAATGAGAGGGCATAAGAAATCTAATCAAATAATGTGCATTACATAATTAAATAAGATGGGAATTAATGCGAAAGGGGGTGAATTAGTTAAATGATCATTTGATTAATAGGAGAAGTTGATACATTTAATTAAAAAAATAGGATCATTTAATTAAACAGTACAAAAGAAGATGAAATTCTTGATGAAATGGTGTTAGTAATCAGATTCAAGTGTATAATATCATTCAAGACAATTTTAAGTGTCTACCAATTTACAACATTCTTTCTTTCTCCTTGGGTTCCTTCAAGCTTATAAGAATCTTTATATTTTTAAATTTCTATCTTCATTTGGACATCTTTTAAATTATCCTCAAGAAGAATACCAAAGAAATCATCATCTTCATAAAACAAACAAAACTCTAGAAATTCTAAACTAGAAGATAAAATTATTTTGTATTTTTTTTTTTTTATCATTTTATTTTACCGCATTTTATTTGTCAGGAATTATTTCAATCAATTCATACAAATCATCCATACTATGAGAAATATCTTTACAACTTACTCTTTCCAAAACTTGATTATTTTCCTCAAACAATGCATAAACTTTTGTACCAAGATTTAACTTCTTTGGATAGTTAGTTTCATAATGAGGTCCTTTGTAGATAAATCATTTTAAACTTTTAGGGACCTTTTGGTTTCTTTTATTTAACAAATAAGGTGGAGGATTCTTGTAAGATTTCATTTTTGGAAAGGAACAAGCATGTACTTTTTTCTTGCATTGTCTACTTTTCTTGAAAGTATATTCTCCATCAAATCTATTAGAACATTTTCTACATTTACACTTTTTTCCATAGCTTTTCCTTTTCAATTGCTTGAGCTAGGTGAATCCTTTTAGTTGGTTAATAGGAGGAAAATCAAAAAATCATTTCAAATTACATGTATAATTGTATTCCTCCATGTTGGCTTGTAGTACACCCAAAAGACATTGCTTTTCAAGTTTATAAATAATTAGTCCTTTCAATTTTGCAAAAGTACATTGCGTAATTGTTTTGTGTTGTTTTTTAATTATATAGTCTTTTTCCCAATAACTTAATTCACATGGTAATGAATTCAAATAATATTATTTTATGGTTATATCTTTCATCTTATCAAAAATGATCATGTAGTTTTCAAATGTTCAATTGTACTCATGAAATTTAGCCAGATTCTTTAATTTCATTGCTTGTAACATTTTCTTTGCTTCTACACTTTGATGTTTTATGTCCACAAAATAAATTAGTCAAAAAAAATGAATTTTTCAAACCCAATATAAATAAATCATTTTTTCCCATGTCAACTTGCTTGACTATTTCTTCATATTCACTGAATTTTGTTGTCAGGCCATCATGTAATAGATTGTTCC
This sequence comes from Sequoia sempervirens, assembly GCA_007258455.2. Taxonomy (NCBI): domain Eukaryota; kingdom Viridiplantae; phylum Streptophyta; class Pinopsida; order Cupressales; family Cupressaceae; genus Sequoia; species Sequoia sempervirens. Next base: position 154,903,686 of record VDFB02105785.1, on the reverse strand, counting down.
ACCAGTGCTTAATTTTTCCTAAGACCATTCTTAGTGGATACATTATATTTGAAGATTTTTCCCATTGGTCACTTTTGTCAAACAAATTTTCTAATGCATCTACCCAAGTAAAAATTGTGTCATAGGGATCTACTAGGTTTTTTATGTTAAGGATGTAGATCCTCTTATAGCATAAGGTCTCATTTGATCTGGTTTAGTGTTTTTAGCCATGGTATCCTTCATTTCAACATAAAATCCTATATTATGAGTAGATTACCATGATTCTATTTCTTGAAGATGTTGGTAGTTAGAAAAAACTCATTTTAATTCATCAAAATCACTATGTACATTATTTACAAAAAACTCAGAGATGTATGAGACGTTAGAATTTACTATCATCTCAATTGATTCAACATCAAGATGTTATTCTTTAGATTCTTTTTTAACAAAACTTGGTTCATCTATGTATATAGGTTATTCTTGTTCATTTGTAACATTCAACTCTTGAAGCCAATCTCTAATATTTTCCTCTTTATTTGATAAATTATGCTCTATTATTTTAGGAATGGTGATTGTAGGAGCATTTGAAGAGGATTTTGTAGAATATGTTTTGATAATCTCTTATTTTTCATTAGAGAATAGACTTTTTCTTCTCTAGACTATCAATTTCATTGGCTTAGGTGAAGCTAGTTGTTCTTTGCTTTTTCCCTTCTTCTCTTTTTCTTCTTTTGATGAACTATCTCCGCTAGTGTATGTTTTTCCTTATCTTTTTGGTGACTATCTCAAATCTCTAATTTCCTTGCTACAAAAGCTATGGAATCTTTCTAGTTATTAATATATTTTTTTCATTTATCTTCATGATTAAGCTAGTGATTATAGATATGTGTCAGATAAGTTTTCTAATGGGCTTGAGTTTGTTAGAGTAACCAAGATAATCACTTGATGATCAATTATTCATTAATTAATTATTGAGTCCCTTATTACTTTATTTCACTTAAGCTAAACTTAGGAGACGTTTTTTATTATTAGATTGGACTAATTATAGGTCTAGTTGTCTCATTTCATGATATTAAGAAACTTGTTACAATGTAATGCAATCCTCATCTAGGGTTTTCTTTTGCATGTTTTTATAAAGTTTGCACATTAATTGTAATAAATAAATTCAAAACCTTTTAGGTTAATACATTTTACATATCAACACTTTTCTGGAATCAATTTTTTCTCTCTTGGTTGCATAGTAAATTAGTTAATTTGATCTTTCTTTTGCAATAGGAAACTTAGTTGTAGGTGATTTATGGGTGTTATGGAGTTCAATCATCAAATTCAACATGGTATCAAATCTCTAGATCTATAGCATCTTGTCTGAATTTGGAGAGATCCTATCTTGAGAAAACAAATATTCTATCTTTTTTAATCTATTTTTTAGAAAAGTTCAAGAAAAAACCAAAAAGAAAAAAGAAAGGAAGCAAAAAAAGCTTTTGAAAACATTTTGCCACCCACTAGCCACCAACCAATGTTTTTCACCTTTTTGACCTATTTTTATAAATTGACTATAACTTTTGCATATGGTGTCAAAATCAGTAAAGCACAATATCATTAGAAAGATCCTCCCATGAGCTAGTTGTGTAGGTAAAATTTTTTTTATTTTTTTTTGTTCCTATTATTATTAGTTAAATTTAGATCTTCACTTTGTGCTTTCAATCTCAATTTTTTTCCTGTATCTCTAAATTTTGCAATTATAGTGATGTTGGAAAGGTGTTTCAAAGCTCTTTAGATCTATTCATGCACTCTTTCCTGAATTAGCATGGGGTACATTTTATTAAGTATTTTTTTTCACATTCTACCTAATTACTTGGATTCCTTAGCACCTAGAAAGGATCTGTTTGTGGAAGATGACATCATTTGATCCAATTTATTAGCACTGAGCTTTTTAGGCTCTGATTTTTTCATTTGAGTAAGTATCAAAAGGCTTTCTATTCATCGTTCTATAATCATATTTGTAACTAATAATTATGAGTCTTAGTGAAATGGAATCTTGACACATCTCAAGTGTCTTGATCTTTTACCTTATCTATATGGTCTCATACTTACACTAGAAACACTAGGGAGTTTATCAACATGGGGTATCATCATAGATCATATTGTAGGGGTTATATATTATAGTGTTTATCTTGACACTATGTGTGTTATATTAGACATTGAATGTCCCCAAATCCCTTGGGCATGAATTTGGGAGATCCCTAGAGATCCTCATATATCTCCATACCCAAAGGATCCTACTATAGATTAGATCATCCCTCTTGCAGATGCAAATTCACTACCCTTTGATGACAATACTTTAGAGGAGCTTGAGAATATCATAGGTCTTGCATGTTTTGAAGGTTCAAAGACTTGTCTTAATACTACCACTCTTTATTTTGAGACTTCATCAACATCTCCCATTGTTGTTGATCAGTTTGACATCCCCAAATCATTAGCCCCTATTGTTTTAGTACAAAAGGACATACATCTTCTTACAAACATAGCTACTTGGGATTCATTTCTTATAGACATATCATCCTTGTTTGTAGTGTCTTACATTACAAATTTGGATGATTACTTTAAGGAAATTCATCTCCTCTTTGTTAAAATCCACATTAATGATGTTGGCCCACCATCTTCATCACCTTTGTAGCTTGTTCTATATCAGTCTTCATAGGATCTTGGATTGTGTGCCATATAAAATTGGACCTTCTTGAGAAAAGAGACAATTTCACACATAATTAGACCCATTCTAAGTCCCTTCATATCATTCACCCTTCAAAACAACATTTATAGGCCCCTTATACCCATTAATTTTGATCTAGAGGCCTATTTTACTTGAGAAATCACATAAAACCTGAAAAACAACATTTAATTATTTCATATCCCAATAACCCACCTCCAAACAGAAGTAGTGGGACCCATTCACCACCTTGGGAGAATGATTCCCCTCTAGTGGGACCCATTACCAAGGGTGGAGAATGATTCTCCTTTGAGAGAAAATTCAAATTTAAGCAAGAATTTAATCAATTTAAGTTTAATTTTTAGTGAATGTCAGCCTCTTAGGTCTAATAATGGGAAAATAAGGTGTTGATGCTTACAAATACTCATTTAAAGTCATTTCACACATATTTTTATCATCTCTTCTTATCTTTTATCATTTATCAAGAGCAATTTATAAAGTTAAGTATTCCACAACAAGTTTCATTAGCAAAAGTTGAAGTTTTAGGGCAGTAAACTAGGGTTTTTGCAAGTCTTGAAGCTTACTTCTCTTGTCAAGACCCAATAATTCAAAGGATTGATGATGGATTCCTATGGTGAATCATGAAGAAGTCTAGGGTGAAGAGGTGCAACTAGCCACCAAATCACACCTACAGACTTGGTTTCCTATTGATTCCATCTTCCATTTTCATTGTATCTTCATATTAAGGTTCACATCTTGTTTGTTTATGATTTGTGTTTAATCTAATTCCTATTTTTCATACGTTGCAAGGTTTCTAGGGTTTATATCTTGCATCATATAGATTATTCTTGCATGTCTTATTCTAGATCAATAAAATAGAGTTTTTGTTATTATTCAGACTTTTCCTAGTCTTTAATACATATGTGGATAGGGTTTCTATAGATTTTTCTCCATTAAAGGTTTAATTACCCAACTAGGGGTTTGATCAAGGAAAACCTCCCATTAGACAAACAATTTTGAGCTATTTTGCAAGAATTTTTCAAGATCTGAAGTTGGGTTTCTGTTAGAAATTATTATATAGGTGTCAAGTTGTAGGATTGAGGTTTGAAATTGGAAAAAGTTGAAATTAGATTGATTCGCTATGCATGGTGAATGAGCCCCTCTTGAGGTGCAAATTTGAGTTAGATGTAGTTCCAAGTCCCCGACTCTCAGAAAACAAATTTTGTGTAGAAGAGTCCTAATCTGGGACAGATTCACCCAAGGTGGCGAATGAGTCCGAGTCAGCCTAGATTCAAGTTTCATCAACTTTCTAGATTATTTTCCAGTCATCTATAGTTTTGCAGGTGCACACATTTTGAGAAACAACCTTTTGTTTAGATCAATTTCCATTTTTATTCATTCTTTCAAGCTCTTTCCAAACAACATGGTGTTTTCAAACAAGGCGTAAATCTTAGAATTGTATGCATATTTAATCATTTAGATCATTCAATTGAACTTAGTTTACTTCATTTATATTAGAAAACATCACACATATCATAATTTGAATGAACTAGTTTGCATTTTTTTTCCTACCTTTCTCCTTTTAGGTTAAAAACCCTAGAAGAGTTAGAGAAGTCTTAGAGAGCCAAAAATCAATGGTTCATTTTGGTGAACATGAAGTTTGAGCATAACATCATTCTGATTTTCATTTCTATTTTCATCTTAGGACTTAATTGCTTCACCATTTTGCACTATTTGCATCTTTAAGATTCTTAAACAATGCATTAGTGAAAGCTTTATTTAGATCTCATTATTACATTGTATTTCATTCAATAATTTCAATATTTTGTATTTGCATTCTATTTTTTCATTTTACAAACTTAGAAATATTTAGAAAGCACAAAAAAATTAGAAAAGTCTTTAAAAATTTATCTCTTAGGAGTGATTCCCCACCTAGGGCGAATTAGTCCCTCTACAGTTCCGCATCAACATTTCCAAATTTTAGTTTCCTGCATTACATCTTTCTATTTTCTACCATTCTCTTTATGTTATAGTTCATTTATTTATTTTTCATTAGCATAGATTTAATTTCTTTTCATGGCATTCATGGATAGTTTTAGATCTTTGAAAATTTCCTTTTCCATTTTCATTCGTAGTTCTTTCAGGTCAAATTCATTGACACATAATGATGCAAAAACTGGAACATCGAACAATCCCTTCAAACACATGATTCAAGTTAGAGACAACCTCTCATCTAAGCCTCTTAGTAGTGATGAAGTTGATAAGTTAGATGAAGTCCTTCAAAATTTCCTCTCACTCATTTCATCCTCTAATGCTTGCACTGAGAAACCTAAAACCTTTAATGATAAAGTTTCCCTCAAAACTTTTGCTTGTGATGACTTTGATTTGTTAGATGAATCCCTCCAATAATTCATCTCACATAAGCCATCCACTAAGGTTTATGGGGGAAAACTCATGATACTGAACGTTACCACCTCTAATGCTTCTCTTTAACATCTTAAACCAGTTAACAATAATTTACTCCTCAAACCCTTTAGACATGATGATTTGCATTTTCTAGATGAGTCTCTTCAAGAATTCATCTCACACAACTCATCCACTTTGGTTTGTTGTGAGACCTCTAATATCTAAGACGTTAATGTAATTCAACCTAAGCTTATCCTTTACCCACCCTCACATCCGCTTCACCCCTCTAATCGACCTCGATACACCCTCTACCCTACTAACACTAATGTATCACAAAAATATAGTAATGATATGGTTGCTCATAAATATAACACCTAAAAGAAACCACAACCACCACAACCAACCCCACCCTCTTTACCTTTACCCAATCCACCTAGTGCTCCTTATTATAGCCCAACCATAAAGGAGTATGATCTTGTTGAACAATTAAAGAATACTCCTACCAAGATTTCCCTTTGGGATTTTCTTCAAAACTAACCAAATTATCACAGTATTCTTCAAACCACTCTAAAACAAATTAAAATTCCTCCTGGTACCACTCTAAATGGTGTGGAAACTCTCATTCATAAAAATAATCTTGACATTACCTTCCATCAACATGAGCTCCCTCCTTTGGAGTTGTGTAAACAACATGATGCCTTTATGATAATTGTTTGATTCAATCACAATGGTATCAAATACACTATCATAGATGATGGTTTTTCCCTTAATGTGTGTAGTGTGAGTCTTCTTGATCAACTAGATGTTGATAGGTTACAAATAATACTTGATTTCGTCTCTATTCGAGGATTTGATAATACAAAAAAGAAACTGCTTGGGATAATTACTTTTCCTATTACAGTTGGGTTGGCTACTTTGTAGACTCCTATCCACATCATGCATTATGATCTATCATATAATATTCTCTTAGGCTGACCTTGGATTCATGAGATGAATGCAGTGCCTCCAACCCTTCATTGTATTATGAAATATGTTTATAACAATCACATCTATCAAATTGAAATCGATCACGAGCCTGAAAGTTGCTTGCAGCTTGAAAAAGGGGTTACAAGTCCTTTGAAAACATTAATTCCAACATCTAATATAGACCCTCTTGAAATTGAGTGGGTATGTGCAAGATCATCATGGAAAAATAGGCCCTTAAGTGGCAAAAAATTTAGAAAAATCAGTGTTAGGCAACTTGACGTAAAAATTTGAATAAGTTATCTATATTATTTCAAAAATATGTAAGAATAGAATCTATAGAAAATTGAATTTAGTTTCTAAACTACTAGGTTTATTTAAAAATAAACAAAATTTATTTGGTGAAAATTTGAAATTTCAATGCAGTAGTACTTAAATTTTAGGAAAAAATAAGAAGTAGGTGTCTATCCCACCCTAACCATAATAAAATGATAATATTTTTTTATAATATTTTATATATAAGTATAGCACTCATGTCTAGATGTGATGCATATTTTTTTGTAATTTTTTTACAAGTAGATAATTAATTATGATTTTTTTATTACAACTTTTAAAAAATATAAAAAACTCATATGTGTGACCATCTTAAGTTGGTCAAAACTTCATGAAATTTATTTTTTTATTTTTTTAATCCTATAGTATGTGAAGCAAAGAATGTGATGCATGTTTTGGATTCAAAAAATGTGATATCATTTGAAAGTTATAGATGTTTTTCAATTAGACTATTGATCAGGACTTTAGTCATAATTCTAATAGAAAATAAATAATAATAATTTATTAATTTAAAATTAAAGCATAATTTATATTGGTGGAAAGCTGAGAATTTCCTCTAAAAACTCTTTTCGTTTCATCAATTTGGGGTTAAAAAAAGTCGTCAGCCACATACCCTACAAATTCCCATAATATTGCCACTTTTTGGCCCACCATGATCCTGCACATACCTGAGCAAAAGATAAGGAATCAATATCTAAATTATTTGGAGATGATTGGGGATTTTTAGAATTCACACCCTCATTTATGGGAGAATACATATTCATGCAAAAGGAAGATGAAAAACAAGATCAACCAACCATCACATCCACTCAAAATTTTGAACAATCTTCTCAAACATCTATCTCCTATAATTCAAATGACAATGCAACATACACAACAAATTTTGATGAGATAGATTACCAATCCATGCCTACTCTGTACAAAATGGAAATAATTTATGAAAAAGGCTATAAATTTGTAAAACAATTAGGCTATACTCGAAAAGGGTGTGGAAAACATGAGCAATGTATTCATGTTCCTATTGAACCTAATACACAAGAAAATAAAACTAGATTGGGATATTCCTTTTCTAAAATGACCAAAGCTACTCAATGACCATCCTTGACCATTAATGCTATAACATGTCACTCACAACACAAAATTACCATTAAACATCCTAATTTACTCAATATAACCTTACCACCTTCATTGACGTATGCCAATAGTGATGAGGCTTTGAAACAAATGTTAGGTGTTTACGATACTTCATCCTCACATACTTACATGAAAAAAATTACTCGTGACATGAACATTACCAAGCAAGAAGCAAGTGATATCACTAAAGAGTTCTCTAAATCTAAAATTCCCAAATCCAATACACTCCCTTTAGGAGATACAATTGATGTGCCAATGGGCATTAAGGATAAAGATAAAGTTATTAAGATTGGGAAGTTCCTTGATGATGAGGAACAAGAAGATACTACCAGTTTGCTCCATGATTTTCCTAAAAAAATTTCTTGGAAATAATTTGATATGCTGATAATCGACTTGAAAATTGTAATGCATAACATTGTCCTTGCTGAAAATACTAAACCCATTCATCAAAAGATCCAAAAAATGCATCCTAACATAGCCTTGCTTGTTAAAGAGGAACTTGAAAAACTCCTTGATGCAAGCTTTACTAAAACTATTGATTATTTTTTGGTTATAATTAAATCCTCATTAACCCTTAAGATCAATATAAAACTACCTTCACAACTACTTGGGGAACATTTTTTTGGGTTGTGATGCCCTTCAGTCTAAAGAATGCCAACACGCCTTATCAATGTGCAATGAAATTAATATTCCATGATTACATTCACAAAATTCTCAAAGATTATGTCAATGATATCCTAGAAATTTTTTTAACACAACAATACAATGTAAATTTCCTCCATAAAATCTTTGAACGAATACGAGAATACAATATGCGATTGAATCCAAAAAAGTGTCTTTAGCGTAGATAGTTGTAAAATTTTGGGGTTTGTCATATCTCATAGAGGTATTGAGGTGGACATGAATAAAATTGATGCAATTATTAACATGATACCTCCTAGGAATATTTCTCTGTTGTGCATGTTACAAGGTCAAATTCAAGTTGTCCATCATTTTGTTGCATATTTAGCTGATCGCACATTACCTTTCATGCATCTCCTTAAAAAGGGTATCCCCTTTGATTGGGATGAAGATTGTAAATAGGCCTTTGAGAGTCTAAAGGAATATCTAGCTACTCCACCTATTTTACAACCTATTGTGCCACATAGACCATTTATCTTGTACATTGCTACATCAGCCCATGCTCTTGCAAAATTATTGGCTCAACATGACAATCATGGTAAAGAACACCATGTTTATTACATTAGCCACATCTTAATTGATTATGAGACACACTATTCAGCAATTGAAAAAAAATATGTTTGGATCTTGTATTCGCTACTAGTAAGTTGTGACATTATTTACTAACTGTTGAAGTACAAGTTGTCACAAAATTTGACCCTCTTAAATATCTTTTCAACAAAACAAACCTCTTCGGATGCTTAGCTAAGTGGGTGATGTTGTTAACTAAGCTTGACTTTATATTTGTTTCCCAAAAAGCAATCAAAGGTCAAGCCTTAACCAATCACTTAGCTGACACTCCTCATTTTGCCTTACCTACTCTTGATTCCTTTCCTGATGATCATGTCTTAACTACTGATATCACACCATGGGAGTTATTTTTTGATGGATCTAAGTATGGAACAGGTTCCAGTGCTGGAGTGGTGCTAATTCCACCTAATGGAAAACCTATTCCCTTATCCTATCGATTAAATTTCCTATGCACAAATAATGCAGCTGAGTATGAGGCACTGATCACAGGTTTACAAGCTGTGTTATCTCTAAACACTAAACATATCAAGATATTTGGTGATTCACAATTGGTCATCAAACAAATCACTGGTACTTATCAAACTAAATAAGAAAAATTATTAAAATACAAGGAGATTACCCTGAGATTATTAGAAAAAATTGATTCATTCACCATTGATAACATCCCACGCAAAGAGAATTGACATGCAGATGCAATGGCTAGTGTAGCTTTTCTCATCTCCCCACACGATCCTTCCATAGAATTCACTTTTGTTATCCATCCCATCATGAAACCCTCAAATAGAAGACATTTTGGTGATAACTCAAGATGCTTTGTGTGAATGGTACGATACAATATATAACTATTTGAAAGATGGTACCATTCCCAAACCTATCACAACAAATACTCAAAAGCATTTGCATAAGCTTGTAGCTAAATATGTGATCCTTGCAAATGCATTGTATAGAAGATCTTTTAATAGTCTCCTATTATGATGTCTTAGAGATTCTGAAATCCCTTTAGCGCTCGAACAAGCTCATGTTGGCACCTCTAGAGGTAATTTTAGAGGACGTTCGTTAGTGCAAAACCTTATTCATATGGCTTATTATTAGAGACATATGGAGAAGGATTTCTTTTCCTATGTTAAATGAGGTCACAAGTGCCAAGAGCATAGAAATTTGATCCATGCTCCTACTACTGAGCTCTGTGCCAATGTTCCCATTTAGCCATTTTTAGTATGGGGGTTAGATCTTATTGGAAAAATTTTGCCACCTTCTTTTGTTGGACATATGTTTATCATAACCCCAATAGATTATTTCACAAAATGGTTGGAAGTTGTTCCCCTCTGTTCTACAACAACTGAAGCAATTTGTTGTTTCATCTTGGATCACATAATTGCTCTCTTTGGACTCCCTTCCATAATCATTTTCGATAATGGAATCCCATTTATGAATAATGATTTTCAGACATTTTTTGAAACATTTAGTATTCAACATCACTTTTCTTCACCATATTATCTAAAATCCAATGGACAAGCTAAAAATACTAATAAGCTTCTTGAAAAAATCCTCAAGAAAACTATCACCAAGCTTTATAAAGATTGGCATACGCAACTATCTTATGCACTTTGGGCTTACAAAAAAAATGTTAGATCATCCATAGGAAATACTTCTTATAACCTTGTTTATGGTACTGATGTGATTATTCCCTTGGAGTTAGAAATTCCTACTTTGCAAGTTGCTCTCCAAGATCTTTCTAATGATGACACTTATCAAGAACAACATTGAAATCAACTCTAGATGCTCGATGAAAAATGCATCAATTCTCCCAAACATCTCTAAGCTCACATCAAAAAATTAAAATGCAAAAAAAACATTCATGTCATCCCTCACTCATTTTCTAAGGGATATTTTGTTCTTATTGAAAATCAATGAAATGCTAGTGTTGACAACGAAGATAAAGATAAGTTCAGTCCTAATTGGTTGGGACCTTATATAGTTGATACCAGTTATGGGTCTGGTGCTTATCTCTTAATGCAGCTTGATGGAACACCCCTTAGGGAACCCATTAATTTCATGCATTTGTGTTAGTATTATCTCTAATCCCCTTTAAATAGTATGGTTGGTATAGCAGTGTTTCTTAAAGTTATTTGATGTTATTCTAAATAACTTTCACATTGCTACATTCTTAACAACTAAATTTTTGTTTATCTTGAACACTAAGGTAATTATTTAAGTTCATTTTATAATTTCTTTATTCCTCATACTATTCATATTCTTTTTCTGTTAAGTTAGATCTTTATCAATGCATTTAATTTAACATATTCTTTTCTCATTATCAATGTTGTATCTATGATAAAATTGTAATATGTTGTACACTAGATCACATCAATCCTATTAAATTATGTCGCCATTAATTAAATACTTTTACTATAAGTCATTTAATTAATCACATCACATTTAACATCCACATAAAGAGACACATAATTACAAAATCACATGCACATGTTTATATATATCAACATTTTATATACATCTCAAAATCATATACAATGTCATAATAGTCTATGAGATTTAGACCCCTCAGGATCTGGCACTCATGATCCAATCCTTGGACATCATGAGATGGTCATGTGTGACCATGATTAGGAACTTTTGAGTCTAAATGCATACTCCAGACCCTATACTTGACCAACAAATATAAGTTGCTCATCTACCATCTAATCCCTCTTCGCTCATACCTGTGCTAGCTCTGCACGTAGTCTCTCTACCTCTACCAAGGTCTATGTTGACTGTAGTGCACTCTCAGCTCGATGGAGTCATCTCCTCACACTCTCATATGCTTCCCATAGCCTCGTGAAAGGTCTGAGTGACTCTGGCTCTTCCTCCATGATCAGTGGGGTCACGTAGTCAAGATCCATCTCATTCTTGTTGATGGATGTAGGCACTATCTTTGTAGCAGCCTCATGATAAAACTCTTACCAATCTCTCATCGCTCCTACAAGATAGATAATGTACACAATTAGTAACACATCATCATGATATGTATATATGAAAATAAAGCATAAATCACTAAAGAACACGCATAAAATTAAATATCATCACCTATGTCTCTAGATGCATGAGGAATGTCCACCTCATCATCTCTAGGGGGAATAGAGGATGTGCTTGCCTCTCTATAACTCTGAGTATTGATGTTCACTATATTTATTCCCCGTGATCTGGTCCTATACATATGAGAGGACTCTCCATGCTCATACTGATCCTTAATAGCTACCTCCTCACCCTCACTCAGGGGTGGCTCCTCCTTATAGTAATCATCCTCCTTAGAATCCTCATCCTCATCATCCTCTCCCCCATCCTAATCCTCATAATCAAGATCAGCCTCAAACTGGTACTCATCATCCATAACATCTGTAAAAATATCTACTGGCCTATACCGTACCTCCTCTGGCTCATCACCCTCATCTGCTACTAACTCTACATCACCTATAGGGAAATTTATGGGGAACATAGGAGTTTGTCATGCATATGACCACCACTCCTCATGCTCATCTATGCTACCAACATCATCAACATCAGATTTTGGTGGCTAGTCATGATTTGAATCATCAGAATCACTCTCATGAACATGATCTATAGTCAGTTGAATAGTATCACCTAGCCTTCGGGCACTTTGAACTAGTCATCTAATGAAGGAGCATGCCCTTCGTGGTGTCTGCACTTGTCCAAACTATCACATGACTCACCCATAATAGAATAGTCATACAATGTAGTCATGCCTCCCTGCTAGATATCTATCCATCTACATCCTCTATAACTATCCGGTGGGGTCTGGCCACTATAGAGTGAGTATATAAGGTCTCCAAAGGATCTTGTCCTCCTCCAACTAGTCGAATCTTGCCCTCCAAAATTACAAATCCCCATACTGTCATAGGCATCGTGAAGGTTATCTGAATACTTGTGGATAGCCCTTAGCTATAGTACAAGGGTATTTGACTGGCCTACTACATGTGATATGGTCAAGGCACCACACCTATAGAAGAATACAATGGACCATATTGTTGAACTCTTAAAATACAAACTGACCAAGATCATAATACAAGTGTGCTAGAATGTAGCGACCCTAAGCATAAACTGTCCTCTGCTCATACATCCCTTGAATGAAGTGTACTAGTCCCCCATCTAAGTGTGACGCTCGTCCATCTGGATTGAGAACCAATGCCACTATATGCATCATAATCCATCTAACCACAGGAGCTCATGAATACAACAACATACAAAGCTCGATCCGCACTCTAACCCTCTTATCATATATCAGACTAGATAAACAATATTGCATATCTCTCTTCTCCCAAAATGAACGATCCCCTCGGAAATATACCTACTCTCCCCAAATAGGAACTCGTAGAATGTGGTGTACATCCTCAAGAGTGATCATCATTTCCCTAGTGAGAAGATGAAAGGTACAGGTATCTACAACCCACCGCTCACACAAAGCCATAAGCATGGTGTCAAGGTATCTCATAGTTGGTATAAAATATGCCCAATAGATACTCACTAAATGTAAATGCTCTACCTCTGTAGCTGATAGCGCTAGCACATGATCTCTTGGAAATTGGATTTGTCTTCCCCCTAGCAGTTCTTGCGATCAGGTGGGGACCTATCAAAATCATCACAAAATGCTCTAAATTTCCTCTAATATCTTCAAGTTTCAAATTATTCATTAGGAAAGTGTGCTAAAGTCAATCTAGTGTGCTTTTCTAATGGCCCTAGACACTTTAGAACCCTTTTTGGACATTTCAAAAAGTAACAGGGACACTTTGCAAAGAAATGGGACACTTCACAAAGAAACGAGACACTTTGCAAACAAAAGGGACACTTTGTGAACAAATGACACTTTGCGAAAAAAGGGGACACTTTGTAAAAAAATTTCCAAGAACCCTAAATTAAACTATCCATGCATAAAAATCCTTAAATTATCATAAAATCACAAGGTGAAAGTTGTAGAATCGACTCACTTGATGATATAACTCGTCACGTGGCACCTTCTCATGAAGATCATCCAGCCATGAAGGTGTGTAATCTCATCTGCAGGTGGCTTTAGAATAGTGGTTTACACTTTATAAGAGGAAAGAAAATTTATCATTTTTTCCTTTCACCATATTGAATGGGTTTGGCCAAACCCATGGTTCAACTGAACCAAAGAAAACCTAAATAAAAAAACATATTTAAATAGGTTTGGTCGAACATGGGTTTGACCGAACCCCCTTAATATGACAAAAAAAAAAAATTGTTTTATTTTAACTTGTCACTTTTACTTTTTTCTTTTACCAGTCACTGTCCTTGGTGTGTGCGGTGAATAGAGACCGTGACGGCAACCAAACAAGGTTTTTCTTTCTGGAAAAAGAAAATTTCTATTCGTCTCTTCAAAGTTCATCATTCCAGTTTGCATATCGAGCACTATTGAGTACTAGGTATTTAAAATTTGATATTTTTAGAGTTCAAAATGCATCTATTTGTTTAATTTTGAAACCATAAATGCAATTTTTTTTAAATTTTTTGAATTCAAATTGCATTTGTTTGAAAGTTTTTAAAGCATTTTCAATATAGTATTTTGCTTCCCTGTTTTGCATATATTTTTGTCTTGTTAAACACCTTTCAAGAGAAAAATGAATATCAAAACTATCAACTATCTGTTAGGGGATGAGAGGTCTATAATTCAAAACTACACCCCTTTAACTTCTTTATGTTGATTGGATTTTTCAATGCATCTACAACATTATTTCAAGTGTCAGAATGCTCCAACATCACCTCCCCATCATCTACCATTTCGTAGTGGACACCTTAACTATCATCCAACTAATAACACAACAAATAAACTAAACACAAATGTACTAGACAAACCAAGTTGCATTTTTATTGGCAAAAGTTTAGCCATTAACTTGAGCCTAGACTAGACTTAACTTCAAACATATCAAGGATATAGATCCAAATGTTATTATTTTCATTTTGTTTCTTTGGCACACACATTTATATATGTAAATTTAAATATGGTCCCAAGTTGAAATACTTCCAATTAGTTATTTCTCAACAATTTGAGCATGAAATATTAAAATTTTAGAGCTACAGTGTTATATAAAAGAAAATTTTCTAATTCATTTAGATATCGATCCACATGTATCATAGATCAACATATGATTTGATCCTTAGAGTATTACATAAACTTTTAAGATTACAAGGATAAAATACCTAGGCACTTGCATTTATATTTGGCATGTATTTTAGCTTCAATTTTTTTAAATCAATCCAAGGGTTTGAGTAAGGAAAAATGAGTTTCCTCCCAAAGTTAGTGCAAAAAAACATTATAATGGGCTCAACATAGTCTAAGAAATGGAGATAAATATATTCCTAAAGACTAGAAGTGTAGGGGTCAAGGTCACAAAATAATTTTAAAACTACAAATTTAGGGTCAAACTTGTAGATGAAAATGTAAATTCCATACATGTAGGAGTGAACCATGAAAGTCATATCTTGGTTTGTTAAGGTGTCATAATATTAAATCTTCTAAAAAATCAAGAATCATATCATTGGTTATGTACATTACAATAAAATATCTCCATATAAAAAATGAAGCTAAAAACCCTAACCCTCTTTGTCAATTCTATAGTGTGCTTGTCTAGTATTTTTAAATTCAATTGTATGTCCAAAGGTAATTTGTGTGTTTACTTATTGTATTTATTTATCCTAGCTAATTAGAAAAGAAAACTCTAAAGAAATTATTTTATTTTCATTTTGGAAAAGCCATTTAATTTGGTATGTCCTACGATTTGGCCATAAAGGTTTTCTTGAATCTTATTTAGTTTTTAGATTTAAGTGCTTTCTCATTGTCTAATTTCTTAATCAAATCTAAATATTGTTCAATCTATTAGTGCCTATTTTGGTTGTCTTTCATTCTCTGGTTGAGTATCTTTGATTTTCCTATTATGTCCTTGGTTGGGAGTTTTTCCTTCATTTTACACATGGGTTAAGTGGGCTCCCACAAGGGTTGAGCTCAGCGTGTTTGAATTCACTTCTGGTGGGTGTTTCTCCCTCTGGTTCTTTTGTCTTGCCTTCTTGTTTCCTTCTTGGGTTGAAACCTTGGCTAGGGTTTCATTTTCTCCTTCCAGGTCTGCAGGGTTCTTTTCTTTTTTGGCCGCTTGTTCCTTCTCTTCACTGACATGTCCGCCTTGTTCGCTCTTCACTTATGGTTCCCCGGAGCCTCATTTTCCTTTCATTACCAGCCCCTTGCTACCATTTTCACCAGCTCCACCTTGCCTTCGGCATGACTTTTGGCTCTCAAGGTGACATCTCGGCAACTCTTATCTCCCTAAGGTCTCCTTTTCTTGGCCGGTGTTGGTTGCATTGGGGAGATGTCTCCCTGACCCCTTTGTGTCTCACAGACCAACTTTTCCCTTCGGTATGTTGGTGTCCATTTGGGGTGATCTCTCGGTGAACTCCTCTTGGTCTCATCGATGTGAGCATTTGAAAGGTCTTCAGCGTGAGTTATACCTTTAGTTGAAAGCTCTTGGCGATGTCATCTTGTTACGCTGACCAGTGATGGAGGATTTAATGCTTTGGTGAGACTTTTATTTCAGTGTGTGGTCATGGTGATGGGGTTGGGTCTTGCCGATAGCGGTTCAATATGTGGCTTTCAGTGAAAGTCCTAAATTCAATATGGTATAACAATGTAATGTCTACATAACCTCTCACCGAGGATTGTGTGTTACAGTGACATACATTTGGCAAGTGAATTCATCGGCGGGAGAAGTTATAAGTCACAACGACTTGAAATGGTGTCTTCGATGAGGCTTGGTGAAATCTATATGATATCTCGCCGATGGTAGGTGGCTATAGCAACTGTGAACAAAGTGAAGGGATTGCTTTGGTGAGGGATATGCCCTTGTCTTGGCGAATACGATTTGTTACACTGACTGAAAACATAAAGGGTAATCTCTTTGGTAAGAGCTAGGGTTTTTGGCGAGAGGTCTCGGCAAGTGACTTTCGGTCTCACCGATGGAACATAAAGGGTGTTTGTTAGCATAGGTTTTGAATGTCTGAACGACACAGGTGAATGAAGACTTTTGGAAAGACATAATGTGCAGCAGGAGGTCTTCCCAATATATTGGTGTTATAGCGATGCACAAAAGGAAAAGGTTTTAGTCGGTGTGAGATCATTAGTGTCTTGGCGATCTATTGTGGGCTTAGAATGTTTTAGAAAAACAAAGGAATGTCTATGTGATGTCTCCCTGAGGGTGTTTTGTCTTGGCAACAGAAATGAAACATGAGCTTTTGGTGAGACACAAAATGTCTATATGATGTCTGGCTAACCTGGCCATCTCTCCGCAAATTCTCTGCCCTCGCCCTCCCAAGCAACTTAAAGGCCATCAATGTGCACATGTGTCAAATGAACAGTGATGTTTTAACTTCAATGGTAAAGGGGCCTGATGTTTAACTTGAAGATTGAGCGCTGGGTATATCACGCAAATGTCTACTAAAGTCAATGACGGTCAAGTGCCAAACGATGAGATCAATGAATCTCGCTCGTTGCACCAGTGCAAGCTATAGGGAAATTATGTCCTATGAGGAATGCAATCTCGTGGAGGCCTGTTTCAATAGTCCAATGAGATTTAAAAGGTGGCCATCTGATCATGGATGATCGACAGCCCAGGTTCAATTTCACATGTTTCAGGGTTTCTGTTATGTTTGTGCACAATAACTTGGAGTATTCATGGTGGCAGATGAGAGGGTCACTGGATCCACTGAACCAACATTCATGGTGATGTGGCTTTAGGACAAGGACGGTATGGCTCAAGTATGGGCACCTAGATTTAGCAGCAGATTTGACATTGATTGCCTGGCTTCATTCATGTGGGAATGTCTTTCTTGCAACAACCTGACCAAAGGTATTTATGAGACCTTTGAGGCAGTTGGAAATAACGACATGGCCTGCGAACTATTCTAGAGTTTGTCCTAGTTAGTTGATGATGTGTAATCTCATCTGGGCGGTTGCTTGTTGCTTCTCTTATTCCTATAAAGGAGAATTTCATGGCTAGATGTAGGGGTTATGAACTTTGGTGTTCTATTCCACATCTTTCTGAGTCTAGAATAGTCTGGGATAGGCTAGGGTTTAGTCTCGAGTCAATATTGAGTCTGTAAGCTGTAAAGTCTAAATTTCTCTGTAAATGCAATCAGTTTGAGCAATGAAAACATGAAGACGCTTGTCTCTCATGCATGTTATCAGACTGTCTCCTTATTTGTGTGTTTTTAATCATTTGAATTAGTGCATAAGGTTTCTTTGTTCATATTCTTATGCTTCATGAGACTGTTTTGTTTGTTGATAGGTCTACTTCAAGGAAGCAATTAAATCCTTTGAACATATAGCAATGATTATTTGTTTGCAAATAGGATTTGGTAAGTAGAGTCTAGTTGCTACAGGAGCTGGATTGTTAGTGTAAGGCATTGATAATTGATGTAGGCATCAACAAAACAAGATCCACTAGTTGAGGTCTATTTGCAAGTTATTTTCCCCTTTTGTGTTTGACTATGTGGCCCAAAACTAGGCACTGATCTATCCTATAGCTTGTTCCTCTTAGAAAACCTTCTTAAATCATTGAATATCTTTTGCTTGATGTCTTTTCCTACCTCCTGGTTGCTTCAAGGTTGAGATACTAAGAATTTTTCCCCATTTGAGGTCCTTAACGCTTGGAATCAGGAGCTATTTGATATAAAAAGCAATTTCTAGTCTTATTTGAGGCATTGTGTGGGTACACCCGCCCTGGTTCTGCAGAGCCTAAAGTGCTGAAGATCTCTTGATCTTGTCAGTTGGTCTAGGTCCTCTGAGCTTCCCTTAATTGGAGTTGGCTACTCCATAGGTAGAATAGGGGACCAACCTGGTTTACAATAAAAATGACCAACAAGATGGCGACTATGCTGGAGATATAACAAAGAAAATTCTTAATAAGATATTTAGTGTGGCATTTCTCATTTGCCCATCTGAGTCACCAACAAGTTGGCGACTCTGCTAGGGACTTACTCAGAAATTTGGTTATAAGTGCCATATCAAAGAGTCATATTTGTTTGCCATGTTGGTGATGTTCAAAGTTTGAAGGATTATTGGCCTGGAGAAAGTTTTGTTGCAGTCAGCCTAAAATATTTATGGTGCTCTGCTAGAGGAACGAGCTCAGAGAAGGACTTATATGTAAGTGAACCTCATATCATTTGAAGTTCAATCCTCTGTAAAGAGGCGGTAACTTTGTCAAGGTGAACCTGATGAGGATTTGAAGAATAGTTCCATGGCTACAACGTTTCCAGGTATTCTTCATGCTCTTGAACATTTGAAAAAACTTTATTCCCTTATTTGGTGGGATCAAGCAATAGCATCAAGGGAGGTTTGAATGTTGCAACTGGATAGTTGTAGAGGGATAGGTTTCATTTGCAAAATGCATTGTTGTCCTATTTCTCCCTCTAGAAGCTATGATTCCATGCTTAAGGCATAGTCTTGTCTTCATAAGAGGGTGTATGATAATGAAAGATATAGCCCTTTGGATTTTGATAAAATCCAGGTTTACCCACATGCTGCTCCTAGGGGAATCAATAAATATTTACCCAAATTTAAAGGTGGTGTTGAGGAATCAGCATCAAGACATATGCAGTGTTTCATTGATTTCATAGGGGACTGTCAGGTTAAAAAGGAGGATATTGTCATGAAATTATTTATAAGAACTTTAGAAGGTCTGGCTGATGATTGGTTTACTTACTTACCTATGCACTCCATTGGTTCATGGTATCAACTTAGGACTTTGTTCCTTGATACCTTTGTTGATGCTTCATTAGATGATGAAGAGGTTGTCTTTGAACAACTTGTAGAAGTGGTGCCCCAAGCTGGAGATCAGAGTTTGAGTCTCCCAAGCCAAAAACTCGAAGAGGAACATTAGTTAGACTAGCCCTTTGGAGAAGGGAAGTGTGATCGAAAATGTGATGAGACAGTTAAGTAGTTCAAGTGCACAAATGTGTGTAGTCTTGACACTAGTCTTCATGAGAAGACAAATGAAGTTGCTAATGCAAGGAGTGCTCTAGAGGATATCAGATTTGACTGTGAGGATATGGAGTTTCACTCTCATGAAGGTAATCTTTTTGAAGATACCTTGGGATATCTTGGTTTGCTGCTTGGTGTTACATCCAGTCCTGTGGAGGTCAAGAAGAAGAAGAAGTGGTTGAGAGGGTAGGACAGAACATTGACCTACTAAGTTGTGAACAAATATCAGATTTGTTAGCCACCAAATATCAAAGGTTTGCACACAACAACTCTAGGTTGTTGTGGGAAACTCATATTAGTCTTGACGATGAGGACCTACAGGATGCAAGGTATGATGCAAGTGATTTTGATGCCCCTTCTAATGGTGATCTTACAGATCATGATGACACTGATTTCAGTCTAAAATCAGATTTTTCTTCTAGACCAGAGTTGCTAAATGATGAGCAAGATTGGGATGATGATGATAGTTGGATGACCCATGAGGATGAGTTAGAGTCCTTTGATGACTCTCATTGCCAACATGATGAAGAACAGATCCAAGTGAAAAGAGGAAGTGGGAGTAGTAGTTTAAACCATCATTGCACTAATGATGTGCCTCCTCCTACTAAAAATGTTATAGAGCAGTTGCAAGACGTGTTGAATGGTGAGTGTATCCCTATGTATACACTTGATGAAGTTTTCATAGAATGCGACAGTATGTAGAGCACTGGAGCTAGTTGTTTTCAGCTTCAGGGTAATGTAAATAGTGAATATGATAGCTTGTTGTCACATAATAGTCAACATTTTCAAAGTATGCCTGACTTTCAAAAGCATAAGGATCATGTACATGTTTATAATGATGAATATGACAGCCTATTGAGAGGTACTAACATGTTTTGTCAGGTACCTAATTGTGATCAAACTGGGTTTTTATGCAGTCATGATCAGTATTCACATGTATTACCACATGATAAAAAATCAAAGAATCAAGAAGGTGGTAATGATGAAGTTTATTGGATCTGGTTGCCAGTTGAAGATAAGACTAAATAGAGAACAAGTTTTCACTTGCAAAGAGGCAATTAGATACTTGTGTTTGTAGAGGTGCATTCATTTATATTGTTGCAGTTTGGCAGAGGCAAGCACAAGTTAAGGAATGTTAGCTCATTTAGCAGAATTGTGTTTGATAGATGCAGGTGCTAGCCCTCATTTTCATTTGGTGGCCTACTGTCATCAAATGAAATAAAGAATCAACAATGTGACTCTTGAATTTCCTGTTCATGGACAATTCTTGAAGTGGTGCTTCATCTGAAACATTTCTTTTTCCATGAACATTAGGTTTGGTTTTTGGTTTTCTAGTCAGTTTTGTTTTACTATGTCTTCTAACCTTGTCCAGTTAGCTTCTCGCTTTTTTTGGTTTCCTTTTGTTCTGGTTTGCTCTCCCAGTGATCTAAATTCTTGCTATGCCCACGAGGGGCATACATCCCCAACTGGAACCTATGTTAGTGCCTACTTTGGTTGTCTTTCATTCTCTGGTTGAGTATCTTTGATTTTCCTATTATGTCCTTGGCTGAGAGTTTTTCCTTCATTTTACACGTGGGTTAAGTGGGCTCCCACAAGGGTTGAGCTCAGCGTGTTTGAATTGACTTCTGGTGGGTGTTTCTCCCTCTGGTTCTTTTGTCTTGCCTTCTTGTTTCCTTCTTGGGTTGAAACCCTGGCTAGGGTTTTGTTTTCTCCTTTCAGGTCTGCAGGGCTCTTTTCTTTTTTGGCCACTTGTTCTTTCTCTTCAGTGACCTATCCACCTGGTTCGCTCTTCACTTATGGTTCCCTCGAGCCCCATTTTAGATTCGTTACTAGCCCCTGACTATCATTTTTACCAGCTCCGCCTTGCCTTCGACATGACTTTTGGCTCTTGGGGTGACATCTTGGTGACTCTTATCTGTCTCCCTGAGGTCTCCTCTTCTCAGCTAGTGTTGGTTGCATCAAGGAGATGTCTCCCCAATCCCTTTGTGTCTCACCGACTAAATTTTCCCTTCGGTATGTTGGTGTCTGTTCGAGGTGATCTCTTGGCGAACTCCTCTTGCTCTTACCAATGTGATCATTTGAAAGGTCTTCAGCATGAGTTATACCTTTAGTTGAAAGGTCTTGGCGATGTCATCTTGTTATGCCGACTGGTGATGGAGGATTTAATGCTTCGATGAGACTTTTATTTTGGTGTGTGGTCATGGTGATGGGGTCGGGTCTTGCCGATAGTGATTCAATATGTGGCTTTCAGTGAAAGTCCTAAATTCTCTCGGCGAATAGGTGTATAAAGGTCTTCTCAGTATAACAATGTAATGTCTACATAACCTCTCACAAAGGATTGCATGTTACAACGACATACATTTGGCAAGTGAATTCTTTTGCGGGAGAAGTTATAAGTCACAACAACTTGAAATGGTGTCTTCAATGAGGCTTGGTGAAATATCAATGATGTCTCGCCAATGGTAGGTGGCTATAGCGACTGTGAACAAAGTGAAGGGATTGCTTTGGTGAGGGGTATGCCCTTGTCTTGGCAAATATGATTTGTTACAGCGACCGAAAACATAAAGGGTAATCTCTTCGGTAAGAGCTAGGGTTTTCGGTGAGAGGTCTTGACAAGTGACCTTCGGTCTCACCGATTGAACATAAAGGGTCTTCATCGGCATAGGTTTTGAATGTCTCAGCAACACAGGTGTATGAAGACTTTCGAAAAGACATGGTGTGCGGTAGGAGGTCTTCCCGATATCTTGGTGTTATAGCGATGCACAAAAGGAAAAGGTTTTAGTCGATGTGAGATCATTAGTGTCTTGGTGATCTATTGTGGGCTCGGGATGTTTTAGAAAAACACAGGAATGTCTATGTGATGTCTCCCTGAGGGTGTTTTGTCTTGGTGACAGGAATGAAACATGAGCTTTCGGTGAGACATAGAATGTCTATATGATGTATGGCTGACCTGGACATCTCTCCGCAACTTCTCCGCCCTCACCCCCCCGAGCAACTTAAAGGCCATTAATGTCCATGTGCATTAGATGAACAGTGATGTTTTAACTTCAATGGTAAAGGGGCCCAATGTTTAACTTGAAGATTGAGCACCAGGTATATCACACAAATGTCTACTGAAGTCAACGATAGTTGGGTGCCAAGTGATGAGATCAACGGATCTCACTCGCTGTGCTGGTACAAGCTACAGGAACATTATGTCCTATGAGGAATGCAATCTAGTGGAGGCCTGTTTGAATAGTCTAATGAGATTTATAAGGCAGCTATCTAATCATGGACAATCGACAGCCCAAGTTCAATTTCACGTGTTTTAGGGTTTCTATTAGTTTTGCGCATGAAGACTTGGAGTATTCATGGTGGAAGATGAGAGGGTCACTGGATCCACTAAACCAAGATTCATGACGATGTGGCTCTGGGACAATGACGGTATGGCTCGAGTATGGGCACCTAGATTCAGTGGTGGATTTGACATTGATTTCCTGGCTTCATTCATGTGGGAATGTCTTTCCTGCAGCAACCTGACCAGAGGCATTTATGAGACTAGTGAGGTAGTTGGAAATAATGACTTGGCATGCAAACTATTCTAGGGTTTGCCCTAGTTAGCTAATGAGGTGTAATCTCATCTGGCCAGTTGCTTGTTGCTTCTCCTGTTCCTATAAAGGAGAATTTCATGGCCAGATGTAGGGGTTCCAAAATTTGGTGTTCTGTTCCACATCTTTCTGAGTCTAGAATAGTCTAGGATAGGCTAGGGTTTAGTCTTGAGTCAATATTGAGTCTGTAAGTTGTAAATTCTGAATTTCTCTGTAAATACAATTAGTTCGAGCAATGAAAACATGAAGACGCTTGTCTCTCATGCATGTTATCAGACTGTCTCCTTATTTGTGTGCTTTTAATCATTTGAATGAATGCATAAGGTTTCTTTTTTCATCTTCTTATACTTCATGAGACTTTGTTGTTTGTTGATAGGTTTGCTTCAACGAAGAAGTTAAATCCTTTGAATAGATAGCAGTGATTACTTGTATGCAGATAGGATTCACTAAGAAGAGTATGGTTGCTACAAGAGCTATATTATCAGTGTAAGGCACTAATAGTTGATGTAAGGTATCAACAAAATAAGATCCATTGGTTGAGGTCTATTTGCAGGTGATTTTCACCTTTTGTGTTTGACACCATGGCCCAAAACTAGGCACTAATCTATCCTACAGCCTGTTCCTCTCAGAAAACCTTTTAAAATCATTGAATATCTTTTTCTTGATGTCTTGTCGTACCTGCTAGTTGCTTCAAGGTTGATCTACTAAGAATCTATCCACATTTGAGGTCCTTAACGCTTGGCATCAAGAGCTATCTACTATAAAAATCAATTTCTGGTCTTATTTGAGGCATTATGTGGGTACACCCGCCCTGGTTTTGCAGAGCCTAAAGTGCAGAAGATCTCTTGATCTTGTTAGTTGGTCTAGGTCCTCCGAGTTGCCCTTGATTGGAGTTGGCTACTCCATAGGTAGAATAGGAGACCAACCTGGTTTACAAGAAAAACCACCAACGAGATCCTTATTTCCTTCTAATACCAAAATCATCCTCTTTTCCTAGTAAGAAGTCATAGTTCAATCCCACCATGGTTGTGAATCAAGATAAAATTGGTATGATTAGGAATATGCATGATAGTAAATTTATCATAATGGAGAAGAATCATTTGACCATGAGGCCCTTGTTGAGAAAATGGTAATCAAGATATAGCTTTGATGCACACAACCTTTCTTTGGATCTTGCAAATTTGGCTAGTAATATTAATCCTAGTACAATGATTGATCTCCTTCATATACTCTGTTGATTAATAAGCCATGTTGAAAGAAAGTACTTAAAGTTAAATAGGTAAAAGGATAATCAACAATCCCTTTGAGTGATGTGCCATTTTCCCTCCATCCCAAGCTTCTTCTTCATGTATTCCTCATTATTTTACTCCTATCTATCTTATGCAATTTATTTCTCCTTCCACCAAATCTCCCCAAATTTATCCTCTCCTTTTTCTTAAATCTCATCTCATGCTTACTTATTATGATGCACATAGTCCTCTTGTCTCCACTTTAGTTCTCATTAGTTTTGTTTACACTTCCCATGTTCCCCTCACTATGATATTCCTACGCAAGTCTTTGTCACTCCACACTCATTTATTATGTCACGAAAAATTTATACATCACCTTCCATTTCTCATCTTGCCACTTTCATTCATGTCCTTAATCCTAGTGTGCCTCTATCTACCCTTGACATTAATGTTTAAAGGCTTGTTGAGATGAAAAGTAATGTTGATTCCTTACCTAATGGAAACAAAAAAAGACATACATATAAAAATCAAACACAATTCAATTTCTATTGAAAATTTTACATATCCATTTTTTGTTGGATTTTTGGATCCTAGATTTGAGATGCACAATGTTAAAGGAGATCCCATGACACATTCAAGGTTCTTTAGTGCTACATATTTGGATTTTGTGTATGATGATAAGTTATTGGCTAAGTTCTTCCCATGAAATTTAAAATATTATGCTATTAAATGATTGTATTATCTTCCATTTGGGTCTATTTTTTAATATTGAAATTGGTCAATGCAAATATTGGGAATGTTGGATTGAAGTTTATTATTTTAGAATTTTTGACTGTAAACAAGGATCTACAAAGTATATACATTCTTAACATTTGCATGTGCAAGTGAGATGAATGTTAAGAACTAAAGTTGTTAGAGGCTACCACACTTAATTATGGATCTTCTAATGCTTCATCTACATCATCCTACCCTTGTAAATTTGAAAAGAAAAGTTATTTCCAAAATGATAGTAAAAAATAATGGAAATGACCATTGTACAAACTATACATTATAAATGTTTCTAATATTATGACTCTAAAACCTCCAACTTTTTCCTTTGTAAAATGTGCTTCAAAATTTACTAAGTGCAAACATGATTACACTTCCTCCTATTAGGCCATTAGATAAATCTAAGGTTATTCCCAAAAGATATAATGAGAAATAATTTTGTTATTAAATTGTAGAGTTAATTGTAATTATACTCAACATTTTATGGGATTAAGGATTTGATTGATAAAACAAATTAGGTTGAGGTGGTTAATATTGGGGTCAATCCTTCAATTGTTCCTCCTAATGAAAATTTAAATATTTTACACTAAATAAATCTAATAAAATGGTTTTATATGAGGGTCATGAGATTGAGGTACACATACATCTTGACGAGCTTGAAATCATTGATTCACCTACATGTGAGGAATGATTTGTTGGTATTGATAAAAATTATAAGGGTACTTATTCTTCTTCTTATGTACTAATGATTGAATTTTATAGAAATTTCTATGGACTAACCAGTATTCAAACTTAGGACCTCCCATTTGGTGTTAGGATGCTCTACTATTGAGCTAATGGCTCACATTGTGATGAGTCCTTTTATGGCTTACGTGTGTATCATTTCTCCAACACACTCCCTTGAGCCACAACATAGGTTTAAAATGCACCTAGCTTAGCTCTAATACCATGTTGAAATTTCCATGAACTAGTTAGGATGCAAATTTCCACCACTAAGCTACCCACCCACTTTATGACAAGTCAATTTACAGTTTAGGTATGCTAATTTTTTCGACACCTTTTTCACATTGTGAGATATTACCAAATAATTATAATGGTCCTTTGGTTTTGTGTGGATCATGAACCATGTAAGGGTGTGTTTATTGATCTTACTCACCAATAAAATGTGCATGCATTGAATAATTTTTTTTTTATCATCATTTTATAAACAAGCATATGCATATTTGAGGGTTTCTTTAAAATTGACTAATGATATGTTGATTGAAACTATAGCATAAATTATTTTACCTTAATTTTTTGGTCTAAAAGAAGAGGGAAGTTCTTATTCTATGTCATATTATTTCTTCTTTATATGTATCTCATATTTTACTTGGGTATCCATGGATAAAGCAATATCAAGCAACATCATCTATGTCATGCCATCAAGGTATCAAATATGTTCACACTAGTAAAGAGGTTACAATTGCAAGAGATCTGTATATGCCTTTATTTTAGATTAAGTCATTTAACCTTAAATAATTTTAAGAACATACCTAAGGATCCTCTATATAAGTGCAAGGATTCTTTGCCTAATTTTGTAAAAATTCAAAAGGAATAACAATGGTGGGAAAATCAAGACAAGATGCAACAATTTAGAATTCCTAAAGGGTTTACAATTATTAGAGCCAAAGTAGGTTATATGTAGGTTTTATATTATAAAATGATTCAAGAATCTATAAGGCCAAAAGAACCATAAGCATTGCAAACTTTAGTTCAGAAGCATAAGGGATTGAATATTTTCTTTCCTAAATCTATATTTTCTTCATCTTAAAAGGGTCTTCAAACTACTTGGGTATCAAAGAATGATTTACATAATAAAAATTTGAAAATCTACAAGTAGAAATACCAAGTTACAAAAACAAGAATAATCATTATGGTAATAGAAAGAGAAAATGCTTCCTCTTAAAAAATATGTTTATTAAGTGTTCTAATTTACATAGTGTTGAGGAGCACATAATATAATAAACATGATTGAAGTACCAAAACATTAAGTATGATGATTGGGATGAGAGGATCAACTTGGGGAGGATTATTATAACATCATTAGTTGGAACTTTTTAATTTTATCTCTTTGTGTTGGTGTTGTTTTTAGTGTTCTTAATTAGAGTGTGGATGATGTTAATATACATTTAATGATGCATTTTGAAATTTATTTAGTAAAGGTCTCATTTTGTACATCTTTAGTAATTGTATAAAAATTTGGAATATTTTGGTTAATACATCTTATTGGAAAACCATTCATTGAAAATTTTTGAAGCCCACAATCGAATGGTTTGTGATGACCTCTTTCCTTCAAGAATTTCTATTATGCTCATCAATTTCAAACCATTTTGGGGTTCTTAAATGTTTTTAAATTTTGACAAACTCGTTACAAAAAGATGGATTTTGAATTTCTTTTTCTTTTTCACATTTAGGTTCTCTCTTCTTATGTAATTTGGAGACACATTGAGTTTCATTGGTTCATGTGAGATATTTATAACAAGTATGCAATGAAGTTAAACTTTATTAGATTTGATTCAAGTAATTTGACATATTTATTTTTCTTTCCAATCTATAATTTTTTGATGTTCTTGGCTATATAATTGAAGTTCATTTATGTTAACAACTATTAGATTAAATATTTTTATCCCCAATTATTTTCAAATGATTTTATACTTTAATCTTTGTATTTTTATTCTTTCTTTCATCATTTCATTTAAAATTTGAACCATTTAAGGATGCTATATTATAGATTATAGTTGTCTTCCAATTCTTTTTAAATCAAGTTAATAGTATGAAAATATTATTGATGAGTAGATGAATTATTACAAGTTCTATTTTAGATCTATATTCTCTTTATCTAGATATATTATTTACAAAAGTCTCAATTTTTTTTTAGCCGTACTGTATATATATATATAACATGGAAAATGTAGATCATGTTCCACCTATGCCAGATTCTTTGTTTGCAAATACTAGTAATGAGATAAAAAAATTGAGAGATTCATTAGCACAGGGTGCAAACCTGGGGATATATAGTGAACCATGCATGTTAATATTGCATAGTTTAGAAAAACTAAAAGATGAACTTGAGAGGACTAGTGCATATTCCCCAAATAGAGTGATTGCTATTCTTTCCCACATGCAGAAAGAAGTACATGGTGATGTTCCCCTTAAACAAATACAAGATAGTGTCACCAAAGAAATGATAAAAGCCACTTTTTTTCCATTTTATCAAGATGTGTGTAAGGTTAGGGGATACCAGGTTACTATATGTGTTGATCGTGCTATGGCCTCATTGATCTACCCATGATTTCTCATAGCACATGGTCTATACCCAAACAATGACCAAATTCCATTGTATTTTGTTCAGCAGTTGTATGTTGAGGTCCATTTGGGCCTCAAAGTTAACTACCTGGACATTCCACGATATGTTGGTTAGGGGCATGGTAGGATTGCTGATAGGGCCACCTATTTTCAAGCAGATAGACCACCCCCAATGTTTAGGGTATTGGTTGGTGAGAGGTCTCCTACTCTCACCCTAGCTCTAGCCCCCATAGTAGATGAGGTTGTCATTGCTTCCCAAAAGGAAGCAATTGACATTGTAGGTGACATTGTGGCTACCACCACTAGGATATCTGATGATTGTGTAGGTCAGTATTTGATATCTAGGCATTCCCAATCCACACCATTTTTAGCACAGTGGACCACCATGGATCCTTTTACAGTGGCCGACATCCCTACTCCTACACAACTTGATGCACTTACAGGAGATATGTCACACATGACTCTGAATTGTTTGGCTGAGGACTTGTTGGAGGCATATGCCCACATTGCATCAGAAAATGGGATCGGTATAGAGCATGTTAGAGATCATTTGAGACATAGAGTTTGTTTAGTTCCAGGATCCCATCACTCTCAGTCGAGCACTAGTGCGCATCAGGATCCACCTACATTTCATACGATAGCTACGTAGACTATGGGTTTTACTGATATGTTGATTGGTTCTGGTTCATCATCACCGATGCCATCTCACCTTCATAGTCCTCTACATTCATCATTTCTGGCATGACATGGGATAGATTGGATGGATGCAGATGTTGATTCGTCACTTGATCGTATGGTGGATATGGTGGAGGTGAATGATTCAGAGGACTTAGGTCATCTGATATCATATGATGTGCATGTATGTGTGCATGTGCATGTTTCAATTCTTTTTTCATTATTTTTCAAATTTATTTTTAACTAGATATTCATGTAAGTTGATATAAATGTGTATATATATTGTTACAGGTGGACATACCTCATATCACTCCTAGCCTTGGTCCAGATCATGTGCACAATCGATGTGACTCTGTGAATGAATCTGCTATCAGTGGACATGTGAGTTTTCATAAAATATATATTTATGTATGCATAGATAAATACAAGTTCTAGATTGATATTTAAAAATACAAGTTCATTTAAAAATAACTTTCATAAAATTTATTTAATAAAAATTATATGTATTTAACACATCTTGTACACAATTTTATTTGCAGGGCTCAGCACATCCATCAGAGCAGGACCGTTCTCATTCAGATGGCCATTCATCTAGGAGTAGACATTCATATTAGGCCATGCATTCTAGATTTATGATCTTTACCACATGTGTATTTGATTATATGATGATCTTTAAAATAGTATTTGATATTTGATGATCTCTAACTTACACTTATATGATATACATACATTTTCTTATTTTTTGATCTTTAGTATTCAACATTTGATGATCTTTAATTTACATTTTTCTTTTATGATATATGTACATATATTTTCTTATATGATATATACATACATTTTCCTTTTGCTTATAATATGTGTTATGTTTATATGTATTGAATCCCTTTACATATATGTACATGTGTTTGCTTATGGTTTAAACATGTTTACACATAATATATGTATGCATTTGCTTTAAATATTCAATATACATACATGTTTTCTTATTTTATGATATCTTAAAACTTACATTTCCTTATATTCAATATACATTTGATCTCTAGTAGAATTTTAGGGAAATCAATGCCATTTTATAATTAAGTTCATTCATGTTGATCACAATAAATATTTTTAAAAATGACTTAAGCAACATGAACCATTGAGTTGAGAACAAGATATAATCTTTTTGAAAAGTAACTTGAAATTCAATTCAAATATAATTTTAAGAAAATTCAATTCAAATTATATCGAGCTATTATACGTTTTTTACAAGTAACTTAAAATTCAATTCAAATATTTAATTAAGAAAATTTAATTCAAATTATACCTCTATTATAAATTTTTGACAACTAACTTGAAATTCAATTCAAATATAATTAAGAAAATTTAATTCAAA
Organism: Sequoia sempervirens; assembly: GCA_007258455.2. Lineage (NCBI taxonomy): Eukaryota > Viridiplantae > Streptophyta > Pinopsida > Cupressales > Cupressaceae > Sequoia > Sequoia sempervirens. The sequence goes on along the minus strand of VDFB02105785.1, from coordinate 154,872,881 downwards.
TTATACCTCTAATATTTATACATTTTTGACACTTTACCAAAATTCTAAAATAACTAGATATGTTGTGCATATCTATGAATTAAATAACAACAAAATCCACAATGAAATAACTTGTTTGTTTACTACGTGATTCATTTAAACTAGGATCTAGTTATTCCATGTACACTTGAATAATTTTGATTCACTTGGAGTGCAGATTTTGGAGAAGTTTTTGCACATTTATCAAGGAGGCAAATATTGGAGCTCGACAACTTTTCCTTTTTATCAATCAAGGAAAAATTTGGAGGATAATTTAACTAAGTTAATAGAGGACTTGTTTAGAGTCATCTTTAAGTTGAAGAATAAAATGGGACAACAAAGAAAAATAAAAAATGCATCTCAACGAAAATTGTCAAAAGAAGAAGAACAAAAGAGGCGTGATCAAAACTTGGAAAATTATCATAGAAAGAAACAAAGTACATGCTTGTTTCCATATTTGTGTTTTGTGTTTTTCATATTTTATTTTCATCACTTCAATGTTCTTAAATTATTTTTATGTTTTATGCTCTAAGGATTCCTCAAGCTAGATTCCAGCCAAATCTAGATATTGGATCAAACGAATCCGTTGAAGAACACATGGACCTTGAAGTTAGGGAGGAGACCCAAGTTCAAACAATGCTTGTTAGAGAGGGGTCAAGAGCACTTCCTTCTACTGGTATGGATGAGCATATAAAAATAGCACAAACTTCTCTCACTTATAGCTCATCATGTTTTATCAATTTGTTTGCTTGCATACATAAACTTCACTTATATATTTAAAATCATCTCTCACTTTTGTTTGCAAAATATTTTGTGACATATGTGTAGGAAGGGCTCAACAAGTAGGAAGTTTTCATGCTCATGTCAATCCAAATATAGACATTGGATCAAATGAATCCACTCAAGAATTCATGGTCCTTGAAGATAGGGAGGAGGCACAAGTGCAAACAATGAATGTTGGAGAGGGGTCAGGATCACTTCCTCCTACTGGTATGGATGAGCATATAAAACTAGTTGAGAAGGTGGGGAAACAAATTTCTCATATAAATTTAGATCATTTACTTGAAATGGATATGAAGAAACTCAAATATTATGCCAACCAACCTTATAATAAGAGAAAGAGGTAAATGACCAAATTTGTAAATGGAATGATCAATCATCTTGATACACTTGAACAAACCCAATTTTTATCACATTTACTTCTTCGTGATGAGCTCAAAGAGTCATTACAATTGTTGGATGTCCATTCATCATCAAATAAGAAGAAACACATGGGATTACAATAGGATATTGTTCAAAATGTTAAAAATGGTTTAGATTCCATTGGGAAAGGATCTCAAACTATGGATAAGGCCACTACAAGAAGGGTGATGTTGACATCTATTGTACATCAAGATATAGCAAGAAAAAGAAAAATGTCAGCACTTTCAACTGAAACTGGTTATAGTAGAACCACATTGATAAAATATGAGAAAAAGAGAAAGTTTTTGGATGAGAGTTTAGAAGGCAATTGGGCAATTATGTGTAGATCCAGATCCAGATCCAGATCTTCTCCCCGATATTCGAATCTTGAAATCTGCACATCAAATGGTGTTAGCATTTAATGGATAGGATTTGGTCTAGCCAATGATGACATGACCACTGGGGTTAATTACTTAAGGTCTAAGCCACTAGGTTAAATTTAAAATAGGACTTTAGGAAAAGACTTGATATGGTGGGAAAAATGATGACCAGTTCTTCGAGCTAATGGGGCTGATAGATTGATGTGTCAGATGGCTCAAGAGATGACTTAAGGGATCGATGACCGACCTATTAGGTCAACCTAAAATTATAAAATTTACATGATTTTGAATAAAACCTTACTCAACTTGGGGACAAGGATTTAAAATGTAAACCAAGTTCATGGGAGTTAAGGGAAAATTCCTCAGAATTTTATAAGCTCCATCATATGGTATGCCCATAGGGTTGTATTAAGTTGTAGGTTCCAATCATGACCAACTTCATCGACTATTTTCTTTAGGATTCTTAATATTTTTTTACTTGTGGCCTTGACCTGGCCATTTCCTTGTGGGTAAGATGGAGTGGAAAGGTGATGCTACATGTGGAATTGTTGACACAGATTATGAACTTCTTAATTTTTGAAGGGTCATCCATTGTCTGTGATTATGGAAGCAAGAATTCCAAAGCTACAAATGATGTAATGGAGTATGAATTTGGAAATTTATTTCCCTATAACATATACCATAGGTATGGCTTTGACCCACTTAGTGAAGTATTCAATGGGAGTGATTATGAATTTATGATCGTTTAAGGATGTAGGGTGTATCTTTCTAGTGAGGTCTAACCCCCATTATGAGAAAGGCCATGTGGTAACAATAGGCTATAATTCTTATGATGGTGCATGAATTAAGTCACCATATTGTTGACAAGGTTTAAACACTTTTATCAAATTGATAGCATCTTGTTCCATTGTATTCCAATAATATCCTATGTGCAACAACTTCTTAACTAGCATTCATCCACTAGAATGGGCCCCAAAAATACCTTTATGTACCTCATTTAGGGTGGAAAAAACTTCTTTTGAGTTTAAACATCCCAAGAGGGTGCCATATAAGGAGCAGTGATAAAGAATGTCTCCAAGAATGGTGAGGCAAGATGCTTCTCGAATAAAGGATTGGCATTCTAAGGTTGAGAGGTTAGGTGAGATGGTATTGTTGCATAGGTAATTTTATATGTCCTGATACTATGGTGAATGAAGACCAACAATGTTAACAAGAATTTTAGATTCAGGGATATCATAAGCAAGGACCAAAAACTGCTCTATGAGGAACTCATATTGCTAGCTATTTTGTGAGACATCAACAAGTGAACTAATGGTAGTCATAGCATTTGTTGCTTTATTTTTTACCCTTAGAATCTTATCAAACTATTTTTTTTTTAAGAACTCCTTGAATCTTTCTACCATGTGTTTGTAGGGAAAAAAAATTTCAACCTTTTCCTAATATTCCTCATTCACTTGTTTGATGACTAGTTGAGAGTCACTATATACTTGTAATTTTGTAATCTTCCATTAGATGGAAAGCTTAAGTCATGTTATCAATGCCTCATATTCTACTATGTTGTTTATGAAAGGAAATGTGATTCAGTATGACTTAGGGATACAATGTCCTTGAGGTATAAAAAAAATTATTCCTACCCCCCAGCCATGTTTTGTGAAAGATCCATTAAAGTATAGGTTTGACCATGTTCCTTCTTCTTTAGTCAACATGTGCTCATCTGGGAATTTTGGCAACAATGGATGACTATCTTGTAAGGGGGATTCAATAAGTAGATTAGTGACCACTTGTCCTTTAATAGATTTTATATCTAGATATTTCTTGTCAAATTCACTAATAACCATGATCCATTTACCTAGTCATCCTTGGAGTGTTTCCCTTGAAAGAAAGTATTTTAATGGATCCACTTTTGAGATGAGTTGAGTCTTATGATTGAGCATATAATGTCACAATTTCTTAGCATAGAATACCACAACCAAACATGCTCTTTCTATTGATGTTTAGATCAATTGAGTACCAACTAATGTGTAAGATATGTAGTTTATGGCTCTTTCCTTCCCCTTTTCATCAAGTTGAGATAAAAATGCCCCTAGTGCAACTTGAGTAGCTGATATATACAAGAGGAGTGGTTTGTTTTCTTGTAGAGGTACTAGGACTAGTGGTGTTGCAAGATAGTCTCGTAGTTGCTAGAATGCTTGTTGACAATTTTTATCCCATTTGAACATGATATTTTTTTGAAGTAGGTGGGAAAAGGGTTGACATTTATCAGTCAACTATGCAATGAATCTTCAGAGTTCCTATAGCTTTCCTTGCAAACTATTGAGTTGTTTGATGTTCTTTGGTGGAGGAATTTCTCTTATTGCTTTTATTTTTGTTGGATCTGCTTCAATTCCTCCATGGGAAATAATAAAGCCCGATAGTTCTCCAGATGAGACTCCAAATAAACATTTCTTGGGATTAAGCCGTAGTTGATATTTTTCTAGCTGATCAAATATTTTTTATAATACTTCAATGTTTCCTTTCTTTTTATTTTCCTAGGAGATCATCCACATAGTCTTCCATAATTTCATACATCATGTCATGAAAGATGAAAGTCATTGCTCTTTGATATGTTGCTCCTACATTTTTATGTCCAAAGGGGAGGACTTGATAGAAAAAGATTTCCCATGGAGTTATGAAAGTTGTTTTATGCTAATATTCTTCAGCAATGTGAACTTAGTTATAGCCTAAAAATACATCCATGAGGGATAACATTTCATGTCTAGTGGTAAGATCTATAATCATGTCAATGTTTGGAAATGGAAAGTCATATTTTGGACATGCTTTCTTGAGATCTCTAAAATTTTTACATATGTAGATGCCCCTAGTAGGTTTTACAACTACTACAATTTTGGAAACCAATTCAAGATAATCAATAGGTTTGATAAATCTAGCCTCCAAGAGTTTCTGTAATTCTACTTTTACCAAGAGAGCTATTTGTGGATGTATTTTTCCTAAATTTTTCTTGAAAGTTTTTGCATCTGCAAAGACTACCAAATGATGTACTATGAGATATGGATCCAATCCTATCATGTCCTTGTATTTCCAAGCAAAATTAATTGATCTTCTTTTGAGGAACTCTCCTACCTTTTCATTCACTGTCTCTTCTAGCTCCTTGGCCATGTAGGTAATTTTAGGTTCCTCATTTGTTCCCATGTTAATGTCTATGATGTCTTCAATCACTATAGTAGATGTCTCATCATGATTGTGGATTGAATCATGTGCCTATCCTCTAATGCCTCAAAAATTTTTTCATCATAGGATGCATCCTTTCTTTTTCTTTTTCACAATCCAAAAGTGCCTCATTGAGGTTTTCACTAAGGGATCTTTCTTTCTTATTTTTATCTATTTTATTTTTTTGACTAAGGAACATGATTTGTTCTCCAAATTATGCATCTTTGTGTAGTATGATTTCATTACCCTACTTTTGGTATTTTAATGGGAGGTGTTCTCAGACTCCCATAATTTTTGCAATTGCTTCATCATTTTGGAATATGTCAGGGTTGGAGGTCCTTGTTGGTCCCAATCAATTAATTCAAGATACACAAGTTGAAGGTCAATAGAGGATAAAATGGTGTATATGTGGTTGGTGTCAAAAATTCCAGTGATGGTGTGAAAGGATTCCTCAATGGCCTCCCTCTAAGATTTTTTATTAGTAGAAGTCTGTCCACCTTTGTTATGAGAACAATGGGGTGTTAATGTTACCATATTAGTGACCAGGAAGCCAATTCCTTGATGGTCCCTATATTCTTGAGCTAAATGGGCTCCATGATTCCTTTTTCTTGTGCCCCCAATCCTTTTCCTTTGTAGCCCCATTTTTTGCATTAGTCATGTCCTTTGGCATGCCTATGGATATCTAGGGTTGGAAGCTCATTTTATTCTTTGTACAATCAAGCTAAAACATCAATTTCTAGGCCTAGGTCATCTTTTTCTAGTAATCCCCTTTTGTTGATGTTCTTGAAAGTTTATTTTGGTTTTAGTTTGAGTGTTCAACCATATGAACATGGGGATTTAGGGAGTTTCCATATGAAAAAGGAATTTTGAATTTTATATTCTCCACATCCTTTGTTGGTTTTCTTGATCTTGTCCTAAAAAATGGATGGTGGTGTTCATGATGGTTGTAATGTAGATGGATGAATGTAAGTGTATGAGGGGGAAGCTTAATCATTAATAGGGAAATGATGGTAGCTTTTTTACTTTCCTTCCAATGCTTTAGAATTTTGGAAAGGTAGTGGGTTTGTGGGAATGGCAATTTCTTTTCCATTATGAGTTAATTTTAGACATTGGTGGTAGGTGAAGGGACAGATTGCATGGCATGTATCCAAGGTCTTCCAAGGAGAATGTTATATGGTAGGTCAAGGTCAAGTATGTGACATGTTTCCATAATGGCCAATCCAAATTGAATAGGTAGTTTGATGGTACCTTTTGATTCTCTCTCAGCATCGTCATATACTTTGATAGTTATATTTTATATGAGGATCAATGACATCATCTGTATAACCCTATTGTTTAATTAATTTTAATTTACATATATTTAGACCATATCCATCATCTATTATGACACTTTTGATGTTATGCTTCTGAACGATGGCTTTGATTTGTAATGGTTTATTATGGTGTTTCAAAATGAAGGTCATTATTAGTGAATGATAGTTGATGTGAGGATGAAAGGTGTCCAATTATAGCTTGGAATTGGTTAACGTTGATATCACTTAGCACTCATAATTCTTGAAGAGCTTTCTCAAGTGTTTATTTATGGGTAGGTGATGTATGAAGAAGTTCTAAGATGAAAATTTGAGATGGGTTTTTGCAAAGGTGCTCAATGATATTATATTTATTAGTGTTGGATAGAGTGGATGAGAAGGAGGATGGCCTTTGTATTGTCACTTGGAAATGGTTGGTGGTGATAGTGTCGTTGGGTTGTTTTATGGTTATGGTAATGTATTGCTCAATTCGATCAATGATTGTGTCATGTGTAGATTGGTTGGGATTATTGGTGTATGTATATGAAACATTATTATATGATTGTACATCATTATTTTATCAAAAGGGTTGTGTATGGATTCCTAGTTGCTCATTTGGGGATTTTTGATTTTGAATTTTAATTTCTCTTTTATCAACGAGGTCTTGAATGTAATTCTTTAAAATCATACATTTGATGGCATTAATTCCTTTAATTTGGTGATATTCAAAATATTTATCTTCGCTATACCATTCAAGTTTGGGTTTACTTTCATCAAGAGGTTCCCCGAGAGGAGTCTATTTGTGTTTGGATTGATTATTTTTCTTTCCTTTTCTTTGGTGAATGGTTATGGTCTTGTATGCACCTTGTTGTTGTTGAGTGTTGTGAGATGATGTGTTTTATATGTTTTGAACACATTTACTATTAGTTAGACCATCGTTTACAACATTTTTTCTTTTAGACCAATATTTAGGTTTTTAATTGGAGGTTTGGTTGTCTTTTTGGTCCTTATAGATTTAATTAACCATTTTGCAATAAAATATTTTTCAATGGTTAACCTTTTTTTAATGACTTCATCAAATGCTGTGACACATTGTAGTCTTAAATGTAGACCAATTTTAGGGTGTAATTTTTTAATGAAGATGTGAACCAATTATTTCTTTGGTACTTGTAAGGGGTGGAACCTATTGAAATGGGGTTATTAAGTGTTATCGTATGGTTGAGGACATAGATCATACCCACTTTAAAGCTATTCCATTCAAGGGTAACCCTAGAGATCTCAATGCAAAATAGGAAAGGATCTTGTAATAGGGTTGTCCTAGGGGCTGAATGTAAACTAATAAGGGGTTCACAACCAAGTTTAGACTTGGAAAGATAAATGAAATGCAAGATACAACACTAAACCCTAATTCAATGCAATGATCCACAAAATGACCTAGGAAAGTAAATGAAACATAATAAAAGAATACATAAAGGAATATGTGCACCTGGAAATATGAAGGTGATTCAATGAAGCTTTGAAATATTGGAAAATAAGACTTCAATGTTGAATGGGACTCATTCAATAAGCTAGGTGAATCAGTCCAAAATATGGATTTTTGTGTGGGAACAAGAATATTGCAAATTGGCATTCGAATCTACAAAATAATGAATTTTTGATTGGAACTTGGACTCATTCACCAGAAGTGGAAAATAAATCTAGTTAGCGCTTTCAGAAGCTTCAAAGTCTGATCCTACTCTTCTCTGTCTTCTTTATCCTTCTTGATTGATTTTTGGATTTGAAACCATGATTTACAACTAGTAGGTGTTCTCCAATGTTCTTCAAGGCTTGATGACAACTTTGAAAACTTTTCTCCAATCTTACTCCTTAGGAAATCTGCAACCTAGACTTGCAAATCACACACAAAAAAAACAATAAAATGCTATTGGGTTAGAGGATAGGGGTTTTCCTTAGTTAAACACCTTGTTGTTAATTAAACCTCGAAATAGAATGAAATATGAATGGACAATGATGAATGAACAAAATAAGATGTTGTAACTCACAAAACCCTAGAAATAAGGTGCTGCAAACATGTGTGAAATGGTTCTAATGGATGTGGATCCAGAATCTTGCTTGAAGGTGATAGATCTTGAATGGAATGCTTTCTTGAATCATAAAACCCTGCATCACAATTATTAGCTAAAAAACAAACATGATGCATGAAGCCTTTGACATGATGATTGATGCTTAAATGTTGTGAAAAAATGCTTGATAATCTACCCTTGAATGCTCTTGAATGCTCTTATGAATGATTGAATTCTCTTGTGAACTCAAACTTGCTATGAGAATGCTCTTTCAACTTACTAGGTGAAAAATGAATGAAAGAAACTTGTATTTATACTTAATTATACAAGAATTCCTAAAATTACAACACTAAAAGCTAACATTAGATCTAGGAGAATAAAATCCCACCAAAAATTTGAATTAATTTTGATTTTGGGCCACACATGACTCATTCACCCAAGGTGGTGAATGAGTCCCATTAGGCTTAATTTTTGGGACCATTTTTAAAAGTGCTTAGAAATGTGTAAAACTAGGTTTGGGACTAAAAAAATAGGTGGGAATTATTCACCCAAGGTGGTGAATGAGTTCCAGATCACTAGATCTAGGTCATTCAAACCTGAAACACTTGAATTATGATTGGATAACAATTTTTGTTGGGATTATCCTTGAAAAGATGCATTAAATGAGGCTTGTGGATGAAAAATGGGGTCAATTAAAGCCTAAGAAAGCCCAATTATTAATGATAACCCTAGAAAAGTGTGAAAGTGTGTTGCAACACTATAAATAAGGCATGATTAAGGTTTCTTTTGATTAAGAAGAGGTTTGTTAGGTTTAGTTAATTGATAAAAACTTAGAAAAGTGTGAAAGTGTGTCCCAACACTTCACAACACTTAAGCAAGGTACCATCAAAATTCATTAGTTCACAAGGGCCTAGGACGTAATGTGAATGTGTAAAACACATTGCAACACTACATAAAGGCACCATTAAGCTTAAATCACAAGGAGGACACAAACAAGAAAGGAAAATTAGAAGGGATACTTTTCCCATTTCCACAAGGGGAATCTACTTGCAAGGTGTCTCCATCTTTCAAGGAATGCAACAAAAATTTCCTGGTGCAAGAGCACCTACACCTCATTCTCCAGTTTTGCTTATTTAATGGAAATTGGTTTTTATTAGGGTTAGTGTTGGTCTTTTGAGTATGTTTGTATTTAAGTAAGGTCTAACAAGACCATTTACTATGATCTAGGTTGAGTTTTTGAGGTTTGAGTCTTAATGTACACAAATGCACTCTTGCACTAAAAGATGCTCTTGTAGCCTTTGAAGGAAAAAAAATGAATTTGTATGTAAATGTGCAAGGGTTGGGGTATTAAGAATGTAATAAGGCTAATTCCAAGCCATCTGAATGGTTTTTAAGGTCTTAGGTTTTTAGGCTTGAAAGGTTGCTTCAAAATGCAAAGTTATCATAATGTAATTTGGAGTAAACTCAACATTTATGATGTAATTATCATTAACCAGCAAGTTCCCTCCTTGGAAATCAGTTGAGGACCATTGGAAGTGATGATGAAAAGTTTAAAAAACCTCCCTTGGATCAAGGTTGGGAGTTTATGAATTTTTGAAGCATTAAATATAATAAAAGACTATTTTTCTTTTTTTTTTAGCATTTTTCATTGTTCCCATGCTTGGTACGGTCTAGTACATCATTGTACAGGATCCCAATTAGCATGGTTTGAAACAGGGTAGAGTCTACTTTCTTTTGGTCATGATTTGGCTCATTTTCATAAAGTATTGAGTAAGTTACATCAATTTTAGTGAAAGTGGGTCTGAAACCTTGCAAAACAACGGTTTGGTCACCAAAATGGATGTCACTCCCATTTCACTATGGGAAAAATATGAAACTTGGTTGATTGGTAGATTTAGAACTCCTTTACATGCTACAATTTTTTTTAGATTGAAAAATGGAGGTTTGCAAAATTTATGTGATGCTCTAGGTCTGGTTTTTGCCTTGTACAATCCAAAATGTGATCATTTGAATACATTATTTGTTGATTTTTGAGTAAATATAATTGATGGAAAACATGGAAAAGGTCTTGGGGAGCCTGTTGAAGTATTTTAAAGGAATTATGGGTGTTGGGGTGTGCCTTGAAAAGTTGATTCCTTCGTTGCACAAGCCAAATGAAGCCTTTTGGTGGCTTGTAAATTAGTTATTTGATACACCTCTTGGTGTTTGGTTCTATACATTTGGAGATCTTTGAGGGTCTATGTAAGAAGTCCAAAACATGGTTTTTTTTCTTTTTTATTTTCCTTTAACAAAGTTTTATCATGACTGTCCTATTGGTGAGTGCTAGAAGTAATGCATGGATAGTATGGCAGCAATGGAGGAATGATAGTTTCTATGAGAAAAGTCTTGTTTTTTGTTCACATTTTGTCATATTAAGAGTTTACAAATCATCCCCAAGTCATGTGGTGATGTCTAGTTGTGTGAGTCAAGTTGTATGATCAAATTGTCTTATTGAAGGGTATCATTGAACAAGTGTGTCAAGTTGAGTGCTTCCCTTGCCACTCTGCATCATACTGGTATTAGAGCCAGGAATAGATTTTGTTTGCATTTTGAAAATTGAAGAAGAAGTGATTAGATTTGAAAGATGCCTTGAAGTAGATGAAGGAGAGAAATGCTAAGGAAATTAGAGAGTTGGAAGAAAGGATCATAGCCTTGGAGACAAACAAAAGAAGGGATGCTGAAGAGAGTGAGATAGAAGATGAGGAAGATGAGGAGTTTGAAGATGTGGAAGAAGAGCTTACTCCAGAGGATCAAAGAATTGAAAAGTTGTTGAAGGAAGTGAAAGGTGACAAGCCTAAGGTAAAACTTGATGTTCCTAAATATGTTGGTAGTTTAAATGATGAAGAACTACTTGATTGAATTGCTGCATTAGATAATCATTTTGAATGTGATGAAGTTCCTAAAGAGCAAAGAGTCAAGATTGCAAAAACTAAGTTGAAGGGACATGCTTTGGTATGGTGGGATTACTTTCAATCTACGAGGAGGAAAAAAGGAAAGTCTAAGATCACATCATGGGACAAGATTATATCAAAACTCAAAGGTAAATTCTTACCCAAGGATCATCAAGTTCAAATGTTTAAGAATTGTAAAGTTTAAGGAAAAAGGAAATGGAAATTAAGTCTTATACTAAGGAGTTATATAAATTAAGTTTGAGGTCTGGTGACCATGAGAATGAAGATGAAAACTTGTTAGATATATTGGTGGTTTGAGGCTCAATATACAAGATGAATTGGTTTTGGTTAACCCTAGGAGTGTAGAGGATTGTTATCAAATGGCAATCAGGGTGGAGGAGAAGCTTAAAAGGAGAGAAGAGAAAGTAGTAAGAGGAAGAGGTGGTTCTAGTGCAAGAAGAAGAGGAATACCTTCTACATTAAAGCAACCAAATGAAGATCAAGAAGGAGAAAACAAAGGTAAAGATCACAATGTTGATTCTAGAGGTGGTTTTGGTTTTAGAGGTAGAGGTTCTAATGATTTTGTAGAAAGGTGCTACACATGCAATGAGTTTGGACATCCTTCATGGAAGTGTTCTGTGAGGGTTGGTAGTTCATCAAGTGGAGACAAGAAGATTGATAGGAGAGTACAGTTGGTTCAGGAAGAGGAATGTGAAAGTCAGTGTTCCATAAGTAAGAATCTAGATCCTAAGGTAGGGGAAATGTTGATGGTGAGAAAAATAATGTTGAAGGCAGCAAAAGAGGAAGCACCTTTGTAAAGGAAAATTCTCTTCAAGACTAATTGTAAGTGTAAGGACAAGGTATGTAGAGTGGTCATTGATTCTGGTTCAATAGAGAATATGGTGTCATGTGAAATGGTAAACAATTTAGGCTTGAAAAGAATTCCTCATGAATGTCTCTATAAAATATCATGGTTAACTGATGATCAATCTTTTTTGGTGAATGAAGAGGCTATAGTGGATTTTCAAATTGGTGGTTATCATGATAGTGTTGTGTGTGATTTTCTTCCAATGGATTGTTGTCATCTCTTATTAGGAAGACCTTGGCAATATGACAAGAGGGCACTTTATGATGGTAGGGAAAATACTTACACCATAGATAAAGATGGTCATTCTTTTGTGTTGGCTCCTCTTGTAGAAGATACCAAAGGTAAAGATAAAGTAATAATGTCTAGTAAGAAGGATCCTATACATGAAATGAAGGAAAACAAACATTATGATGTTGTCAACTGTTCTAAGAATGAAAATGCAGGGGTAACTGATGAAAGGGTAAACATAGGGATAAGGAGTGCTTTGACAATGAACATGAAGGACAGTGTGTTAGTAGGAACCATAGAGTGCCCTGTGGTTCTGAATAAATTTGAGAAATAGGTAAAGTTTGTAGGAAATACAGTACATAAGTCTGATATGATAGTGACAAAATAACTTGATGAGGTAGTGAGTAAAGGACAAGCAAAACAGGGTAGACAAGACAGTTGCAGACATGAGCATGAAACTTAGAAAGTGAGGAAAAATCAAAGGAACATTGACATATGTTTGTTTGTAGGTGCAATGCAGGATAAACAATCACATCTTGGTCAGAAAAAGGGTGAAGGATTGTTGACTAGTCTGAGGAAAGAGTACAAGGTAAATGCACATGTAAATGCATTCCAACATGCTAGAAGTGCAAGGAAGATTGCACAATCAATATACATAAATCAATGGAGTGGCTTTGTGGATTAATGGAGCCTATATGAATCATGGAGATAGTTGATTCAAGGGAAACTCATGAGGCATGAGTATTTTCTAGGGGGGGTGTATGGTGTAGGAGCACCTACACCTCATTCTCCATTTTTTCTTATTTGATGGAAATTGGTGTTTAGTAGGGTTAGTGTTGGTCTTTTGAGTATTTTTTTCTTTAAATAAGGTCTAACAATACCATTTACTATGATCTAGGTTGAGGTTTTGAGTTTTGAGTCTCAATGTACACAAATGCACTCTTGCACTAAAAGATGCTCTTGTAGCCTTTGAAGGAAAAAACATGAATTTGTATGTAAATGTGCAAGGGTGGGGATATTGATAATTTAATAAGGCTAATTCAAAGCCATTTGAATGGTTTTTAAGGTCTTAGGTCTTTAGGACTGAAATATTGCTTCAAAATGCAAAGTTTTCATAATGTAATTTGGAGTAAACTCAACATGTATGATGTAATTATCATTAACCAATGTGTTCCCTCCTTGGAAATTAGTTGAGATCCATTGTAAGTAATGGTGAAAATTTTAAAAATCCTCCCTTGGGCCGAGGCTGGGAGTTGATGAAGTTTTGAAGCATTAATTATAATTAAAAACTCTATTTTTCTATTTTTTCAATGTTTTTCACTGTTCCCGTGCTTGGTATAGTCTGGTACATAATTTTATAGGCTCCCAATTGGAATGGTTTGAAATAGGGTAGATTCTACCTTCTTTTTGTGGTGATTGGCTCATTTTCATCAAGTATTGAGTAAGTTACATCAATTTTAGTGAAAGTGGGTCCGAAACCTTGCAAAACAAGGGTTTGGTCACCAAAATGGATTTAACTCCTATTTCCACCATGGGAAAAATCTGAGACTTGGTGGATTTGTAGATTTAGGACTCCTTTACATGCTGAATTTTTTTTCATATTAAAACATGGAGGTTTGAAAAAGTTATTTCATGCCCTAGGTCTAGTTTTTGCCTTGTACAATCCAAAATGTGATCATTTGAATACATTATTTGTTGAATTTTGAGTATTTGAGTAAATATAATGGATGAAAAGCATGGAAAAGGTCTTAGGGATCATGTTGAAGTATTTTAAAGGAATTATGGGTGTTGGGGTGTGCCTTGACAAGTTTTTTCCTTCTTTGCACAAGCCAAATGAAGCCTTTTGGTGGCTTGTAAATTAGTTATTTGATACACCTTCTCTTGGTGTTTGGTTCTATGCTTTTGGAGATCTGTAAGGGTCTATGCAAGAAGTATAAATCATGGTTTGTTTTCTCAATTATTTTCCTTTAACAAAATTTTATCATGACTATCCTACTGGTGAGTGCTATAAGGAATGCATGGATTGTATGCCAACAATGAAGGAATGAGTTTTTCTATGAGTAAAGTTTGGTTGTTTGTTCATATTTTGTCATATTAAGAGTGTCCAAATAATCCCTAAGTCCTGTGGTGATGTCTAGTTGTGTGAGTCAAGTTGTATGATCAGATTTTCTTATTTAAGGGTATCGTTGAACAAGTGTGTCAAGTTGGGTGCTTCCCCTGCCACTTTGCATCATTTCCCCATTGTTTTGTTTTGTTATGCATAACTTAGCCAAAGTTATTTCTTGGTCACTATTATATGAAAATTTTGTTAGCAAAAAATGTTTGATTAAGTTTAAAAAGGATTTAATAGATCCATGGTGTAATTATGTAAACCATTCCAAGGCTTAGACATTAAGACTCTTAGGGAATAACCTCATGAGGTATATGTCAATGGAGGAAATTTATTGTCATGTGACTCTAAATTCTTTTAAGTATTTGACAGGGTTACTCTTCCCTTTGTACTTGTCAAACTTTGGGATCTCATAGTCCTTAGGGAAGGGGATTGCTAGTATAGATTGTTCAAATGAATAATGACATATGTCTTCATACCTAAAGGTATTCTTAGTTTGACCGCATTGAATTCCTTGGATCATGTCTTTCATTTTTTGCAACTCTTGGGCAAGGTAATGATCTTGTAGAGGATTTTGGGGTGGTTGGTTTAATGTGTATTGATATGAGGGTGTTGATGGGGGGTTATTGATGTTGAGGTTATATTCTTGGTGATTAGGGGTTGGTACTTGATTGTTAATATGTGGGGGATTTTGAGGAGGTCGGGGTGGAAAATTCTTATGTTCAGTTTGGGTATGGATGTCGGTAGGGTTATTAGGGGGTGGGGGAGGTATGATGTTGTTAAGGGGTTGCAATATATTTTGTGAGGAGATGTAATTGGCATGAATGGATGAAGTGGGGAGAGGTTTTTTGGGTATAGTTGGGTTGGAAGCAGCCTAAGTAACATTAGCATTGGGGGGAATAGTGACCCTTAGATGTGATGTAAGTGGGGGTATATTATTAGGGGATTGCATTACATTTGTGGAGTGAGGGACATTTTTTTTATGATGAGAGTTGTTATTGTATTTGAGAAAGGTGGTGGGTTGGTGTTAGATGAGATTGTGTTTATGGAAGAGGTTGTTTTTGTTAATGGGGGTATATTTGACTGGTTTATGTTTGTGGAAGAGGGGATATTGGTGTTAAGTTTTGGTCTGACAAGATGATCGAAGAAATTATTGGATGATGAGGGATTGTTTGAAGGGTCACCACCCCTTTCTTAAAGGATGTCCGTAGTGGAAGGTATTTTAACCCCTTGTGCTATGAGGCTAATGAAAAGGTGCTCTTTGTCAAGGAGAATGATTCTCTCCATCATTTATTGGTTATAAGGGTTATTGGATAATTCCCTTAGTCTAGGGGACTCTTCTAGAGCATCTACCATGTCTTCATGAGCGGTGGGCATTTGAGATGAAGTGGTGTTGAAAAATGCCTCTCCCTAAGAATCCATTAATTTCCTTGCTTGTGATATATTGATTGGCATGCAAAGGAAGGATTCTTTAAGAGATTAAGGGTGTGGATTTTGGACTAGGTTTGTACCTAGATTAATGATAAAAAGGATGGTAAAGGTTGTGGAATAGGATGTCTTTAGGATTGAATTTGAAGGATTGGGTTTGGGGTGATTGATTTGATGATGTGATTAAGGATGATTTATTTGGATTGGTATGATAATATTGTTTTAAGATGATTAGATTAATTTGATGGTGTGAAACCAAAGGTTGTGAAAAAAATTTGTAACCTAGATCTTTAGGATGGATGATTTAGGATTTTCTTACCTAGGATATGCAAATTCCAAACCAAGGATAGATGGGGATAATTTTGAAAAACTTAGCAAAAGTGAGCCAATTCATTAGGAAAAATTATCCAAAAAAGGATGGTCTAACCAAGGATGCAACTTAGGATAGGAAAAATCTTAAGATACCCTTAGATTATCAAGGATGTTCTAGGATCTAGATTTACTTCTAAGGAAAAATTTGGTTTGAAAAGGATGATAATATGACTAGATGATTTTTGAAGATTTAGAGGATGTAACCTAAGGTTGGATTTGGATGATGATTATTGAGATCATGGAGAAAATGATGATGTGAAGAAAATGAGGGGATAATACCAAGTCCTAAATATTAAAATGATAAGTGATTCTAAGGTTTTTCGTTAGTCCAAAGGGGTAGATTTAATTGATGGAGAGGGTGGGGTAATTGATGATGGTAGATTTTAGGTATGAAGGAGTGGTTGATGATCATAAGGTGATAGATTTGTAGATTATGTCAGACTAATCAAGGAGCCCTAGGAGGTCAAAATGAAAGACTTGGATTCTATGACAGGACACAAGTAGAGTTTCAGGAAGCACAAACACAATAGCTTTTTCTAGAGGTGCATAATCACAAGCACAAATTTTTTTGACAAAGGTAGAATAGGATTGGTCGTAGGTGTAGTTCTATAGTATTAGGTTTTTTGGCAAGATATTTGACAAGCAACAAAAAAGATTAGCTAAATTTGGTATTTTTGTTGTTTTCAAAGGCTATAGCCAAATCCTCATCCCTTTCACTAATTTTCCTTCATAGGTTTACACAAAAAGACACTTCAAGCACTAGATTATAAGCCCTAATATTAAGAAGGTTTATAGATTAATGTGGAACCACCACCCAAGAAATCTTGGGTTCATACTCCTTGATACTTGGGTGACACCCTTTCTCACAAAGGCAGTGAATTGGAAAGAAAATAGGTTGGGGAAGATACCAACCTTATTCTCCTTCAGTCATTCAGTAACGTCCTAGGAATCAAAATTGGATTCACTATCAACCCAAAGGGTGAGTCAATTATCAACAAGAAAGACATAGGAGATGGTTCTTTAAGCTTTGAGGGGTTCACAACCAAGCAAAACCTTGGAAAAGACAAGTTAACATTCAACTCACAAAACCTAGTAATACAATCTAAATGATGGATGGTAATGATGAAATTAAGAAACAAAAAGTTATGATGTATGTACCTTGGATGTCCGGAAATGCAAATTTTTTGTTGAAATATGCTATGGAGCACTAAGACACCCTTATTGTTTTCTAAGTCCCATTGTTTTTTGGGGTGGATGCAAAATCTTCAGATGCTAGAATAGGATCTTAAAGAATCTCTACAAAATAACTTTGGGAAAACTAATACTTCGTAGGTGGCAACTTAGTCTCATTATGAATTTCTAGAATCTTTGAATCTGATCCTGAGGCTCAAGGTCTGCACTTCCATCTTCTTGGATGTCAAGTCCTAAAACTCCAAGATCTGGCATGTAGGTGAGTTTTCGTGAAGATGACAACTTTGCAACTTTTCACTTCAAATGATCTTCAAGTCTTCAACATAAATCTGTAATCACAAACATGCAAGTGAGGGGAAAACTTGTTTATTGTTAGTAAATGGGGTTTTTCATTGGTCAAACCCCTTGTTGGTAATTAAATCTTGAAATTAAATAGAAATGATGAAGGTAAATGATGAATGAACAAAATGATATATTTCAACTCACCAAACCCTTGTTATGAAATCTACAAACTTGTGTGAGGTGGCTATCTTGAATGTAGATCTTGAATCAAATTAATTCTTGATAGATATTGACTTGAATTGCTTGCTTGAATCAAAACCCTACATCACAAAGGTTAGCTGAAAAACACACATGATGCAAGAAGATCTTTGACGTGATGCTTTAATCTTAATGATGGCTCCAAATTCTTGTTGAGCTACTCTTGAATGCTCTTGTGAACTAAATTTTCTATGAGGAATGAATACTTGAATGCTTAGATGAAAAATGAGTGGAAGAACCTTGTATTTATACTTGTCCATGCTTAATATCTTGAAATTACACCACACCAAGCCAACATATGGATTCATTAATTAAAGAAGGCTAAATCCCACCAAGATTTGAAATTATATCTTGAAAATACCTTAAGGGGGATTAAGATTCCCTAGGTAGAATCTTATTCCTGAAGCATGAAACATGGTGCACATACTCCATTAAGGGGCGACATTATGGAATATTTGAAATCAAGGTCCCAAGACCTTTGGGGGACAAAGACACCCTAGGGACAAAGACACCCTAGGTGGCTTCTTAGTCCCAACCAAAAAATTAGGGACACACAACTAGAATCATTAAATTATCATTTATCCATTAATTTTTGTCAGGATTAGCCATAAAAAGATGTAATTGATTAAGCTTGAGTATGTGCAGGATCATGATGGGCCAAAAAGTGGCAATATTATGGGTATTTGTAGGGTATGTGGCTGACGAATTTTTTTTAACCCAAAATTGATGAAACGAAAAGAGTTTTTAGAGGAGATTCTCATCTTTCCACCAATATAAATTATGCTTTCATTTGAATTTAATAAGTAATTATTATTCATTTTCTATTAGAATTATGACTAAAGTCCTCATTGATAGGCTGATTGAAAAACATCTATAACATTCAAACAATATCACATTTTTTTGAATCTAAAACATGCATCACATTCTATGCTTCACATACTATAGGATTAAAAAAAGTAAAATTAAATTTCATGAAGTTTTGACCAAGTTAAGGTGGTCAGACATACAAGTTTTTATATTTTTTAAAAGCTATAGTAAAAAATTCATAAATAATTATTTACTTGCAAAAAAATTACAAAAAATATGCATCACATCCAGACATGAGTCCTCTACTTATATGTAAAATATTATAAAAAAATATTATCATTTTATTATGGTTAGGGTGGTCAGACAGACACCTACTTCTTATTTTTTTCCCGAAATTTAAGTACTCTGCATTGAAATTTCAAATTTTTACCAAATAGATTTTATTTATTTTTAAATAAACCTAGTAGTTTAGAAACTACATTCAATTTTCTATAGATTCTATTCTTACATATTTTTGAAATAATATAGATAACTTATTCAAATTTTTACGTCAAGTTGCCTAACACTGATTTTTCTAAAGTTTTTGCCACTTAAGGGCCTATTTTTTCCATGATGATCCTGCACATACCCGCTTATGGATGAAAAATAGGAGCAATCAAGACATAAATAAGGATAAACAAAGCAAGGTAGTCCCAAACAAGTGTGAAAATGCAAGGGTATGCGTTTTCCTACACTACAAGTAGAAAGGTGGAGATCTACTGGCACAAGGTTGTCAATGGATACCATTGGCTCACCTTTTATCTCTACTTGAGAACTATCACAGTTCACCATGAGTATTTTGATGCAAGGAAAAGGAGGTCCAAAATCACACTAACTCAATCAACTACTTCTTCAAGGCAACAAACTTCATAAAACATTATTATTAGCACTTCTTGGCTACCCAACATAACATGGAACAACATCAAACAAATTCTAAATTAGGAGGAAGAATTTTACACCTTCAAAATGTAATTAGAAACATTCATAACACTTTAATAGATGACTATCAAAGGGGTTTTGTTATTCTTTATGAAGCAATGAAAAAATGAATAAATTCAGTCTTGTAAACAGTCAACAACCGGTCATGCAAGTTCATAACCATAGGAAATAAAATTTTGAAATTATGTTCAACATCACATCAAAAAAAATTTTATAAACCCTTTATCATCATCCTCAAACATGCCAACCTTAGACAACTCTTAATTCAACTTCAAAACTCAAGAATCTTGATTGTCCTATCCATTTCAAGTTAGTAAACATGGAAGAAAAATGCTAGGGCATCACCAAAAACATATAAAACCTTATTAAAATTCTCTAAAACCTTGGATATTGTAAAAAAAAATTAAGATAAATCATTTCACAAAGTTTTAGAATTTTCCACTATACAAATTAGAAGATATCACAATTTTTGTATGCAACCCCAAAAACCCTATGTTCGGAACAAATTTTAGGAATGGACTTGTTTGAACCTTTAATTGGAATTATAAAAATTATTGGTAGAAATAAAGTTTGTCTAAAACATCAAGATATTTCCATCCATCCAATTTTTAGGTCTATACATGGCCGTATTAAAAAAATTTCTAACTGCAATTTCTCAAAAAAAAATTCTGAACTGGCTATCTTCACCAAAAACACAATAACTTTCACATTTTTCAATGAAATTAAATGAAAAAAAAGCAAAAATGAATTATATTCAATATTATTTCAATCCCATGTGATCTCAGGCCATGAAATGGGCCGTACAGACCGTACCATGCATCAGAACAGAAGAGTTTTTAGGAAAAACAATATTCTTTCATTGCTTTTACATTCAAATCTTCATTACATCTCCTCCATTTTGTACCATAACTTTCCCCCCCTCATCAAATGAATCATATACAACCTATTTGTAATCATTCCATCCCTTTTTAACCATCTAACTACCTATGACTCTTCATATTCCATTATTTTTGACAATTTCACATTATGACAACATTGATATTTTTTTTCAATATATGACAAAATGAAAACTTTAAATCTCCTTGACCCCCTAAAACATTTAAAATGGTCAATTAGACCTTATTACATTACTCAAACACCTTACAAAGATTTTTTTTAAAATTTGGCCTCATGGAGGCAAGAAATCAAATAGGTGCTCCTGCACCAGATTTATATCTCAATCTAAGGGAGTACATGGTGAGTAAAATTAGGGTATGATCTGCATCCCTTGCACCACACTAACTTGTGATCGATGGATTTTTAGGTTTACCATGTTTTTCTATGGAGTCCTCTATAGATACAAGATACGTGAGGCTCAAACTTTGAACACTAGTCTATCAAGAGTGGCCTAGGAGCTTTAGTGAGGTATTGAGAGCTTCAACTAGCCCTTCACTCATACCCTAGAGTCACCTTAAGAAATTATAGCTTCACCAATTATGATGCAACTAGATGACACAAAGTGTGAGGGGAGAGCATACACACAAACTAGCAACCTTATGTTTACCTAAAACATTGATCTAAAAAAAATGAAGAGATGCAAATATTTTCAATCCCCAAGATCACACTAAGTGCAAGGGGAGAGAATACATCTATTGCACCCTTCCAAACATAGAAAACAAGTTAATTAACCCACTACTCTAATTTAGTGCATAAATTAGTGGAAAAAATAAAATCTTGGTCAAGCATCCAGCAAAACCATAGATTAGTAGTTTATTATATTTCTCTTTGATGAATAGACTACTACACAGTCACTCATTAGTCCCAATATTAGCTCATAAAAAACCAAAAAGCCCAAATTTTATATATGCACAATATCTTAGAAAACATGAACATAAACACAAAAAGCCAGAATCACAAGATCTAGACAAAAAATAGATGCAAAAAATGTGCTTGTGGTAAGCTAGGTGAAATAATGCACTCTAAAATTGACTACTATTGATGCTAACTATATGTGATGAAAATATGCAAAATTCTAATATATTCTTGAATGATTGATTAACAAAAATAGAATTTTTTTTTGAGATATTACAAAAATGATTTAAACTAGTTATCTTAAACGTAAGCACTAAGATGTGAAAAAATAGTGCTTGCATTCAAAACTATTGTTAGTGCAATTTTAAGTTAAACGATGCAAAATGATAAAAACACTACTCTATTCTGACTGAAAGATATAAATAACTGAGACTTTCCTAAATGGAGAATGATGAAAAAACTATGAGAAATGATTTAATGCTAATTAAACTCTCTTATCTTAGCTAAAGATAGGGGTGTCTTTTCCTGGGATAGAAGTGCAACAACGTAGGCACCATAGGTCACAACACAGATGCAACAGATTTTTGCGCTTGCACTAAAAACCTACAAAATCCTAGCAAATAAAAAAATAAAGAAGAATGTGATTTCTTGGACCTTTAGGTAAATTTTAAAATCCCAAAATGAAATTATGTGATATCTAGTGATCTTGTTTACCCTAGGTAGATTTTTAGGTTGATTTTAGATTGTGGTTTTTTTATCTTTCCCTTTAGTGTGATTATTGTAGTTGTGGAAAAATGAAGAGATCTAAAAATGTTAGTTGATGATAATAAGTAAAACACATTTTAAATCCTATTATAGAGTCAAACACAACCCTAAGGTACTAAAGAAATCTTACAAAATCAAAAACTTTCTAAGTAAACAACCACACAAATTTATGAGAATACGAGAGCCGAATCATTGGATGCAGGCATGAAGTGTCAACTCGTAGGAACCACATAATTGAACACAAACATGGAAATTTTGAACAAAAGTGCTACAATTCATAATGTAGGCACCAAAAGTCATCATGGAAGCATGATTCCACTATGTTTACAACCGAAAAACTTTGAAATCACACAACATTGAGAACAAGTGTTAGTAGGGATGCGGGTACCACTAGGTGTGCCAAATGTAGAAGGGTTAGAATTTAACACCAAAAAAAAAAAAAAAAAGGAAATGACATCGAATAAAAAAAATAACATTATAAATTTGGTGGCCCTCAAGGTTGAGCTCAAGATGAACCCTATTATTGTTGGATTTTCTCAAGTTTGGATGTGGATTTGTCACAAGATTACACTTGCATAATATTATCCCAAATTCAAGATGAAGAAATGAGAGGATGAAGGCCAAATTCATAGAAAATTGGAGGGGGAAATGGATGGTCAAGATTGAAATTTGATGAAGGGCTTGGGATAATTAGGGATGTGATGCATGGATCAAGGTTGTGGCTAATTAGAATTGTAACAAGTGTTACAATTGATTGTGAGAGAGGAGATGAGGAATTCGCACACATGTGTGAGCACACCTTAGTATGACACCTCATTTAATTATGGAGGCTAGGTGTAAGATAGTGGAGGTAGGTGAGATTGGTTGCATTAATGAGACAATATTAGGGGGTTGAGGATGAGTTTTAAATTAGGAAATAATGGTAATGATGGGGGTTAGGATAGTTAATCTATGATTAATTAGCTTAATATGAGAGGTGGAGTTAATAAACCATGATTTAATTAACTTAGGTGGAGTTAATAGTTGGAAAATTGGATAATGGAGGTTAGTAGGTTAATTAATCAAGGATTAGTTAACATAATTGGAATTAGAAGCATAGAGGATTTTAAAGGGATCAATTAAATAATGTAGTGTAGGAAACTATGTACCCTTACATTTTCACACTTGTTTGGGCTTGCCTCATTTTATTTTATCCTTATTTATTCCTTAATTGTTCCTATTTTTCATCCACAAGCCTAATGAATTATATCTTTTTATGGCTAATCCTGACAAACATAAAAGGATAAATGATAATTTAATGATTTTTATTATGTGTCCGTAATTTTTTGGTCAATACTAAGACACCACCTTGGGTGTATTTCTCCCCGAAAGCTCTTGGGACCTTGATTTCAAAGACACCTTAAATTGGCCCCTTTTTGGAGTTTGTTCCTTGAGTTTCATGCCTTGGGACTAAGACACCACCTAGGGTGTCTTAGTCCTCCTTATGTTATTTTTTAGGATTTAAATTCAAATTTTGGTAGGATTTAGCTTCCTTGAATCAATGAATTCATATGTTGGCTTGGTATGGTGTAATTTTGAGATATTAAGCATGGATAAGTACAAATAGAAGGTTCTTTCAATTATTTTACCTTAAAAAGCATTCAAGTATTCATTCTTAAGGAAATTTGATGAGATTTATAGCATTCAAGAGTAGTTCATCAAGCATTTGGAGCCATCATCAAGATTCAAGCATCATATAAAAGATATTCTTGTATAATGTGGGTTTTTCTGCTAACATTTGTGATGTAGGGTTTTGATTCAAGCAAGCAATTCGAGTCAATATCTATCAAATACTCCTTTGATTGAAGATCTACATTCAAGCTAGCCACTTCACACAAGTTTGTAGATTTCACAACAATGTTTTGGTTAGTTGCAACATATCACTTTGTTCATTCATCATTTTCCTTCATCATTTCTATTTCATTTCAAGGTTTAATTACGAACAAGGGGTTTTACCAAGGAAAACCACTACTTAATAACAATCAACAAGTTTTTCCTCTCTTTCATGTTTGTGATTGTAAATTTAGGTTGAAGACTTGAAGATCATTTGAAGTGCAAAGTTGTAAAGTTGCATTGCAAAGTTATAATATTCATAGATACTCACCTACAGGCTAGATATGGACATTTCATGACCTAAGATCTCAAAAGAAGGAAGTGTAGACCTTGAGCCTTAGGATCATGTTAAGAGATTTCAAAAATTCTAGATAGGACTAAGTCACCACCTAGGTCATCTTAGTCTTCAGAAGGGTATTTTTCAAAGATTATTTGAGATCTGGTTCCAACATCCAAAGATTTTGTATCTACCCCAAAAAATAACAGTGGGATTAAGGCAACAACAAGGGCATCTTAGTCCTCCCTAGCACATTTTGACAACATTTTTTCATTTTTGGAATCCTCATCACATTTCTATACTTCCTAGGTACATACAACATAAATTTTTGTTGCTTAATTTCATCATTTGCATCTATCATTTAGCTTGCATTACTAGGTTTCGTGAGTTGAATGTTTACTTATCTTTTCTAAGCTTTTGCTTAGTGGTTAACCCTTCAAAGTTTAAAGAACCCCCTCCTAGGTCTTCCTTGTTGATAATTGACTCACCCTTTGGTTTGATAGTCAATCCAACTAGGGTTCGTAGGAAATCATTGAGTGACTAAAGGAAACTAAGGTGGGAATTTCCCCACCCTATTTTCTTTCTGATTGATTTTGGTGAACCCGGCATTTTTGAACATTCATTCATATTTTTTTTATTTGGAGTTCATTAAGGTCCTAGATCTATGTAACATTCATTCTTTCATTTCATCTTGCATAATTAGTGAATGCACATCTAGGGTTTCTCATATTTTCATTAGTGAAAGTCCATATAGGTTGCATTTTTTCTTTCTTGCATCATCTTATCTCACTGAATAACTAAAACGTGCATTGTTAATCATCTTAATTGAATTTAAAATTTAAAAAATTGCATTCAATTTTTCATTTAATTGTTTGTCATTAGTTACTTTTCATTGCATTCAATCGCACACTTTTCTATTTTTAAACATCAAATCCCTTAGTAGGAAACCTAGGAACACTATAAACAATCCATATTTTGTTGTTTTTCTGAAAAAACCTGTACTGGGACTAAAACAACTTTACTGGCATCTTAGTCCCTCTATGGGTTTTTGGCTCAGAACCCTCTCTGGGTTGTTTGATGTCTATTCCAGTTTTTGGATCCTCAAAATTCCTTAAGTAGGACCAAGATGCCCTTGCTAGCATCTTAGTCCCTATTTACTTTGAAGTTGTAGTTTTTCAGGGTTTAAAGATGCTTTGTTATGCTTTTGTTTACTACTTTAAGTTTTTTGTTACAATTTACAGAATTATTGTTACTCCACTTTCTTACATTTCAAGTGTAGTTTGAAATAATTTCAATTACAAGAATCATTAGATTTGAAAATTCTTACATTTCAGAAACTTTGCACAATATGGATAAAAGTACTTTTCACTTTTGCATATATAATGTTTACATTCATAAAACTTTGCATGAGTTTGATAAAAGTGCTTTTCATTTTTTGATATACATTTTTTTCATTCTTAAAGTCTTGCATACATCGGATAAAAGTGTTTTGCATCTTTGGATATACATTGTTTACATTATTAAATAATTTCATGAGATGGTTAAAATTGCTTTTCATTTTTGGTCAAACAATGTTAGTACCTTACCTTTCTAGCTACGCTAAGAAAAAATTCATTTCCCCTCCCTATGAGAGTGTTTTAGTGAAAGATAATATGACCTTCGACAATCCTAATGATCATATTTTTTCTTCTCCTAATATCTCTCCTATTTGTGAATAGCATATTTAAGTATTAGAAGAACTAATCAATGAGAGTTTTGAGAGTCCTAGTTGTTTGTCTCCTTGTACCTCTCTTAGTGGACAATACATTGATGAACAAGAAGAAAAAACCATAGGTAATCATGACAATGATAAAAAAAAACAATAGACCATTGAAACCTAACCACATTCATTTCCCAACATCTTCTCTTCTTGTGATAATGATGAGGATATGTTGGTGTTATATAATCAAACCTTTAAGATCTATGAAAACCCTCTTTATATTACTTCCCTTACTTTGAAGAACATTATAGGACAAAGGAGTGAAAATTTAGACAATCTTGACAATCACATTTACTCTTCTCCTAGTTGTGAAGAGGATACTTTGATGTTAGAAATTCCAATAGATGAATGCCATGATAATCTTATGTGACTCTCTTCCCCTAGAGGAAACATCATGAAACAAGAGAACAACAACATTTATGAACAAGAAAATTCAACCATTGATAACTACCTTATGTGCAATGAATTCATCTTAGAAGAACCAATCCTTGAATGTCAAGAACATTTGGTTTGTAGTTCTCCTAAAAAATATCCTACTAGGGAAGATATAACGGTGGAAGAAAATGAGAACATTGAAAATAGTAATTCCTTAGATTAAGATGAGGAAGTGACATTAGACTTCCCTTCACTAAGAGATCATGAAAATAAGGAGAAGTATTCTAAGATTATGCACATTAGATACCCTTGAGTTACTCTGTCAAACCTAAACTTACCATTTATCCACCCGAGCTCAAAAACCACAAGTTCAAAACAAACCTGTCCTTATCCTCAAACCACATAAATGTAATGTTTCATAGCAACTGAGTTATAATACCATTGTTCATACATATAAATCTAGAAACAATTTGCAACCAAGACAAACAACTTCAACATCCCTCCCTATGTCTAATCCCATTTTTCCTATTACTCCTCATTTTACTTCATATAGTGGGAAGGAGTATGATCTTGTTGAACAACTTAAGAATACTCCTACAAAGATATTCCAATGGGACCTAATTCAAAATTTACCTAATTATCACACTATGCTTCAAACATCCTTACAAGAAGTTGTGGTCCCCTCTAGTGCAAAACTGAATGATATAGAAGCAATGATAAAAGGAATAAATGTTGACATTTTTTCCACCAAAGTGAGCTCCCTCCTCTGCAAGTTCAAACATAAAATGATTTTTTCATGATCATAGCTCAATACAATAACATAGGGATAAAACAAACCCTTTTTGACAATGGATTAGCCTTAAATGTGTGTAGGGTAAACCTTTTGGATAAGCTTGGTGTTGATAAATAAAAAAATCAACCTAACAGTTTATCTATTAAGGGATTTGACAATATAGGAAAACAATCACTCAGTGTGATCACTTTTCCTATTACAACTAGAAAGGCCTCACTAGAATCACTGATCCATGTTATGCTTCATGATCGTTCATATAATCTCCTTTTAGGCATACCGTAGATTCATGAAATGAATGGGGTGCCTTCTACTCTGCATCATCAAATGAAGTATATTTACAACAACAAAGTGTACAAACTTGAAGTTTACCCTAACCCAAACTATTGTTTGAATAGTGAATTCATATGAAAAGAGGGACCTAAATCAATATTGTAGACACTGAAAATTGGTCTAGGCATGCAACTCTAATTTTTTTCATAATTAATATCTTCATTGTCATAGTTAAATAATGTTAATTATTTGATTATTTTCTAAAATTCATTTGTCCTCTATTAATTAAATAACTTTAATTATTTAATTATTCTTTAACCTTTTCTCCAATCAATTAAATAAATCTTTATTTATTTAATTTAATCCCCAAATTTTGAATGTTTAATTAAATAATTATGTAATTCATAAAAAGAATTATTCCTAGCATATTCTTCTATAATTAGATAATCACTTAGTTATCTAATTTGTCATTTACCACTTAAGTCAAGATTTAATGAAATCAATCAGTTATCTCCTGATTTAATATCTGGTTATTTCTAATGAACAAACCTTCTAGTTTAATTAGTCAGTTATCTAGTTTTATTCCTCAGTGTGCAAACTTTTATTAATTAATTCATTTGTGTTTGAACAGACCATTTCCTCTATGCTAATCTGTATCCTTTATGTACAATCATTATTTCATTATTCTTTTGAGCTTCAAACAATCTCAATTAAAGATCAAATTATTATTTAATCTTAATCCCCACCTTTTATTCTTTATCACTTGCATTATTAATGAAACTGATTTGAATGCATGTCACATCTTTCAATCTTAATCATCAGTCTATATTTCAATCTAAGTCAGTCATTCAAAAGTCATATTTTCTATAAATTGGCTTGAAATTCATCATTATTACTCCTCCTGAAATCTTAAGACTTTTGGAAGCAATCAACTTTAGAATCTTTGATTTTTTTCTAATAACACTATCATGAGGCTATACTTGCACACTTAAGAGAAATCTGAGGGCAAGAATCTTACAGCGACAAAATGGACAAGTGAAATCAAGGTTATTCATGGAATTACATAGATGTTTTGTGAGATCATTCTTGTATTTCACACCGGGGCAAGACTCGGGCATTTTTTTTAATTCTTCAACACAAACACCTAAATGACATTATGTCAAAGATGGGAAAATATTAGGCATTGAAAATTGGTCTAGGCCCGTGACTCTAATTTTCTTCATAATTAATATCTTCATTGTCATAGTTAAAAATTATTTATTATTTTATTATTTTGTAAAAGTCATTTGTCCTCTATTAATTAAATAAATTTAATTATTTAATTAATTCATTTTTTACCTTTATTCAATCTTGATTAATTACATAGATATTATTTATTTAATTACGTCACTAATCAAGTTTATCCTCTTTCTAAAATTAAATAAATTGTTATTTCATTTACTCTCATCACATTTATGACTATAATTAAATAATCATCTAAAATTATTTAATTATTCTTTAACCTTTTCTCCAGTCAATTAAATAAATCTTTATTTATTAAACCTAATCCCCAGATTTTGAATGTTGAATTAAATAATTATTTAATTCATAAAAAGAATTATGCCTAGCATATTCTTCTATGATTAGATAATCACTTAATTATCTAATTAGTCATTTACCATTTAAGACCCCATCACAAATTTCTATCTTGGAACTATTGTGTATATCACCCGATCACCGATCTATTCTAGATAAAGCTTTGCAAAGCATGACCATCCCAACAATCTTGATGTGAATCGTTTCCAAGAGATGGTAGGATACCTAACCAATTCTCATCATGCTGCCTTCTCTAAACAATATAATGCAATCGAGAAGACAAACCATAATGACCCTTTGCACCTTGAAGTTCTTGTTCATAAAATGAAAGTTAGATGAGTCTTGGTAGATGGAGGAGAAGGGTTGAATCTTTGCACCTTGAAACTGGTTAATGAATTAGGCTTCTCAGAGGCATGTGTCAACACCACTAAAAGAATTTTCATTAAGGCATACGATGACAAAGAGTGATCATTTAAAGGAGTTGTAATGCTCCCCATCAGAATTGGTCCTAAGGTTATGGATACAAATTTTCAAGTCTTGGATCTTGTCCTCCCATAAAAACTTTTGCTAGGAAGACCATGGACACATGCTATGAAGGTTGTCCCTTCTACTTATCATCAATGCCTTAAATTCCCAAACAGTGGCACTGAGATCATGATAGACGGTGATCCTAATCCTTTCCAATATTTTACTAACCTACGAGGGATACCCCAATGATAGGTGCCTGTAAACCTAGAGGCTTCATCATCCAATTCATCCCAGTATGTCGATCCATCCACCCTTTCCAAAAAATCCACTTTGCAATTACTACCTTCCACTCCTAAGGTCGATATCCAAGATAAAGGTTATGGAGAATATCATATGAAAGCATCTTATTGTGTTAGCCATTTGGTTCCTCCCAAATCATATGGTTTACCAAAATTAGATAGGAGACAATCAGTGGTCACCATACACATCCTTCCCACAACAAATTTCACAAAATGGGGAGAACTAAGTAAAGAAGCTATAAACGAAGAAGATGTGGCCTCTTCGTTATACAAAGAAGACAATAAAAAACCTACTCTTCTTGCACAAATACCCATAGATCAATATGGAAAAGGTTTCAAGATAATGCAAGAAAAAGGATATAATGGACATAGCGGGTTAGGGTTACATTAGAATGGGAGGACTGAACCTATCAGTGTCTCTAAGTGGTTGAAAGGCCTGGGGCTTGGGTTTCAACCACTCTAGACTGGAATTTCTTGTACCGCATTGCCTTTACTAGAGGAAGTGACTCCAAAGCTATCAAGACATCTAATGAGCAATCTGACCAACCCTACTATGATTCCCCAAACTCTAATGAATATGAGTGGGATCCCCTATCCTCCACCTCTATCATGGACCTTGATAAACTATTTGGGAACTTGATCAAATGATTAAATCCTCACAAAATCTATCCAGTTCTAATCCACAAACATCTTTGACAAAAGAGGAATGGCTCAAAAATTACTATTGGGAATCCCTTGATCTTGCCTCTTGGGAACCTTAAAAATCCACTTGTAATAACCAAACCTTGACAATCACCCATCTCAGAATCTACCTATTCCCAAGAAAACGAATAACGAGGATTTGGTAAGAAACTTTTGTGATTATGTCAACAACTTTGCCTTTACCTTGACCCCTTTCAACTTTGATAGTTCTAATCATGACATGCCCTTAGTATATCCCCAGTTTATTGATTGGGATCAACAAGACACTCCTATCTTATATATCTTTGAGAACAACAAAGAAATAGCCAAGTTCCTAGGATTGTGAGAAGGCATACCTAGTGGTGACCATAACGTTGGATTTACCATAGACTTGGATAACATGGATTATTTTTGGGAGTCTGTTCAACCCTCTAGTCACAAAAATAAGAAAAACAAGGAAAAAATGATGATGAGTCCCTAGGTGAAAACCAAAAGGCACCTTTTGATGATGAAAAAGAAAAAATAAGGATGCATTTGAGGGAAAAAACCTCTAAGAGGAACCCACAGATGGAGGCTTAAGAAATCTCCCTGTTGATTAGGAAAAGTCACCAATGTTGGTTGAAGAATATGGAGATCAACATAAGCACTGAAGAGAATCCCCAACTAATCTATTTTGCAGCATCTTAGATAGAAACATAACAACCTGAATTTTGTAACTTCCTCACACAAAGGTGTATCAACTTTGCATGGTCATATTTTGACATGCTTGGAATGAATCTTGAACTGGTATTAGATCATTTTCCATTACAACTAGATGTTAAACTCGTGAAGTAGAAATTAAGAAAAATGCACCCACAAATTGTTTGAAACACAAGGGTAGACAACTAAGAGGGGCGGTGAATCAATTGTCACAAAAATTCAAAACTTATTAACCTTATTCTTAGATCTAATAAATAATCATGAAAGCATAAATTATCAATACATCAGAAACACACATAACACCAAGATTTTTCATGTGGAAACCATATTAGAGGAAAAACCACAGTGGAGGTTACTCCACAAGATCATACCCTATTAAAAGTATAATGAAAATAAAATATGAGGAATGCACATGCATTCAGGCACACTGCCTAGAGCTCACTTCTCAATTACAAAGGGTGACACACTATCTTACAAAGACATTTGAATTACATCCATTAGGATTTTAAATTGAGAAAATAGCATCTGCTAATGCCTGATTATAGTTCCAATTAAGCACATAAACAATTCTTCACTCTTCTACACACTTCTTCACACTCTGCTCTTCCTTCAAATGATATTCACACATACACACATAAAATCACACTTTGGCATACACTCTCACCTTCTTGCACCCTCTTACAGACTCTTACACACTCTCACACACTTCAATTCAAATAATAGAATTCTCTTATATATCCGCAACAAGAAATTTCATCGCTACGAGTTGGCCATAAAGAAATACTAAAATGAATATAAACTGTTGGCCGAAAACATTTAAGATTATTAACGTGAATCAACCAAGGTTGGCCATAGTTTAGTGAGGACCCAAAAAAACATCTCCAACATGAAGAAACTTCAATTAATTTCTCCTTGAAGATCCACAACATGCTACAAACACTATGTCAGCCAAGAACAAGAAAAACAATAACACGCAAGAGAAAATCACCAATGATAATCACAACGATAAATGCGGATGTGCAAAAAAAAAATAGAATGATATATAAATATCCATAATCATTAGGAATCAGAAGAGAAGCATCTACAACAACTGAACTAACTGAAATAGCATCATCTTCAATCAAGAACACCAACTAAAGAAACAAAAAAATTGTCAGAATGAAAATCTTCATAACTCGATCAAATCTTTATGCGGATCTCTAAAACTCGACATGGATAAACTAGATACACTAAAAAAAAAAACCCTTTAGTCCACAACCTATGAACATCAACATATAGAAATAACTAAAAACTAATCTTCATTTCACCACTAACAACCTTCAACTCATTTATTACAATTTTCTTAATATCCTCGACATATACAACTTGAAATACACTAATGCTAATAGTCTTGGCATCAATGAAAACCACATATCAACAACATAATCACAAGATCCAACAATATCCCCCTTTGGAATTGATGGCAACAAATGATGTGAAAAACACCATCAATGCAACTAACTCTTGATACTTACTCCCCTTAAGGATTTGACTCATTTTCTCCTCAATTGATACATTCACATCATCTTTCTCTCCACAAGGCTCTTCTCCTAAGATAATCCTAGTTTTTCACGAATCTTCTCCCCCTTTGACATCAATGAAAAACATCACTAATCTTTGAACCACATATCTAAACATCTAAACATCTGACTACTCCCCTTGAGTAGCAGCCACCACAACATCAATATGAACTAAGATATGACTATGAAATGCACAGAATGATGCAAATAAATTTATCCTTTGTTTTGATTAGGAGGGGTAATCAACCCTAACTTCCCTCTCAGATACTCAAAAGTATCCTTAGGCAACAACGTGGTAAAGATTTCTACAATCTACTCCTTAGTAGGCACATACTCTAGTTTGACTTCTTTTTCACTTACCTTCTCCCTCCAAAAGTGAAACTTGATAGATATGTGATTTATTTTTGAATGCAACACCAGATTCTTGGAAATGTTAATAGCATTTGAGTTGTCATAGAATATAGCAATAGGCTCATCATATATAATTTTGATATCCTTTAGCATCTGCTTCATCCATAGGACTTGAGTAAAATTGTTAGCAGCAACAATGTATTCAACCTCTATAGTAGACAAGGAAATTACATTCTTCTTCTTGCTTAACCATGAAATTAGCTTCTTACCCAAGAAAAATGTACCACCACTAGTACTTTTTTTTCATTCACATCTCCTTCCCAATCAGCATCAGTAAAGGCACTCAAGGTAAGATCATCATCTTTAGGATACCATAGGCCAAGATCAACAGTTCCCTTCAAGTATTTGAAAATTCTCTTCACAAAAGTCACATGAGATTCCTTTAGATTAGCTTGAAAACTTGCAACAATACATACAGTGTTTCATGATATCAGGCCTAGTTTTAGTTAAATACAACAATCCACCAATCATTGATCTATATCTTGTCTGATTTTCTTTTAGAGAATCATCTTTTGTTGTCAACTTGCATCTAGTCACCAAGGGTGTACCAACTGGCTTTGAATCTTCCATACCAAACTTCTTCAACAATTCCTTCCCATACTTGGAATGAGATATAAAAATCCATTTATCTAAGTAATTTGCAATCCCAAAAATAATTTCATCTCACCAATCATGGACATCTCAAATTCATTATGCATATCATTATCAAACTTCATGAACAAACCATCATCTCCTCCAAAAATGATATCATCAATAAAGATTTCAACAATAAAATCTTTATTATGATCAATCTTGAAATATAGATTACTATCAGCAGTACCTTCGTTAAATTCAAGCTTTAGCAAATACTTATCCAATCTTGCATATCATTCTCTCGGGGCTTGCTTGAGTCCATACAATGCTTTCTTTAATTGACACACCATATCTTCCTTATCAGTCAACTTGAATCCATCAGGTTGCTCAACATACACTCTTGCTTCCAATTCACCATTTAGAAAGCTGATTTTACATTTATCTGATAAACTTTATAGTTTTTGTGAGCAGCATAGGCAAGAAATAATCTTACAACTTCAATTCTAGCAAAAGGGGAAAATGTCTCTTCAAAATCAATTCCTTCCATCTATAAATATCCTTTACATACTAGTCTTGCTTTGCTTCTAACCACTTCACCTCAAGTGCTCATTCAATTTCTTTCTAAAGAACCATTTGGTTCAAATGAAATTCTTATCCTTAGGTCTAGGAACAAGAATCCATGTCTCATTTTTCTCAATCTAGTTTAACTCTTCTTTCATTGCTTCAACCCAATGCTCATCTTTACATGCTTCATTCACACTAGTAGGCTCAGTTTTTGATATCAAGCAATACTCTTCTCCAATCTTTCTCCTAGTCTGGACACCTTTGTTCTTATCACCTATAACTTGATATTTTGAATGATTCAGTCTTACATACCTTAGAGTCTTCTTAGGTTGTTCTTCAACTTCAGGTTCTTTTGATCTCTCTTTTTCTCTTTCATTAGTTTCTCCTTCTTCATTTTCTTGATTTACCAAATTGATTTGTACTTGATTTATAGTCTAAACTTGCTTCCTTTTTTTGTACTATTATACTAATCATCAGGTCATATCCACATGTTTTGGATAGTGTACCTAAGTCTTCATCAACCTTAACATTTTCACTTTCAACCATTTTCTTCAATCTTTTACTATAACACTGATAGGCCTTGATTTTAGTAGAATAACCTAGAAAGATACCTTCATCACTCCTAGCATCAAACTTTCCTATGTTTTCATCTCTCTTAATATAACATTTGCTTCCAAATATCTTGAAGTATTTGGACACAGGCTTTTGACTAGTCCATAGGTCAAAAGGGGTCTTACCTATATCACCTTTGATTTGTACCCAGTTGAGTGTGTATACAATAGTACTCACAACTTCTCTCCAATAGATATGAGGAAAATTTCCTTCTAGCATCATAGTTCTAGAAACATCTTAATTTTTTTTGTTCTTCCTTTCCACAACTCCATTTTGCTGAGGGGTCCATGGTGCAAATAATTGTCTCTTTATTCCATGTTCTTCACAAAAATAATTAAATTCACTGGAAGTAAATTCACCACCTCTATCTGATCCTAGACATTTAACCTTCAAACTTGTCTTTGTCTCAACCATAGCTTTAAAGATCTTGAACTTTTCTAGTGCTTCAAATTTCTCCCTTAGGAAAGTAACCCATACCATTCTAGAATAATCATCAGGAACATGAAATACTTGTAACCTTGTAAAACTCTAACCTTAGAAGGACCACACATAATAGTATGCACAAGCTCTAACAATTCATTTGCACAATTCTTTTTACTCTGAAATGAAATCCTAGTTTTCTTTCCCAATTGAAATTCCTTGCATATTGCATTAGTAGGTTTCACCAACTTAGGTAGATCTCTCACTACCTTAGTGGAACTTATTTTGAAAATATTATCAAAGTTAAAATGAAACAACCTCCTATGCCATAACCAACTTTCATCAACTTGAGCAATCAAACAACTTTTACTAACAACACTCAAGTGAAAGATATTACCCTTTGTTTTTTTACCTAATACAATTTCATTTCTAAAACTCAATATTATGCACTTTCCATCCTTGAACTGAAGATTGTATCCCTTATCAACCATTTAACCAACACTCAAAAGATTATGCTTCAAGCCTTCCACATACAAAACATCATCAATATTATGCTTAGCATCAAGAGAAATGCATCCTCTTCCACGGATCACACCAGCTATATTATCACCAAATCTCACAACACCAACATAATACTTTTCCAAGCTTACAAACTTACTTTTGTCTCCTATCATATGATGTGAACATCCAATGTCAATCACCCATTCATATTTCTCTTCAACTCGAGCAGCAATGGCTTTCTCCACATTTGTACAACTAGTCGATTCAGTAGATACAAGATTATTTTCTTTAATAGCAATAAATACCCATTCATCATCACTTCTATTTCCTTTATCAGATTCATCATCTGTCACACCTTCATTAGCAACATAGTAACACTTCTTCTGAAATCTAGGCTTGTTATGTCTTTTTTTAGTAACTCTTTCTAGACACCTTGATGAAAAATGACCTATCTTATTGCAAGAAAAAAATTGAAGAGGAAATTTTCCTCCATACTTACCTTTTCCTCTCAATAATATTTTTCCAACAAGTGCTTCTAGCTCTTCTAGCTCTCTTTCTTCTTCTTCAATCTATCTGATTTCATCCTCATACTTCAATTTCTTTCTATATGAACTCTCACCCAGATCATATCTCTTTCTATCTCTTTTAGAAGTAGTAGCCTTAAATGTAGATTTTACCTTGGGAAGGGCATCAACACATTTTTTCAACTCAAAATTAGTTAGTTTACCAACCAACATATCTATGGTTATGTTTGTTATAGTCCAGAGCTCTTTAACAACACTAGCTTTGAATTTGTAAGAATCAAGCAGGGATCTAAGAACTTTAGCAACAATCTCAAATTTGTCTATCTTTCCACTTGCACATTTAATACCACACACAAGTTCATTCACTCTTTTCATGAAAGTATTAATGTTCTCATCATCATGCATTCTCAAACTTTCATATTCCCTTTCAAACTCTACAACTTAGCAATCTTCACATTAGCATCACCTTCATACAAGGTTTCCAACTTTTTCTAGATCTCATGAGCAATCTTCATATCCATAACATTTTTCATCCCAAAATCAGTCAAAGCACTCAATAAGGCTTCCTTAGCTTGGATATTATACTTAGCATCTCTGATCTTAGAAAAAGTAGTAGGACCATTCTATGGAATAATATACATCTTACTTGTAATACTCCAGTAGGGTTTACCAATGCATCTCAGATGGCACTCCATTCGAGTCTTCCACAAAGAATATTTTTTTCCATCAAATCTCGGACTATCCTTCTTGAAACTTGCCATTCTGAAGCACATCAAGTTGTTAAACATTTTCCAAGGAACCTACTCTGATACCAATTTTTGGAAACAAAAGGGAAAACAAATGAGAGGGGGCATGAATTAGTTGTCACAGAAATTTAAAACTTATACAACTTATTAACCTTATTCTCAAATCTAATAAGTAACCATGAAATCATAAATCATCAATACATCAGAAACTCACATAACACCAAGATTTTTTATGTGGAAACCCTATTAGGGAAAAACCACAATGGAGGTTAGTCCACAAGATTATACCCTAATATTAAAAGTATAATGAAAATGAAATACGGGGAATGCACATGCATTCAAGTACACTACCTAGATCTCACTACTCAATTGCAAAGGAAGACACTATCTTACAAAGATATTTAGATTATAGCCATTTGGATTTTGAACTAAGAAAATAGCATCTACTAATTCCTAATTATAGTTCCAATTAAGAACATAAACAATTCTTCCCTCTTCTACATACTTCTTCACACTCTGCTCTACCTTCAAATGATATTCACACATACACACATAGAAGCACACTCTGGCATACACTCTCACCTTCTTGCACCCTCTTACACACTCCTACACACTCTCACACACTTCATTTCGAATAAAAAATCACTCTTATATATCTTTAACAAGAGATTTCATCGCTACAAGTCGGCCATAAAGAAATAATAAAATGAATATAAACTGCTAGCCCAAAACATTTAAGATTATTAATGCAAATCAACCAAGGTCGGCCAAAGCTTAGTGAGGACCCAAAACATCTCCAACATGAGGACACTTCAATTAATTTTTCGTCGAAGATCCACAACATGCTACAAACACTATGTCGGCCAAGAACAAGAAAAACATGAACACACAAGAGAAAATCACCAACCACAAGGACAACAATCAATGTAGACATGCAAAAAAGATAGAGAATGATCTAGAAACATCCAAAAGTAGCACGAATCACAAGAGAAGCATCCACAACAACTAAACTAACTGAAATAACATCATAATCAATCAAGAACACCAACTAAAGAAACAAAAAAATTGTTAGAATGAAAATCTTCATAACTTTATCAAATCTTCACGCAGATTCTGAAACTCAATGTGGATAAACTAGATACACTTAGCAACAAACCTTGTAGTCCACACCCTATGATCATCAATGTATAGAAATAACCGACATACTTAACTTCACTTTACCATTGACAACCTACAACTCATTTATTACAATTTTCTTAATATCCTCAACATATACAACTTCAAATACATTAATGCTAATAGTGTTGAAATCAATGAAAACCACATATCAGCAACACAACTAGAACATCCAACACAAATTTCTTTATTAGTCAAAGCTTAACTAAGGAAACTATTAGATGTCAACTTTATCAAATAAATTGACTATGCAAACTAGATTTCCAATCTTGTACCAATGAAAAACCAACAGGGGGAATCAACATATGTACAAAATATTGAGACATAAACAAGCATGTCCCAAATATGACTTTTCTTTGCTAAATATTGACATGATTGCAAACTTAACAATAGGATATGAAATGTTATCCCTTATGGATGGTTTTTCAGGGTATAATCAAATTAGAATCACACCTGAAGACTCACACAAGACAACTTTCACTTGTCCATGGGGAACTTATTGTTAGAACATCATGCTTTTTTGACTTAAAAATGCTAGAGCAACATATTAATGCATCATGCCAACTATTTTCCATGATCTCATACACACTCTTATGGAAGAATATGTGGATGATCAAATAGCTAAATCATTGATAAGGGGTGACCATTTATAGGTCCTAGATAATATTTTTCAAAGACTAGAAGAATACAAAGTGAGGCTAAATCCAAAGAAATGTGTATTTAGTGTGAAATCAGGCAAACTTCTAGGATTCATCATTTCTAGAAAAGGCATTGAAGTGGACCCAACAAAAGTGAAAGCTATAATGTACATGCCTCCACCATCCAATATAAGTCAACTAACGACACTAGAAGGGAGACTTCACTCTATTTGATGATTCATAGTGTAGTTAGTAGATAAAACACATCCCTTCCAACATATACTCAGAAAAGGGGTACCATTTGTATGGACAGATAAGTTCCAAGAAGATTTCCAACTAATCAAGGATTACCTACTCACACCACCAATGTTAATGCAACCTATTGAGGGATTACCATTGATTCTCTACATTTTAGAAACTGCATCAGTTTTAGGAGCCTTGCTTGCACAAAATTTACAATGAGGGTCATGAAAGGGTAGTGTATTATATCAGTCAGACTTTGGTAGGTTATGAGCTAAATTATAGTACCATTGAATATGCTTTTCCTCCAATAGCTTTTGCTACTCATAAGCTTAGGTACTACATGTTAAACCACCAAACAATGTTGGTTGCAAAGATAGATCATTTGAAATATCTCCTTAGCAAAGCAACATTAACAAGACAACTGGCCAAATGGGTAATGGTACTTAGTGAATACAATATCCAGTATGTAGAAAGAAAAGCTATAAAAGGACAAGTTATTGCTGACCAGCTGGAAGATGCACCAATTAAGGTAGATCATCCTCTAGTTTCATATTTTCCTCATGAGTTCATCTTCGATGTTGACACAAGAATGACATGGAAGTTATACTTTGATGGGTCCCACAAAAATCATGGCTCAGGGGTTGTCATATTGTTTATCACACCACATGGCAACACTATTCCTAAGTCATTCAAAATTTCTTTTCCACGCACAAATAATATAGAAGAATATGACGCTCTTGTGACATAATTACGCATGGTAATCAAATCAAAGATTAAGCACCTACAAATTTATGGTGGTTCTAAGCTAGTAATCTGACAAGTTAATGATGACTATGAAATGAAAGATGAAAAGATCGCCCCATATAAGCAGATGATAGATAGTTTCAAACAATATTTTGACAAGATTGTCTTTCATACAATACATCACATTCATAACAAGGTAGTAGATGCCATGGAAACTATTGCTCCACTCTTGGACATACCTAACAATGTGCCTAAATTTGAGTTTTTGGTAGAACAACTTTTGGTACCTACCTTTGACATCCCAGATTCAGAGATGGTTTGTGAGATTGTTGGTGTTGGCTTTCAATTGTTTTGTGGTTTGTCTTTGATGTCAAAATTGATTATGCAGTTCTTTAGTATTTAGTGATTCACACTTATGAAGTCATATGATGTTTATAGTTGGTTCATAGTGATGGTGACATATTTATATGATCTTGGTGGCACATGATGTTATAGTTCATTCACACGGTGATTTATATGGTTGGTTCATACAATGCACTTTCACATTTACAAGTTGGTACTGATGTTTGACATGTGTTTATTATGAAAGAGCTTGCTCATTATAGAAAGACATACATTTGTTTCACATCATGCATTTGCTTTAGGGTATATATCTTGTTTCAGATATATGACATGGTTACTCAGGTATATCAAGGTTGATAACTCTGAGATTGTGGTATATTCAACTTGATCTTTTGAAAGTTGTTTTCACATGATATATGAATGACACATTTCATGTTTGCACAAATATATTCAAGTTTATGAAAGCCATAGGAATGCAGATTTCAAGTTTTAAACTTGTATACATATTCTCTTCATTGATATTCAGTGTGCAAATATTTTTCTTTGAAGCAACTTGAATATTCACATTGTATGTGACATCGACATTAGAAAAGTATATTCAAATTGAAAGTCGCATTGTAGTGGCTAAGTTATCGAGCAACATCATCTAAAGGCTTATATTTGGTTTTAATTAGAAGGTGAATGACTTTGATTAAAGTCATATGGAAATATGTTTTGATGGTATTGTTGTATCAGTTTTAAATGATAAGTCACAATATACATATGACTAACACTGGCAATAGCTATTATGATTATTTTTATCGACAAGGATATCATTTGGCATAAGTGATTTTATGCTTATTTGTTAGCAAGTTTAGCAGGGATATTATTGAAAACTTCAAAATGAATATGTTGGGTAAAGTCAACATGGATAACAGATTATAGGTCATGATGAAGCTCGAATTTCAAATGACTATATACTTTTGAAAAGTCTTCGAAGGATTTGAAGGAATTTTTGATCCGATGGATATTTTCAGTGAAAATTGAAGTGTCTCATTTCTCTCCAGAATCTACACCATCAGAAAGAGCTCGATGTCTTGGTTCCAACGCAACTCGAACGGAGCAAAAAGGAGTCCGTTTGCGTAAGTTATGGCCAGTCAAACCTTGGGTCAAACTGGGATCAAAGGGCGTCCAAGAAGCGAAAAAAAGATGCTGTCAAAAGTTCTCTAAGTTGGTGTCATCGTGAAGAGCTCATCGAGATGATTCCGATGGCATTCGTTTCGTCGAAATCCGACACCATACGCGAGAGTTATCAGCGGTCAAAGCTTTCAGTTGACTTGTTGAGTTGGACCGTACGGATGCTGACGTCAGCATTCCGTACTGTACGGACAGTGAAGTGGACGGATCAAAATTTGACACGTGGCATATCTGTCATCATCGTACAGACCCAATGAGAGGTTGACACGTGGCATCCATATGCCACATCATCAGCACTGTCAGCGTTCGGTCGGCATAGTCAGCATCTGAGTTGGCGGCCTAGTCAGCATCCAGTCAGCAGTACGGAGTGGGACTGTTAGTGTTGAGGTGGCGGATTGGTCAGCGTCCACGTCATTGGGGTGAGCGAATCAGTCTTCACCATGTGGCACCTCTGCGGCATGCCACGTGGCCCGACGATCATCCACTCCAGCGATGGTTTGAAAGTTGTTGAGTTTGTTAACAAAATTTTTATTCTCCGCCGGTTTTGAACTCTCAACCTCAGGTTCCCGAAATGTGCACGCGACCGTTGCACCAAAGATAGCGCACTCAATAATGTATGGGAATCATTTGTTTTTGTTATGGCTTTATTCAAAAGTTTGTTTTAAAATCGGTCGACCGGGGGTTTGAACCCCGAACCGGCCGGGTAACAAAATCTATTGCCACCAATACACCATGCGCGAAGTTTACAATATTAGCGGCATCGGTTTGTTTTGATGAATGTTTTAAACCGAATGCCCCTTAATTTAAATAATCCCTCCAAAAATTTTTAACAATAATCCTTTTTTAAGGATTAAATGTAACTAATGGAGATAAGTTAAGCCTGGGAATGAATGATTTAAAGGGATAATATAATCCTAAATGTAAATAATGGGAGATTTGAAGATTTTCCTATGTAAAATAGGGGATTTAATAGAGATTTCTATGTAAATTGGGGGATTTAGTTGTTTTTAGGGAGATTTGGAAAATATTGTAAAATCAATTGGTTAGTAACCAATTTGAGAAAATTTTATGTATAAAAAAGGGGTGTAAGGTGAGAGTGAAATTAAGTTTTTTTAAGGTGATGAAGTCTTGAAGCTACGAGGTCACGAAAGAGAGGTCTTGTGGAGATTCTTTGAGTCATTCTTGCACGTCAGAGCGATGTTATGTTGCCGAAGTGCTTGGAGAATGATTGTGGTGCTTTGTAATTGATTTTGGAGTTAATCGGATCAGTCTCTCTATTGGAGTGGACCCAGAGACGTAGTCACGTTTGTGACGAACTCTGTTATCAAACGTTGTTTGCACTTCTCTTCTTCTCTCTCACTTTCTCTCAGTTGTTAATTCCTTCATTTTGTTATTTCCTTAAGTTAATTTTGATTTAATTAACTTGGAATAATCATTGTAAAAAGTTAAGCATTTAAATACTACAATCTAGTCTAGATCATATACAGATCAAGTGGTATCAGAGCTCAGTTGACTATTATTGCAGTTGTTGTTTTTTTTGAATGCTAACAAGATCCAGGATTCAGAAGGGTGAAGGAAAGCTCGAAGACTTTGATCCTGAGATCGGGAAGTGAAGAACATTTCCAAAGATGTCAGTTTCTGGAATGGAGGTTCCTGAAGAAATCAGTGAGCAGGAGTTTCAAAGAGCATTCCTCGAGATGAAGGCAAAGGTGCACATTCTTTTTCAGGAGAGACAAAAACGGAAGGAACGTGAAGAAGGTTCGTCAAAGCAAGAAGATCGCGAAGACAAGAAAGGGAAACATCATGGAGATGGTGGCAAGCAACCAAATCACCCCTTTTCTTCTTCTCCTCCCTCTTCTCCTTCTTCTCCTTCTTTTCCATCTACTCATTCTATTTCTTCTAATCCTTTCAAGAGTGGGTATAAACCTAAAATCAAATTGGATGTAAAACTTGACTTGCCTAAATATTGTGGAGAACTTAATGCTGAAAAATTGGATGATTGGATTCAACAAGTTGAGGTTTATTGTAGAGTCCAGAACCTATTAGATGATGTTGATAGGATCCACTTAGCTACTCTTCGTTTAGGAGGTACAACGTTAACCTGGTGGGAGAGTAAGTCTAAGGCAGAAGTTTCACAACATGGTAGAGTCAGTTTAACTTGGGAAAAATTTATTAATGCGCTTAAGAAGCAATTTTATCCCTTAGGACATATGCAGCAGTTAATGATGGACTGGCAAATGTTTAGGCAAGGGAAAGGTCAAACTGTCCAAGAGTACACCCATGAATTCAGGAAAAGGGCTATTGCATTGAATGTTCCTTTGTACACTCAGGACACGTTGTTGAAGTACATAGAAGGTCTTCATTCCTACCTTAGGCATTCCATTTTGGTATTGAACCCTTGTAATTTGGATGAAGTGTATGTTCAAGCTACACACTTAGAGTCAAGGGGTAAAGGATCTTTTATTGATAAGTTTGATAATGATGTAAAGAAAACTTCTAAGAATGCAGAGACAGGGAAAGGAAAGAAGGCAACTACAGTTAAGAAGGATGAAAAACTTTCTTGCTCTCATTGTGACAAGAATGGTCATGATGAAGAACATTGTTGGAAGTTGCATCCAGAACTGAAGCCTAAGTGGGCTCAAAGATGTAATCAGAAACAGAAGGGTAAGGAGAAAGCCACGAATGTTGTTATGGATCTTGGCTCAGATTCAGATGATGAGACTAAGATAACAATGATGGGTCTAAAAGGTAAAGCTCCTATTTCTGGTGTTTCTGTTGCTAGTTGTGCTTCTTCATCTATAGTTAATGATTTCTCTGAAGATGTAAAAAGGAATGAACTTTTCTACTTAAGGGTTGTTGCTAAGAACAGTAAAATTGATGCACTCATAGATAGTGGTTCTCAAGTGAATTTAATTTCAGAAAGTGTTGTAAAGAACTTGGGATTAAAAACTACACAACATAAGAAA
This sequence comes from Sequoia sempervirens, assembly GCA_007258455.2. Lineage (NCBI taxonomy): Eukaryota > Viridiplantae > Streptophyta > Pinopsida > Cupressales > Cupressaceae > Sequoia > Sequoia sempervirens. The sequence goes on along the minus strand of VDFB02105785.1, from coordinate 154,828,471 downwards.
CCTTATCCACTAGGCTAGATTTGTGAAAATGATAAGCTGCAAGTAACAAAACAATGCACCTTAAGATTTGCAATCACTAGTAAATTTGTGGATGAAGCACAGTTTGATGTGGTTCCACTAGATATCTGTGGGATAGTGCTTGGTAGCCCTTATCTTTATGACAGAAAAGCAATTTTCTATAGGGAAAAGAATCATTATCACTTGTTTAAAGATGGAATTCAGTATATTGTACATTCTCACAAGATTAAGACTGATCGTTCTTTTGCAAACACAGGACAATTAAAGAGGGTAATTAATACAAGTAAAGAGTTAACTCTTATGTCTGTCAGTACAGGTGGTTCTACACTTGAACTTGGAGTAGCTAACTAGGGTCAGATGTTGCAGGATGCACCTGCAGTACAGCATGAGAAAAAGATGATTGAAAGCATTGATGGATCCTTGGGTAAAAATGTTTATGTTGTGAAGGATCGATGTGTTGTTGACTTATTATCTTTCATTTTTGCATTATTGTTCAGCTTGATGCTAGTCAATTTTTGTTGGTTAGCGGCTACGGCAGTTGATGTAGAAGCTTATGGAAGTGATAAAGTTATGTTTATGTTCAACAATGTTGTTGTAGTCTTTATTGTGCTTGTGAGCCAGGTATTCAGATGTACAGAGGATACAAGACAAGTGGGGAGGCCAAGTCTTCACTTAATGTCAGAGTAAATGTCACTTTTGGAGGTCCAAAAGGTCTTTAGTGGGGAGGCCTGATCCGATGGATATTTTCAGTGAAAATTGAAGTGTCTCATTTCTCTCCAAAATCTACACCATCAGAAAGAGCTCGATGTCTTGGTTCCAACGCAACTCGAACGGAGCAAAAAGGAGTCTGTTTGCGTAAGTTATGGCCAGTCAAACCTTGGGTCAAACTGGGATCAAAGGGCGTCCAAGAACCAAAAAAAGATGCTGTCAAAAGTTCTTGAAGTTGGTGTCATCGTGAAGAGCTCATCGAGATGATTCTGACGGTATTCGTTTCGTCAAAATCCGACACCATACGCGAGAGTTATCAGCGGTCAAAGCTTTCAGTTGACTTGTTGAGTTGGACCGTACGGATGCTGACGTCAGCATTCCGTATTGTACGGATAGTGAAGTGGACGGATCAGAATTTGACACGTGGCATCTCTGTCATCATCGTACGGACCCAATGAGAGGTTGACACGTGGCATCCGTACGCCACATCATCAGCACTGTCAGCATTCGGTCGGCACAGTCAGCATCCGAGTTGGCAGCCTAGTCAGCATCCAGTCAGCAGTACGGAGTGGGACTGTCAGTGTGAGGTGGCGGATTGGTTAGCTTCCACGTCATTGGGGTGAGTGAATCAGTCTTCACGATGTGGCACCTCCGCGGCATGCCACGTGGCCCGACGATCATCCACTCCAGCGATGGTTTGAAAGTTGTTGAGTTTGTTAACAAAATTTTTATTCTCCACTGGTTTTGAACTCTCAACCTCAGGTTCCCGAAATGTGCGCGCGACCGTTGCACCAAAGATAGCGCACTCAATAATGTATGGGCATCGTTTGTTTTTGTTATGGCTTTATTCAGAAGTTTGTTTTAAAATCGGTCGGCTGGGGGTTTGAACCCCGAACCGGCCGGGTAACAAAATCTATTGCCACCAATACACCATGCGCGGAGTTTACAATATTAGCGGCATCGGTTTGTTTTGATGAATGTTTTAAACCGAATGCCCCTTAATTTAAATAATCCCTCCAAAATTGTTTAACAATAATCATTTTTTAAGGATTAAATGTAACTAATGGAGATAAGTTAAGCCCGGGAATGAATGATTTAAAGGGATAATATAATCCTAAATGTAAATAATGGGAGATTTGAAGATTTTCCTATGTAAAATAGGGGATTTAATAGAGATTTCTATGTAAATTGGGGGATTTAGTTGTTTTTAGGGAGATTTGGAAAATATTGTAAAATCAATTGGTTAGTAACCAATTTGAGAAAATTTTATGTATAAAAAAGGGGTGTAAGGTGAGAGTGAAATTAAGTTTTTTTCAGGTGACGAAGTCTTGAAGCTGTGAGGTCACGAATGTGAGGTCTTGTGGAGATTCTTTGAGTCATTCTTGCACGTCAGAGCGATGTTATGCTGCCGAAGTGCTTGGAGAATGATTGTGGTGCTTTGTAATTGATTTTGGAGTTAATCGGATCGGTCTCTCTATTGGAGTGGACCCAGAGACGTAGTCATGTTTGTGACGAACTCCATTATCAAACGTTGTTTTCACTTCTCTTCTTCTCTCTCACTTTCTCTCAGTTGTTAATTCCTTCATTTTGTTATTTCCTTAAGTTAGTTTTGATTTAATTAACTTGGAATAATCATTGTAAAAAGTTAAGCATTTAAATACTGCAATCTAGTCTAGATTCTATACAGATCAATTTTAAAGCAAAATTATTATTTTTTCATTGTGTAAACTTGTGAAACCCTAGCCAACACCATGAAATTGTGATTGCATATTTTTGGTAAAACTTTAACTAAGGAAATTGAAACCTGGTAGAGCTCATTGATGGAAGTCTTCAGTTGCATAGTTATAATGGTCTTCAACGGTAATTTATGGTATTTGTTTCTCTTTCTCTAATCATGAATATGTAAAGGAAAAATTATCACATACTTTTAGTTTTGCATTGATATTTTTCTTATTAAAACAGTTGTTAAGGGTATTAAAAGAATCTTACATTTTTTTTTTGAAAAACAAAGAAAGGAAGCTATTTTATGCATAAGATGATAAAATTTTGTTTCTTAGTTATTCGACAGTTGACCATAACTATTACAAACCCTTATGGGTTATGTTGTTAAGACTTTGTTAAAATCCTTAATCTTTTGACAATTATGATTGAAAACTAGTTAGGGTTTCTAGAATCTCATCTAGAGATTGTTCTTATAGTTAAAAACCTATCTATAGAGATTCTTATGCATTTATTTAACAATATTTGGTTGTATTTCTTGGGTTACAGAGAAGAAGACAAAAAACTCTTATGAAAGATCATATTTTTATCTTTACAGTGACAAGAAACTAGGTTTACATTGAAAATCATTGAACTATCTTAGATGCTTTGTAAAATAAGATGTTGATTTTATACAACATTCTTTTTTAGTGTGCTTATTGAAATATTTATATACATAGTCTTCTATTGAAATTCTAGAGTTGAAAAATCTGCACTTCTAGGATTCTTATATGATGCTCTAATTGTCATGCATTAAAAGGAGTTGGTGCTACTTGGAATGGGTGTTCCTAAATTTGTAAGGGATTGGTACTCCTAGAGTGGGTGCTCTAAATTCTTCTTGTAAGTCATTGTAAACAGTGGTTTGATTTAAGCCAGTAAGGCATCAATTTGAAGGGTTTTCTACCCCAAGAGGGTTTTCCACTCGTCAAATTCATGGTCTTATAGTTTCATTTCTTTGTTATGATACTATTGATAGATTGTGATGTTTGTCCTTATTAGTTCATAGTTGAATGATTTTATTTTGATTTATGCAAATGTTTATACTGAAGCTGTTATCTTAATGTTATGAACTTTCATTCAAGTGAAAGCACAAATAGTTCATTGAAGTCTATCCATACCACTGTCTTATTCATATGCTTAGTTGATAGCATGTCAAGTCTACTTCACAAACTATCATTTGTTTTCTTGGTTTAAAAGTGAACACAAATCCTTTCTCTTTAAAAAAATATATGTGGCTTTCATAAATCACTAATTCACCCACCCTCTAAGTGATTTTAGTCTTCCAACAATTGGTATCAAAGCCTAGGGTCCTTTCATAGGTCTAATCCACCTCGTATTGATTTTGGTGTTTTGAAGTTAGTCAAACATGTCACAAGCTCAAGAAGGTACTTCTTTGACTAGAGCTCCATTGTTTGAAAATACAAATTATGTGTTCTAGAAAGTTAGAATGGAAACATATATGATTTCAATTGATCTTGATGTTTGGAGCATAGTTCTAGATGGGTATGATGTTCCATCCATAGTACCCATAGATTGTATTGAAAAGAATAAGCATGAAACGAATACTATCACCAAACATGCTCTTTTTTGTGTGGCTTAACCAAATATTTATTTGTTAAAGTCATGCATTGCAAATCTGCTACTTTACAAAGCAAAGTTGGTTTACAATTTCTGGGAGGAACTGATTTTTGTTGAAATCACATATTTTTAGAAAATATAATGATTTAAGCCTTAAAAGGTTCCATTTAAAGAATTCCAATTTAAGAGGGTTTGATCAAACTACCTTAAATCAAACCCCCTTGGATAGAACCCCACTAGTTTTAAACCATACCTATAACAAAGTCTCCTTTACACCTATCAAAATGCTGATAAAAACCCACTTTTGATTTACCTTTTGGGGGATCAAATGAATTCATTTAAAATTTATTTTCTACAAGTATGTAGTCCTTATTATAAACTTTCCAAAAAGTATAATTTTAAATAAATTTAATTTTATTATTATATTTATTTTTTATTTCTTGTGAATGTAGGTTTTTCATCAAAAATCAAGCTCTCAATTCTACACATGTGGAAAAATAGCAAATTATTAAAAAAAATAAAAAAAATATTAGTGCACCAAATATTGAAGTCCTTGATCCAACAAAGAAAAAAAATTGAATTTCAATACATACAAGAAAATTTATGCATTATACGGTCGTGCTATGTCTAAATTATAATTAATTTGAATTTGAAACTTTATTAAAGAAAAAATATTCAATAAAAAACTATCTAACCAAGTTGAAGCACTAGATATCATAGTTACGAATCTAAATTCGAAAGAATTATAATTTTAACCTTCATGGAAAAAAAGTTATGCATTATACGGTGAGTGTCACTTTTTTAAAATGTTGTTTTCTAAAAAAACTAGTTTTCGAGGGAGATGGAAATAGAAGTGCAATCTGATTCCAAAATTTTTGAAAAAAATATATTTAGAATCTATAGAAAAAATGTCACAAAACTCTAGTTTGGATCATCTTCAAATTCCTCATGGTTTAGCCGCTATAGGTGCCCAAAAGTGTTCAAATTTGGTTTAAAAAAATTATTTGAGTGTCTAGTTTGGCCAAAAATTGTAAACCACTATTGTGGGATCACATTGCCTAGATTTGGGAAAAACTTGAAAATATTTATCAAGGAAATGATAAAGTCAAACAATCAAAGATCCTTACTCTCAAAACTCAATTTGAGGAAATGAAAATGAATGATGATGAAAGGTGGTTGAATATTTTTTGAGAATAAGTGAAGTTATTAATGCAATGAGAGGTTTAGGAGAAGAAATAGAAGAGTTTGATGTGGTTAAAAAGGTCATTAGAACCTTACATCCTAAATATGAAATTAAGGTTTCAGCTCTTGAAGAAAAGAAACACTTTGATAAGCTTACCTCAGATGATCTACAAGGAACTCTTACTGCCTTTGAAATGAGAACAAGCAAAAATAATTTACCAGGAAAAGAAACTGTTTTTAAAACTGAAGAAAAGGAAATTGTAGTTGAAAATGAGTCAGAAGACTCTGATACACAAGAGTCTCACTTTTTTAGAAAATTGAAAAAGGGATCAGGTAAATACAAAGGAAAACTTCCCTTTAAATTTTTCAACTATGTTAGAAATGGACATTTCGCAACTAAATGTCCCTATGGTGATCAAAACAATGATGATGAAAAATATGAAAAACAATCTAAGAAGGTCTATAAACCTAAGAAGAAGTTCAATTTCAAAAAGAAAAAGAGTTTGTTCAGTAAAGATGAAACATACACTAAAGGAAAATAATCTTTCGATGAAGAAGATGCGACTCTATTTATGGTTGAAGTCAAACTACAAGAAGATTCAAACAACAAAACTAAGTTAGAAGATGGTGAAATAGATCTTCAAGGTGAGTTAAAATGTGCTTTAAATGAAATTAAAAAACTTAAAAAGCAAGTCCTTACTCAAGAGCAAAATCCAGATCAAGCAATAGTCTCTTTGAAGACTGAGGTTGAAGAATCTAAGAGGATTGAGGACTGTTTTAAAACAACTATGAGCATGAAAACAAAGATATTCAAAGATTAGAACAAGAAGTTGTTGATCTTCGAAAGAAAGTTGAAGGATATGAAAGTTCAATAAAGCTTAATGATGCTCTTAGTAAGCAGAAATTGCATAAGGATAAAATTGGACTTGGGTTTGAAAAGGGTGAGTGTTCAATTGATAATTCAAAAGAAAAATCTAACTCTACAAATAAGAGTTTCAAATCAAATTATTTTGAATTTGGAAATATTTGGACACCCCTTTGAAAACAAAAGAATATCATTTAGATTTAATCCTTATTTATTTGGCTACTACGTCTTTTGAAACAAGTTTGGTCACAAAGTGAGTTCTTGCAAATTAATAACTTCTAGAATGCCAAGATTTGGGCATAAGAAAAATTTTAGGTTTGTAAATCAAGGCAAATGCTTTAAATGCAACACTTTGGGACATACAGTCAAACAATGCAAAGTCGATCTTCATAATAAACAACAAAAAATAAAAATGGTATGGAAACCTAAATTTGTTAAAAGCATAGAGCAATCAATGCTTGTTCAGACTACATTTCATTCTAAAAGAAATGACATTTGGGTTCTAGATAGTGGTTGTTCTAACCTCATGACAGGGGACAAGGAAAAATTCATCAAACTTGAAGATTATTTTGGTGGATATGTGAAATTTGGTGATAACACTGGTATACAGATTAAAGATAAAGGTTCACTTTTGCTAAATGAGGACACACTTATTTATGATGTGTATTATGTAGAAGGCCTAAAGCAGAATTTACTTAGTGTTATCCAAATCTGTGATAGTGGTTATCATCTTATGTTTACTAAATATGGATGTGAGATCAAGAACAAGTCTAGAAAGACTATTACAGTAGGGAGAAGGACAAAAGGTAATGTTTATAATCTCCTAGAAACCTTTGGTAATGAAAACAATGATGGTATGTGTCTAATGGGTCAAGTTGAAGAAATTTGGTTATGGAATAAGATATTAGGACATATAAACTTTGACAATTTGGTTAGAATTAGTAAAAACTAGAATGTTAGAGGTCTACCAATCCTTAAAAAACCACAAAACTCTGTGTAAAGAATGTTTAAGTGGTAAACAAACTAGAGTTAGTTTTAAGACAAAAGAACATTCTTCAACTAAGCCTTAACAACTAGTGCATACAGATTTGTGTGGCCCAACTAGAACAAGGTCAACTAATGGTGAAAATTATTTCATTTGTTTGTGGATGATTATAAAAGAATGGTTTGGGTTACTTTTCTTAAACATAAATCAGAGGCATTTGAAAGATTTAAGATCTTTCATAAAATGGTTGAACAAGAATATGATTTAAAACTTAAATGCTTAAGATTTGATAAAGGATGAGAGTTCACCTCTCAGGAATTTGTTGATTATTGTGAACAACATGGTATTAAAAGAAAATATGCATGCACTAAAAAACCTCAACAAAATGGTGTAGTTAAATGTAAAAACAGAACTGTGAAGGAAATGGAAAGAACCATGTTAGATGAGGCTAAGTTTCCTGACATGTATTGGAAAGAAGTTGTTCATACAGCTGTATACATTTTAACAAGGTGCAAATTAGAGTGAAATCAAAATTCACTCCTTATGAATTTTGGCATGGAAAGTCTACCTCTATAAAAAAATTTAAATTTTTCGACAATAAATGCTTTATTAAGAAAGATGATGAACATCTAGGCAACTTTCAATGAAAGTGTGATGAGGGTATCTTTCTGGGATACTCAACTCAACGTAAAGCCTATAAATGTTATAATAAAAGGATTAATAAGATTGTTGAGGCAATCAATGTGAAAGTTGATGAAATACCACATTTAGAAACTGATCTTGTGCAAGATGATGAGGAAGAAACATAAACAAAACTTGAAACAATACCTAAAAGTGTTGAGGCAACAAGTCCTAAACATGATGAAACAACAAGTTCTAAAAATATTGTGCCCAAAACTCCTTCAAAATATGTTGCTAAAAATCATCCTCAAAGTCAGATTATTGGGGATAGAAATGTTGGAGTTCAAAAATGAAGAAAGGTTGCTAAACTTGAAGAACAAGCTCAAATGGAACAACATACATCCTTCTATTTAGTCACTAAATTTGAACCAAATAATTGCAATGAAGCTCTTTTGGATGAATTTTTGCTTAAGGCTATGCAGGAAGAAATAAGTCAAATTGAGAAAAACAAAACTTGGGAGTTAGTTCCAAGACCTGATGATAAGAATATCATAGGTGGCAAGTGGGTTTATAGGAATAAGCTTGATTAAAATGATAAATTTGTTCGCAAAAAAGCAAGGTATTGATTTTGGTGAAACGTATGCACCTATTGCTAGACTAGAATCCATTAGAATATTCTTGGCTTATTCTATTTTTAAGAATTGCACTGTTTATCAAATGGATGTCAAAACTACATTTTTAAATGGTTATTTAGATGAAGAGGTTTACATGGAACAACCTGAAGGGTTTGTATGCAAAGACAAGCCTAATCATGTTTATAGGTTGAAGAAGGCCTTATATGGCCTAAAACAAGCACCTAGGGCATGGTACTCTAGTACATGGATAATCATTTGACATCAAATGAATTCACTAGAGGTAGCATTGACAACAATCTCTATGTCAAGATTGAAGGTACTGATATTCTGGTTGTTGAAGTTTATGTAGATGATATCATTTTTGGCTGCAATAATAATGCTTTAACTAAAAAATTCTCATATTATGGAATTTGAATTTGAAATGTTAATGTTGGGAGAATTGACTTTCTTTCTTGGTCTTCAAGTTTCTCAACTTGAACATGGTATATTTCTTTCTCAAACCAAGTATTCTAAAGAGATTCTTAAAAGGTCTCAAATGGATGGATGTAAACTTATTAGTACTCCAATGGTTATTGGTTGCAAACTTACCAAAATCGATGATTCTCTTGATGCTAATCAATATGAATATAGATCAATGATTAATAGTTTATTGTATTTAATTTCCTCTAGACCTGATATAATGTAGGCAGTTTGCAAGGTTTCAAGCATCACCTATGGAATCCCATGTTACTATTGTTAAAAGACTTTTTAAGTATATTCAGGGTACTCTTGATTATGGTCTTTGTTATCTGAAAAACAATGATTTTTCTCTAATTCCATATACAGATGCTAACTTGGTTGGTTGTTTGGATGAGAGGAAAAGCACTAGTGGTGTTGCATTCTTTCTTAGTGATCAGTTAGTGGCTTGGCACAACAAGAAAAAATAATCAGTTGCTCTTTCCATTGTTGAGGAAAAATACATAGCTACCACTTCTTGTTGTACTCAATTGCTTTGGATGACTCAAACATTGTTTGATATGGGTATCATAGTTTCTAAGCCTGTTTCTATTTTATGTGATAATACAGGGGTATGTGTAGGATCATGATGGGCCAAAAAGTGGCAATATGATGCGTATGTGGCTGACAACTTTTTTTTTACCCAAAATTGATGAAACAAAAAGGGTTTTTAAAGGAGATTCTCAACTTTTCACCAATATAAATTATTCTTTACTCTTAATTTAATAAGTAATTATTATTCATTTTTATTAAAATTATGACTAAAGTCCTGATTGATAGACTGATTGAAAAACATCTATAGCTTTCAAACAATATCACTTTTTTTGAATCCAAAACATGTGTCACATTCTATGCTTCACATACTATAGGATTAAAAAATAATAATAATAATTTCATGAAGTTTTGACCAAGTTAAAAGGTGGTCATGCATGTGAGTTTTTTATATTTTCTAAAAGTTGCAATAAAAAATTCATAATTAATTTTTTAATTGGAAAAAAATTACAAAAAAATATGCATCACATCGAGACATGAGTCCTCTACTTATATCTAAAATTTTATAAGAAAATATTATCATTTTATTGTGATTAGGGTGGTTAGAGAGACACCTACTTCTTATTTTTTCCCTGAAATTTAAGTAGTACTACATTGAAAATTTAAATTTTCACCAAATAGATTTTTTTTTTTTTAAAACCTAGTAGTTTAGAAACTAAATTCAATTTGCTGCAATTTCTATTCTTACATATTTTTGAATTAATATAGATAACTTATTCAAATTTTTACTTCAAGTTGCCTAGCTTTGATTTTTCTAAATTTTTTTCCACTTAAAGGCCTATTTTTTCCATGATGATCCTGCACATACCCACAAGTACAATCAATATCTCTATAAATCTTGTTATGCACTCTCATACTAAACACATTGCTATCAAGTTTTTCTTTCTTCAAGAAAAAGTGCTAGCTAATGATGTATGTCTACAGTTTGTTGCTTCACAAGAACAGGTGGATGATATATTCACTAAGCCTCTATCCAAAAAAGTCTTTGAAAGATAGACTTAGATTGGGAGTTATCTCTTAATCGGGTATGTGCAAGATCATGATGGGCCAAAAAGTGGCAATATTATGGGTATTTGTAGGGTATGTGGCTGACGACTTTTTTAACCCAAAATTGATGAAACAAAAAGGGTTTTTAGAGGATATTCTCACCTTTCCACCAATATAAATTATGCTTTAATTTTAATTTAATAAATTATTATTATTCATTTTCTATTAGAATTATGACTAAAGCCCTGATCGATAAGCTAATTGAAAAATATATATAACTTTCAAACGGTATCACATTTTTTGAATCTGAAACATGTGTCACATTCTATCCTTCACATAATATAGGATTAAAAAAAGAAAAATTAAATTTCATGAAGTTTTGACCAAGTTAAGGTGGTCAGACATATGAGTTTTTATATTTTTTAAAAGTTGTAATAAAAAATTCATAATTAATTATTTACTTGGAAAAAATTACAAAAAATATGCATCACATCGAACATGGAGTCCTCTAGTTATATATAAAATCTTATAAAAAAATATTATCATTTTATTATGGTTAGGGTGGTCAGACAGACTTCTTATTTTTTCCTAAAATTTAAGTACTCTTGCATTGAAATTTCAAATTTTCACCAAATAGATTTTATTTATTTTTAAATAAACCTAGTAGTTTAGAAACTATATTCAATTTTCTACAAATTCTATTCTTACATATTTTTTAAATAATATAGATAACTTGTTCAAAATTTTACATCAAGTTGCCTGACACTGATTTTTCTAAATTTTTTGCCACTTAAGGCCCTGTTTTTTCCATGATGATCCTGCACATACCCAATCCTTACTTCATTGATTCTCCTCTATCTAATTTAGGGGGAGCTTGGTTCTATTTTTTTTCATTCATAGATCTCTTATGTTTTATTTGCAGCTCTGTTGCTCTATTTGTAGCTGGTTATTGTGTTGGGCAATTGGTTGGTTTCAGTTGTTTATTTCATGACATCTCACATTCTCCTCTTTCATTCTTTGTCATTGAGGCAAAAAGGGGGAGGGATGATGTGTTTTTCCATCAAGGACAAAGGGGGCATTTGTTTACTTTTAGTTGTTTTTTGGTTTAAATCCTTGATGTCAAAATTGATTATGCATTGCTTTAGTATTCATTGATTCACACTTATGCAGTCACATGATGTTTACAATTGGTTCATAGTGATGGTGACATATTTATATGATCTTGGTGGCACATGATGTTTACATTTGGTTCACATAGTGATTGATATGGTTGGTTCATGGCATGCACTTTCAAATTTACATGTTGGTACAAATGTTTGACATGTGTTTATTATGATAGGGTGTGTTCATTATAGCAGGAGATGCATTTTTTTCAGGGTATATATCTTGTTTCAGGTACACCACATGGTTACTCAATTATATCCAAGTTGATAACTTTGAGATTTTGGTATATTCAACTTGATCTTTTACAAATTGTTTTCACATGATATATGAATGACACATTTCATGTTTGCACAAATATATTCAAGTTTATGAAAGGAATAGGAATGCATATTACAAGTTTTAAACTTGTATATATATTTTCTTTACTGATATTTAGTGTCAAAATATTTTGCTTCTGAGCACCTTGAATAGTCACATTCTATGTGACATCGGCATTAGAGAAGTATATTCAAATTGAAAATCACATTGTAGTAGCTAAGTTATCGGGCACCATCATCTAAAGGCTTATATTTGGTTTAAATTGGAAGGTGAATCATTTTAATTAAAGGCGCATGGGAATATGTTTTGATTGTATTGTTGTATCAGTTTTAAATGATAAGTCACAAAATACATGTGACTAACACCAACAACAACTATTATGATTATTTTTATCAATGAGGATATCATTTGGCATAGGTGATCTATTATGTTTATTTTTCAGCAAGTTTAGCAGGGATATTATTGCGGACTTCAAAATGATTATGTTGGATAAAGTCAACATGGGCAACAAATTTTAGGTCATGATGAAGCTCGAATTTTAAATGATTATATACTTCTGAATTTTTTTTGAAGGATTTGAAGGAATTGTAAAGAAGAATTGTTATTGTTTCATTGTGTAAACTTGTGAAACCCTAGCCAATACCATGAAATTGTGATTTCATATTTCTAGTAAAATTTTAAATGAGGAATTTGAAAACCGGTAAAGCTCATTGATGGAAGTTTTTAGCTTGGTAGTTATAATGGTCTTCAATAGTTATTTATGGTATTTGTTTCTCTTTCTCCCACTGTGGACAAGGAAAAACTATCACATACTTTTGGTTTTGCATTGAGATTTTTCTTGTTAAAATAGTTTTTAAGGGTATTAAAAGGGTCTTATTATTTGTTTTTTGAAAAAAAAAGAAAGGAAGTTGTTTTATGCACAATATGATAACATTTTGTTTCTCATTTATTTGACAGTTGGCCATAACTGTTACAAAACCTTATGGGTTATGTTGTTAAGACTTTTGTTAAAATGCTTAATCTTTTGATGATCACGATTGAAAAACCATTAGGGTTTCTAGAATCTCATCTGGAGATTGTTCTTACAGTTACAAACCTATCTGTAGAGATGCTCATACATTTATTTAAGAAGATTTTGTTGTATTTCTTGGGTTACAGAGAAGAAGAGAAAAAACTCTTGTGAAAGATCATATTTTTATCTTTACAATGACAAGAAACTGGGTTTACATTGAAAATCATTGAATCTTAGATATTTTGTAAAAGAAGATGTCAATTTTATACAACATTCTTCTTTAGTGTGCTTATTGAAATATTTATATACATAGTCTTCTATTGAAATTCTAGAGTTGCAAAATACACAATTCTAGGGTTTTGATAGGATGCTTTAATTGACATGCATTAAAAGGACTTGGTGCTCCTTGGAATGGGTGTTCCTAAATTTGTAAGGGGTTGGTGTTCCTAGAGTGGGTCCTCCAAATTCTGCATGTAAGGCTTTGTAGATAGTGGTTTCATTTAAGCCAGTAAGGAATCATTTTGGAGTGGTTTTTCTACCCCAAGAAGGTTTTCCACTCATCAAATTCATGGTCTTATAGTGTCATTGATTTTTTATGATACTATTGCTAGATTGTGATTTTTGTGCTTATCAGTTCATAGTTGAATAATTGCCTTCTCATTTCTGCAAATTTTTATACTGAAGTTGTCTTGTTAATGTTATGAACTTTCATTCAAGTGAAAGAAAAAATAGTTCATTTAAGTCTATCCATACCAATGTCTTATTCGTATGCTTATTTGATACACAAGTCAAGTCTGCTTCACAAACTATCATTTTTTTTCTTGGTTTAAAAGTGAACACAAATCCTTGCTCTTTTAAAAAATATATTGTGGCTTTCATAAATCACTGATTCACCCCCCCTCTCAGTGATTTCAATCTTTCAATAGTTGGTCCCAATTCCCCATGGTACAAAGACATATATGACTAGATCCATGTGAAATCCTACCCCCTGACCTCTCAAACAACCAACATAGGACATTTATCCATAAGTTAGCTAAATATACCATCATCAGAGATACCTTTTATAGATGTTCCCTAGACAATACCTTATTGAGATGTCTCGATACTAGAGAAGCACAAGTGACCTTGTGTGGGGTACATAAGGGTATATGTGGATCCCACTCTAGCGGTACTACCTTAGCTAAGAATATTATGAGACCGGGCTACTATTTCCCTATAATGGAAAAGAACTTATATGTATTTGTCAAGAAAAGTAGAGAGTGCTAGATTCATGGATACTTGATACATGCACTAAAATAGGAGCACCGTCCAATAACATCACCATGGCCCTTTACCCGATACAAACTTTATCTCATAGGTAAGCTACATCCTACATCATCCAATGGTCATAAACTCATCATTACTATGACTAAATACTTTACCAAGTGGATCAAAGCCATTCCTATGACCTACATTACTAACACATAGATTTCTAAGTTTATCCTTAACTATATTATTTAGCAGTATGGTGTTCCTCAATCTATAATCATAGATAATGGTCACTCATTTAAAAACCAAGAAGTTTGTCACCTCTGTGAATAATTCCCTATTCAACACCACTTTTCCACTCCATATTACCCATAGGGTAGTAATGGCCAAGATGAGGCATCTAACAAAATAATCCTCATAATCCTTAAGAAGATTGTCAATGATGTTGGTCATGATTAGAATTTACAACTTAACCCTTCCTTATGGGCTTAGAGCACAAGCATCTGTACTCCCACTAGTGCCAATACATATTCCTTGGCATTCGTTTCTAAGGCCATATTTCCTATTGAGTTCGATATTCCTTTCCTAGAGGTATTTTTGTAATGAGATATTAATGATGAAGAGTACCATGTGTCAATATTACATGAGCTAGAGTTCCTAGATAAATGAAGAAAAAGGCACTAGATCACTTTCAAGCATACCAAAATCGTCTTCATCATAGCTACAACAAGAAAGTTTTGAATCAAAATTTTGACATTGGTGACCTAGTCTTAATGGAAAATCAAAAGAAGCAATTAGACTACTTAGGACCCTACATTGTCATAGAAGCCTTTGGATCAAGAGCATACCAACTCCCTACCACTAAAGGAAAACCACTATCAATACCAATCAAAAGGCTTCATCTGAAGAGGTTCTACGCATAGCTTTTGAGATCCTTGTCTTAATCATCATAAATACAATAAAAAAAATTAATCAAAAAATTGTTACCTAGGTGAAAACCTGACAAACAAGCATCTTGGTAACATAAAAAAAAATGAAAAATCCATAAATTTCTAAACAAAAATAAGTCATTCTATGACATAGATTTTGGGACCATGAGGATGCTTACTCTTGCA
The DNA here is from genome assembly GCA_007258455.2 of Sequoia sempervirens. Lineage (NCBI taxonomy): Eukaryota > Viridiplantae > Streptophyta > Pinopsida > Cupressales > Cupressaceae > Sequoia > Sequoia sempervirens. The sequence continues at coordinate 154,813,230 of VDFB02105785.1, read as the reverse complement.
CTTCTAGGGTTTTCCACCTAAAGCGAGAGAGATCTAGGTCCCAAAATGCTTATGCAACACTCAAATTAAGATGTATGCTATGTGATATGATGTGAATGAACTTAACTAAATGCAATTGACTGATTAGAATGAACTAAAATGAATGGAAAAGTGCAATTTAAGCTATGTTTGAAAACATACTGTCATATGCAAATAACTATGAAAATGAAGAAATAATATAAAAAAAAGGCACAAGGGTAAATCTGAGTGCACTTGGATGAAATATGAGTTGTCTTGAATGTCAAGAATGCTAATGAATTTTACTAGTTTTTCATAGTGGTGCTCATTCGCCTAGGGTGGCAAATCAATCCTCTTACTAATGAAAAAGTGTTGGGAACTGATTTCTAATAGTCAGGATCCAAGATTTGACAAAATATAGATTTTCAGACCTTAGGTGGGACTCATTTTCCAAGGGTGGCGAATCCGTCCACTCCCAGATTTCTAGAAAATAAGACAACTCTGCAACACCAAATTTGGGAATAATTGAATGTCAGGTTACTGAAGTCAGTTCTACAGAAAACAGACAGAAAACACTCAATAAGCTTGAAATAATTATATGTTGACTTGAAGAGCCTAGTTGACTTTATTTCCACATTTCAACACTTTTAAACCTGTCAAATCTACAAAACAAAGGCTGCAAAGACACATGCAAAAGGGAAAAATGTTGGAGGGTTAGCAAATAGGGGTTTGCCTTGGTCAAACCCTAATTTGTTAATCAAACCCAATTGAAATAAATCAAATGCAAAGGAAATGTAAACTAACAACATGCAAATGCTATTAACCCACCAAATCCTTGATCTTGTAAGTCTGAAGTAATGTCAATTGTTGCTTCAAAGTGCTTCAATAGTTTCTTTTGTTGATGATGTAATTCTTGAATGATTTGATTGTAGGAGATTATTAGAGGATTGCTTGAATGACTTAGAAGATGTAAAATGAGGTGAAAAACACTTATTTATACAATTCTTGTGCCTTACTATCTATTCATACCTCATCATAGGACGACATCAAGTGAATTTTAATAAAATACTAAAAGGAAATTTGAAATATTTTGAATTTGGGGCCAAGGGGGACTCATTTTCCACCCATGGAAAATGGGTTCCACTTAGGATCTAAAAACAAGTGTCAGAAATAATGTTGTGTTTAATATTGTTTGTTAGGATAATATGCAAAGATACACTTAATTAAGCATATGAGGGCATAAAGATACAAAATAAAGCACGAGAAAGGTGTAAATAAGGATATGTGACTAGAAAAGCATGAAGGATTGTTACAACACTTTACAACACTTCAAAATAGGACTTATTGATTTGTAAAAAGATGTTTTTTGGGTGAAATGTATTGAATAGAGTCTAGAAGAATGTGGAAATTTCTTACAACACTTCACAACACCTTCACAAGACGTCATTCTTTGAGTTTTAGTACCTAAATAAGCATGTTCATGTCATGATACAACATAAAATCAAAGAAACATAGTTTGAACACCATGAAACAAGACCTAAAAGGCCATTAAAATGAGAAAGGGCCATTTTTCTATCACACATTTAGCCCCCACTTTAGTGAGAGGACAAACTTGCTTCCTCACACTAAAGTAGCCATGAACATTGAGGAGAGGGTTTGAATGCGCTTACATTAGCAAGATGGAATGCAACAATCAAGAGGGATGATCAAGCCCTGAGGATAAAGATCCCATGGCAAGCTAGACATAAAGACAAAGGAACACACAAGTGCTGAAATGAATTGAATGAAGCTTGGATAATCAGTCCAACTAGTTGTGAAAATAGATCTAGGCTTATTGTTTTGGAAAAGAGAATGTGCACTCACTTTGGGGCCATAGAACTAGTTGTCTGTGGGGTGAGAAAGCCCAAAAATTAAGATACATATGCTAGTTGGTATGCATTCACAAACATAAAAGTGGCTATGGGGAAAATTCATGCTGCTAGTTGCGCTTGCCGCTCAACCATGCCAAAGTTATACCGCTTGATAACTTTAACAAGGAACCACAAAGCCAAATGAAATGTAAATGTCAGTTTAAGTTTTAAGCAAAATAGAATGGCACCACAGGCATGCAAGTTGTGTTATACAAGGTGGCCAAACAAATAAGATGGCTCCATAAGCATGCAATTTGTGTTATGAAAGGTGGCCAAACGAGAATGCAATAAATGTAAAAGGTTTTTCAAAGGAGTCTTGTTCATTTTATGCAAGGTTAGTCACTTAGGGAACATTGTGTCTAATGTCTCCAAGAAAGGACCAATCAAAGAATAGTATATTCACAACTTAGGGGATGTAGTGTGTCATATCAAACAACAAAGAGGAACGTAATATGCTAAGATAGATCACACTTATGAAGGACATCACACCCAATATCATCCAAAAAGTGACAAAGACATCACATAAATGACAAGGCTACACTAATTAGTATGAATGCATAATGAAATAATTTTAATGTATGCCCCCCACTTTAAAGGAATTTCTACACATCATTCTATGAGCAATTACTTGAAAGTAGAGAAGAAAAGAAAAGGAAAGGGTATGTGCAGGATCATCATGGAAAAAATAGGCCCTTAAGTGGCAAAAAAATTAAAAAAATTAGAGTTAGGCAACTTGACATAAAATTTTGAATAAGTTATCTATATTATTTCAAAAATATGTAAGCATAGAATCTGTAGCAAATTGAATGTAGTTTCTAAACTACTAAGTTTGTTTAAAAAACAAGAAATCTATTTGGTGAAAATTTGAAATTTCAATGCAATAGTACTTAAATTTCAGGGAAAAACTAAGAAGTAGGTGCCTATCTAACCACCCTAACCACAATAAAATGATAATATTTTTTTATAAGATTTTAGATATAAGTAGAGGACTCATGTCCCCATGTGATGCATATTTTTTTGTAATTTTTTTCCAAGTAAATAATTAATTATGAATTTTTTATTACAAATTTTAAAAAATATAAAAAACTCGTATGTCTGACCACTTTAACCTGGTCAAAATTTCATGAAATTCAATTTTTATTTTTTTAATCCTATAGTATGTGAAGCATAGAATGTGACACATGTTTTGGATTCACAAAATTTGATACTGTTTGAAAACTATAGATGTTTTTCAATCAGTCTAACAATAAGGACTTTAGTCATAATTTGAATAAAAAATAAATAATAATTAAGTTTATTAAATTCAAAATAAAGCATAATTTATATTGGTGGAAAGCTGAGAATCTCCTTTAAAAACCCTTTTCGTTTCATCAATTTAGGGTTAAAAAAAAGTCATAAGCCACATAGCCATCATATTGTCACTTTTTGGCCCATCATGATCCTACACATACTCGAAAAAGAAAACAAGACAGGAGAACCAACTTGGAAAGCTCTATTCCAAGTCATATGTTTCAAAGGTAGGCTACATCATGTCAAGGAAAAATGAAAAATAAAGAAAGGGAGGAAGTTCCCCTCGAGAAAAGAAATCACACCAAACACATAAGGGATATATGGATTTGGGGTTAGTATTTGTGTTGTTGTAATGTTTTAATATGAAAGAGTTCAAAACTATCATCATTCCGCAAATACACATAGACCTAGAAGAATGACATAAAGAGAGTGAAAACAAAGGAAAAATAAAGTCCATTTTGAGTCAACATGGAAGAGACATTCTGGTCTCAATGCTTTGCATTGTCCCCAAAAGGAAAACACAAGTGAAAAGAAAAGAAGCTAAAAGGGAAAAGTTGTTGGGTCAACATGAAGGAGAAATTTTGGTCTCAATGCCTTCCATCATCCCCAAAAGGAAAAAACAAGAAAAGATAAGAGAAAAAGGAAAAAAGGACCATTTGGGTTAACATGGAAAAGACATAGGGCATCTCTATGCTTTGCGTCACCCCACAAAGGAAAACACAAAACAAAAATGAAAGGACAAGGAACATTTGGGTCAACATGGAAGAGACATAGGGTGTCTCTATGCTTTGTGTCATCTGCAAAAGGAAAAGAAAAAAAATGAAAGGACAAGGACTGTTTGCGTCAACATGGAAGAGACATAGGGCATCTCTATGCATTATGTCATCCCCAAAAGGAAAAAAAAACAAAAATGAAAGGACAAGGACTGTTTGGGTCAACATGGAAGAGACATAGGGCATCTCTACGCTTTGCGTCATCCCCAAAAGGGAAACACAAAACAAAGCATGATAAATAGAAGAATAAAGGTACAAATAGAAGAAGTGTACAAGGAGAGGAAACATCAAATGCATGATATGGGGGAACATGATACACACATGAAAAGAAAAAGAAAACAAAGAATACGTAAAATATGAGAGACTAGTTAGGAAAATGCAAGTCATCCATCTAGTCATCTACCTCCCAATCATGTTCATTATAATGCGAAGGTGGTTGGCTGTCCAACAGAGGAATCACAAGTGTTGACGTAGGGTTTTTACCAGGTTCTTCACTTGGTGGAGAGGATGTATCATTTAAGCTCATTGTAGATGAAAATAAGAGCTCAAATCATTGTGTATTTCTTCATCTATTTTATTGATCGTTGCATCATCATCGTTATCAAAATTAATAACGACGGGAGGACGAAGGGTGATTTCTAAGGATGGATGTATTAAGAGTGGTGGTTGTTGAATGGGTTGGTTTTGTTGCAATTGCTAGGTTGAACTATCATGTGGTAGGTCAGGAGAGGGAATTTGGTCATCTATTTCATCTATCAAGGGTGGAGGTTGATTATCTTGATCATCTTCCATACAAAATTGATAGGCAAGGAGATGACGGCGAAACTGATGTTCCCAAGCACCAAAGTTTTGTTTAATTCTATATTGGAGTTTTTGAGGCTTAAGAGCAGATTGATCTATCATAGGTTCTTCTACTTCCAAAGGTGGAAGAGCAAGAGAAACTGAAGAGGATGGATCAACCACTGTCTCTTTTTCTTTATATATTTGTTTGATATGAGGAGGTAAGATAGGAGTTATTTCGTTTTCTCTTGGTCATTTAAACAATGGTTGGGAAGTTTTAGGAGGATATTTTTTAGAAGGTTTGATGGTTTGGTCAATATCAGATTTAGGTATAATCATGGTTTCATCAAGGATAGGATTAATGGAAGTGGATGGAAATGTGTTATGAAGAGATAATTCAACAATATTTTTAGCTTTAAACTTTTTATAAGCAATGTAAAAGAAGTCCTTACGAGGAGTGATAGGTTTCATGGTTTCAGGCCAAAAGGTTTCTAATGAAAAGTTACCTTTGGAAGATAAAGTATTAAAGCCACTATGGTGTATAGTGAATACCTCATTGCCATGTGGAAAATTCAAGCACTTATGAACAACTAATGGGACAACTTTCATTGAGCAAAGCCAAGGAAGGCCTAACTATAAACAAAATTGGTCAAATTGTGGAATAATGGAACATGTTACCTCCAAATTCTTAGGTCCCATTTGTAAAGTTAGCACGAGAGATCCAATCATATGGCATGCAAAACCATGATGTGTTTTAATCCATGCAATCGGTTGATTATAGTCATCTTGATATAGATTATGTAATACTAGAAATTCTTCTATGATCACATTCTCACCACAAGCAGGATCTATTAATATCCCATTAGTAGGTTTATCATAGATTCTGCCAGCTATGTAGAGAAGACCATCATGAAGTTTTTGTAATATATCCTTAGTAGAAAAATTAATATCAAGTGATTTAGTGGTTTGGCCCTTGTGAGGGATAACGTTTATCGTAGCTACAAGTTTATCCATAGGACTAGCTTGGGCATCAAGAGATGTATCAAGTTGTCTATCAATAGTCATTACATCAGGATTTGAAGCTTCACTAGCCTTGATGACTGAGGTGGTGTGTTTAGGCATAGGGTTGGTGAAGATTTGAAAATTTTGGTTAGGGGGTGTGATAGACTTATTGCCTTGATCATTAACACCCATAATGGTCATTTCACCTAAATCAATGAGGTCTTGAACTAAATGTTTAAGATGCTTGCAATGTTTGGTGTTGTGGCCATTTTGACGATGAAAATGGCAATAAGCATTAGGTTTGAAGGTAGGTGGTAAGGGTTGATGAGGATCAAGTGGGTGAACAAGTGGTAAGTTGAGAATTCATTTTTGAATTAATTGGTTCATTGTATGGTGGAGGGTGTCGGGTAAAGGAGTGAAGTGTCTATTTGGATCTCCATAATGATAAGGCATAGCTGTCTTAGTAGTGGCCATTGAATTTTGAACTTGTTGAGTTGGTTGCAGTTGTGGTGAAGGAGGTGGATTAAATTGTAAAAAGCCTCAGTTATGTTTGCAAAAGTTTTGCAGGTTGTTGTGGTTTGGATTGTTATTTTCAGGTTTGTCAACTCAGTTAGAAGTGGATTTTGACTCACAACTTGAAACTAAATTTTGATAATCACATAGTGTTGTGCATAAATGCATGAATGAAGGGAATTTCATAATGGTAAGTTTATCTTGAAGGTTGGTGTGCAAATTCTCAATAAACATCTTCTGAAGATGTGCATCTAGAATTTTTGCATCAACTTGAGCATATAAAGAGTGGTAAGGGGAGATCAAATCTATCACTTTTTCATTTGTGTTTTGTCTACATCTCATAAGGTTATCCATTGTCATTTTAGGTGTCATGTGAACTTGGAAGTGACTAATGGAAGCTTCCACCAATTCATTAAATGAATGGATGGAATGATTGGACAAGTTGGAAAACCATTCTAAAGTTGTATATTTCAAGGTCCTTGGAAAATGTTTTCATAAGATTTTATCATCAAGGACAAAGTCACTACACAAAGTAGTATAAGCATTGATATGGTTGATAGGGTCTCCTTTTCCTTCACATTTCTCAAATATTGGCATTTTTATCCCTTGTGGCATCGGGGTACATAAGATTTCTAATGATAAGGGGCTGTTGTGGACAAGATATGTGGGTGGAACAATTTGACCTTGACTAATGGTACAAAGTTGATGTTACATGGATGAAACAATGTTAAGGAGTTGTGTAATAAAAGGATCAGGATAAGTAGGTTGAGGTGGAAGGGAAAATGGTGATGGAGTGTAAATGATGTTAGGGGAGGTGAAAGGAATACTAAGGGGTGTGAAAGTGATGGAAGGAGGTTGCGATGCCACAAAATAAGTAGGAATGCTAGTGGAAATCAAGAAAGAAGTAGCCACATAATTAGGTTGATGCATGGTTGTGTGGACTTGTGGATTGGTGTAAGTGGGTATAGAAGCTATAGTTGGAGGAACTTGAGGTGTTCCTTGGCTTACAGGAATATTTGTGCATTGGGTATTTGAAGAGGAATGTTTATTGTAAATATTGGAAAAAAAATTTAGCACTTGTAAGCCATCATCAATCTCAATTAAGCGACGAAGGTTCTCAATAGAAGGTATAGCAGCAGCAAAAAAAATTTCAAGTGATAAGTCTTGTTGTAAATGTGAAAAATCCTCATGAATATTAACGACATTTTCTTGCGGGAGGGATTTGTTTTCATTGTCAATATGCATAGGATGGATAGGTGAAAGCATGGAAATGGTATTGTCAAGGCCTAATGAACCATTGTCCATACCAGGAGTAGGAGCTCATGAGATGCCAAGGTCCACAACAAAAGTGCTATCACGGGATGCCATGGGTCTAGAACTTCATCTCACTAAAGTATCATCAAAGGGGCACCAAACACTCATGCAAGTACCACAAAGGAAGGGTGGATGGAAATGCAAGCTATTTTAAGAATGTGAAATGCAAATAACAAAAAAATTTCCAACTGTAATAGGGATGTAAATACAAAAAATAGAAATGAGGAAAATACAAGAAAAAGCACAAAACTACTATCTAAAAAGTGTAGAGGGACCGATTCGCCCTAGGTGGCGAATGAGTCCCAGGATAATTTTTTTTATGTTTTTTTAAAAAATTGAATGATTCTAAATGCAACACAAAATGTAATCAAGTATGCATAATGGAGATTTGTTCAATTTTTCAATGAAAGTAAATGCAAAAATGAACACTAAATGAGTGTTGCACTAATGCAAAATGAAATGTCCTAGGATGCAATAACAAATCGATGCCCTAATTGAATGCTAATGCAATGGAAATATATGAATGTAATTATAAATTTAAAGTGTTCAAAATTTGGGTTCACCAAAATGTGACATAGATTTTGGGACCCTGAGGATGCTTACTCTTGCACTTCTAGGGTTTTTCACCTCAAAGGAGAGAGATCTAGGTCCCAAAATGCTTATGTAACACTCAAATTAGGATGTATGCTATGTGATATGATGTAAATGAAATTGACTGATTAGAATGAACTAAAATGAATACAAAAGTGAAATTTAAGCTATGTTTGAAAACACATTATGATATGCAAATAACTATGAAAATGAAGAAATAATGCAAAACAGAAGCCACAAGGGTAAGTATGAGTGCACCTGAATGAAATATGAGGTTTTTGGAATGTATGGAATGTTGTTGAATTTTACTAGTTCTTCACAGTGGGACTCATTCACACAGAGTGGCGAATTAGTCCTCCTAGTGATGAAAAAGTGTTGGCAACTGATTTCTAACAGTTGGGATATGAGATCTGACAAAATACATATTTTCAAACCTTAGGTGGAAGTCATTCACCAAGGGTGGTGAATTAGTACACTCCTAGATTTCTAGAAAATAAGACATCAACTCTGCAACACCAGATTTGGGAATGTCTGAATGTCAGGTTACTAAAGTCAGTTTTTGTAGGAAATAGACAAAAAATGCTCAATAAGCTTCCAGTAATGATATGTTGACTTGAAGAGCCTAGTTGACTTGATTTCTACTTTTCAACACCTTTAAACCTGTCAAATCTACAAAAAAAAGGATGCAAAGACACATGCAAAGGGGAAAAATGTTAGAGGGTTAGCAAATAGGGGTTTGCCTTGGTCAAACCCCACTTTGGTAATCAAACCCAATAGAAATAAATGAAATGGAAAGGAAATGTAAACTAACAACATGTAAATGCTTTTAACTCACCAAATCCTTGATCTTGTAAGTCTGAAGTAATGTCAATGGCTACTTCAAAGTGCTTCAATAGTTGCTTTTTTTGATGATGTAAGATGCTTGAATGGTTTGATTGTAGGAGATTATTAGAGGATTGCTTGAATGACTTAGGGGATGTAAAATGAGGTGAAAAACACTTATTTATACAATTCTTGTTCATTACTATCCATTCATATCTCATCATAGGCCGACATCAAGTGAATTTTAATAAAATACCAAAAGGAAATTTGAAATATTTTGAATTTGTGGCCAAGGGGGACTCATTCGCCACCCATGGCTAATGGGTCCCACCTAAGACCTAAAAAAAAGTGTCAGAAATAATGTTTTGTTTAATGTTGTTTGTTGAGACAGTATGCAAAGATACACTTAATTAAGAATATGAGGGCATAAAGATACAAAATAAAGCATGAGAAAGGTAGAAATAAGGAGATGTACCTAGAAAAGCATGAAGGCTTGTTACAAGACTCTACAACACTTCAAAATAGGAGTTGTTGATCTTTAAAAAGGTGAATTTTAGGAAAAATGTATTGAATAGATTCTAGAAGAATGTGGAAATGTCTTACAACACTTCACAACACCTTCACAAGACATCATTATTTGAGATTTAGTACCTAAATAAGCATGTTCAAGTCATGAAACAACATAAAATCAAAGCAACATAGTTTCAACACCATGGAAGAAGACCTAAAAGGCCATGAAAATGACAAAGGGACATTTTTCTATGACACACATCCAATAGTCAGAGTCAGTCAAAAATTTTAGTCTTTCTCATTGTCAAACTACATTTGCTCTACAACTAGACACGTAGGATAGGACATCTACTGATGTGCACCCAAGGAATTAGGCGAGTCCTTATAAGTTTTTTTGTATATAATCATGACCCAATCCATTTTCTATAAGAGAAATTCATTGGTCGTGTCAAACTACTAGGTCTCTACGTGTATAAGGTAGGAAAGGCCATCAATCGATGAGCCCCCGAGGTTGCACTAGGTCAGTCCATTAGGGTTCATCACATTGACTATCACGCATGTTGGATAAATTTAAATAAATAAAATATTTTTTAGTTAGTCTTGTTGGTAAATGCCTGGTTGAACTATGAGGCTCTGCATGTATAACGTAGGTAAGGCCATCAATCAATGAGCCCCTGAGGCCACACTAGGTCAACCCTTTAGGGTTTGTCATGTCAGTCAAATAAGTTAAACATTTTCATCAAACATAAACAATTGTCAAAACATCAATACAAGTCATGCATCAACAAGACAAACAATTCAACAAGCTCATCAAGTCAAATCAAACAAATTTCCAAAGTAATAACAAAACAATCAACCTATGTCTTATATAGGATGTTTCCTTCCTAAAAAACTAACCCGATCATTTAGTCAAATAGTCATCATTACCTTATATAGGTGGTCACATGATCAAAATCAAAGTCAACATCTTATATGGTACGTGTCTTTTTGAAACCAGGCCTAGTCATTTCCTTATACAAATAGTCACACAATTGAAACCAGACTCAATGTCTTATATAGAATGTGTCATTCCTAAAACTAGGCTTTATCAAACAATCAACTTATCAATCCCCTAGACAATTAAATAACAAATAGATCAAATTTTGGAAAATATTTTTATTGGCTATTGGCTTTATGGCTTGTTTTGTCATATCTTTTCATTTGGATTTTTCTTTGAGTCTAGTTACTAGATTCCTCGAGGATGTCCCATGAAGGATTTAGAGAAGCAAGGATGTCTCTAGACTCTTTTTCTTTGACTATTGTTTGTCGACTATTTTTTGGCTTGTCTTTGAGTCAAGTTACTAGCTTCCTCAAGGATGTCCCATGAAGGATTTAGAGGATCAATGATTTCTCACAACTCATCTTTTATTTGTTAACTATCTATGGTTTTCCTTGACAAGAAGACTAGGAAAACTTTTCCCTTAGTATGAGTTAGGGCATTCCTTGTCTATGACTATCTATTTTTAGTAGGTGGATGACCTTGCACACCTTGGTCTATCTCATATCATGGTGTTTTTTGTCCATTTGTATTAGTTACCACCCAATGATGATTTAATGCAAGGCCTATTGTGTTTCGGAAAAACATCAAAGATTTCTAGTACTAACATCCATGCCTTCTATTACTATTCATCTTTTCTGCACTAACATTTCTTCTTTCTTGCATCATGACGGAGTCCTATGAGACACAAAAATATAAAACATCCTACATATGGATTTATGTTATAAACATCATTTATCCATTTCCATACATATATATATATATTAAATCATACATATATGCTGCATTTGAAAACAAAAAATATAGGCATCCATTGCATCTAGGAATCCATGATATAACATGCATAACCATCATAATATGTATAGCATATTCTCATAATAAATACATTCACGTGGAATTGTAAATACATATATCACATCACATCTCATACTCATAAATGAATACATGAAATCCATATATACCAAAAAATTTAATGCATACATCATCAATTACAATAAACATACATCATAGGCTACATCAACATCATAAAGTAAATGCTCAAATCCATTTAACATATGAATAAACAAAAGACTGCATAATCATATAGAAAACTGCATATCATATAAATCACCACAAAAAAAAGATATATATATATATATATATATATAAATCGCTCAAAAGTGTCATAGTACAATGTTAGAATGTATCTCTCAAAATGGAGCTCGCATGCTCTATAACCATAATACAATGTCTACAAATATGAAACATGTCCCTATGCTGAACTCCCACTCCTCCAATGCAGAGACTAAGGAGGTGAATAACAGTGAGGTGTTGATGATCACTATGCAAAAGGGGGCCTATCATATGGTCCTAACCTATGAGGTCCTACGACACCCTCTGTGCTCTAAGATCTATTGTGTGACCTACTATGTGATCTGCTACTATGCGCCTGCAAATAACTAGGGGCCCATCTCTAAGGAGGTACCTCTTGCTCATACAAATATCTATAGTATCTCTCTCTATCGCTATCCTAACCAACTCCTGAGTGTAAGCATCAACTGGTCCATTGCCTAGAGCTCTCAACTCAAAATATCTCTACTCAATCTCCTATCTCCATGATACTGCTTGATACCTTTCCAAATAAGCACCATCTCTTTCCATCTATATTGCATCTCTCTCTACCATCACAACTCTCACTCACTCCTTCAAGGACTCTACTCTGTCCTACAAATTGGCTAGCCATTGATCAAGGGGACCCTCCTCCTTCTACCATGGCCTCTCTCCCTCATTAACATCCCACTCCTCAACAATCTTGTCTCATAGCTCTCTGTCCTACTCTCCCATCTCCTCCTCCTCATCATCATCCTAATACCCTACAAGCATACCAAGGGAATCTATCTCTTCCTCCTCTCCAACAACCTCCTTCTCAACATGTTCCTCACCAATGACCTCCTCTATAGCATGCTCCTCACCAACTCCATCCCCTATGACAACCTCCTCTCCTCCACCAATCTCTAGCATAGGTACATCCTCCCCCTCCCCCTCCTCCTCATGGACGAGTGAAAAATATAGGCCTCTACCACCTCATCAACCCCATCGACCACCCCTCCCATCTCCTCCTCTACCATCATCTCCACCACATCTACCACCTAGACCACCACCTCTACCACCAAGTCGACCTCATTGTCCTGTCCCTCACCGCTCTATAGGTGGTGAATGCTTAGGATCTTTATATGGAACAAGCCTACACTCTAGCCAACAAGTATCATATGCTACAGTGGTCTTGGGATCTACAACTCAACCCCTCCATCCCCACTGAACATGGTTTAATGCATCGATGTTTGCCTTAGCCATCGCAAGAGGAATTTGCACCCCCCACAAAGGAACCTTTTGAAGAATGGGTGAACTCAGCCCCCCCTCGTGGCTCATACTGAACCTCACCAAACTATTGGAGAACTCTATCCGGAAGGTGTCTCTCAATGATGTGAATTCTAGAGATAGTCCTCTCGATCAAGTACTATGTCTATCGACAAAAAGGTTAGTGTTTATACTCATCAAGCCACTATGCATAATCCATGTAAGGCCTTAAGATAAATTGTACAAGGGTATGAATTGCATGTCTAAAGAATCATGTGTCTCTAACATGAGTCTGAGAGATGGTCCCACAATATCTAAAAACATAAGGATATCTATAATCTATCTCAAAAGCAATAGGAAAGCGAAATACATCAATGTGATCCCATGCCCAAATCATAAGAAGAGTGGTGCCATAGCTCATCGACTACACCTCCCTATAAGCTATATTGTGCAAATAAAAATAAATGGCTCGTAGACATGGGCCCCATGCATATACAACCTTTTGTTCCAACATCCCTACCAACATCTCACCCCATCCAACAGGAAACCCATGGCATCGACGGTCAAGTAGTACAATCCCAGTAATCAAAGTACACAACATACAATCAAAATGTACATACCTATCAACAAGCACATGCCATCTAATCTCATAATGCTCGATACCGAGCTGTCTAATATCATCACACACATAAAACTAGGTGAGCTCACTATAACCCCTCTAGGTATCATAGAGGACTCTCTCACCCCTAATCAGTAATCTCAAAATCCTATAGACATCCTCTAAGGTAACAGTAGCCTCTCCTATAGGAAAATGGAAAGAGGAAGTCTCTGAGTGCCATCGCTCACAGAGTGTAGTCAGCATACCTTAGTTTTCCTGAATGGTGGGCATAAATGTCATGTAATGCAACCCAAGGTTCCATATCAACCATCTCTCAGCATTGCATAGCTGATCTGATAGCTCGTAGGTAACTGGCCTTGCTCTAGGGTGTATATCATATCCAAGGTAACTTGCAAATGCATAAAAAAATTCCTTGTGTCAGAAATATAAATCCATTTTTTTACATCACAAAACTTCAAAAATTTTGACAGGAAAATGTGTTGTTTTATAACAAATGCATTCCAAAATTGCACATGTGTCATTTAAAATAACAAATATGTCACAATAACTCAAATGTGTCATTTAACCATGTAGATGCATTATAATAATGCACATGCAATAAAGGAGAAAACAAACACGATCAGTCATGCATATGCATAACATTATATCAAATGCAGTACATAATCAAACACGCAAGCAATCATCCATAGTCAATAATGCACAAAGTCTCATTTATGATGGACAATGCAAAGAAACTAGAGAAGATCCTTGGTGGCAGTCACCTTAACTGTATTCTTTTGTGCACGAGACATATGTGACACAGTAAGAAAGTGATTCAAGGTAGATATTAGACAAAAGATATAAATCTTTTGAGACAAGATTATTGAGAATGGGTATTTCCCAGTCTAGAAAAGAGGCGCTACAGGAAATAGAAATGACATTGAAGATCATTGTGACAACTATATGCACTATTCCATTCACTAAGCTCCATAGATATATATAGACGCCATTCACCATTCAAAATATTTTGATAAGGATCTTTTAGTAATTTGAAAGATATTAAGAGGGGAAAACAATACAAAAATCTTCAACTTCAAAGCAATGCCGACTTTTAATAAGGTTTGGCAAGCAATGTCAAAAGTAATGAATGCACTACTGTCAGTTGTGGCAATCCCTCATATACATGTGACAGAGTAAAAGAGAAATGGTGGTTACAGAATAGAAGGGTAAATTAAGATTGTTGTACAGCCAAAATGTAAAGAATAGAGCCCCATACCACCAAAAAGTAGATTTTGTGGGTGAATAAGCCGCAATGGAAGGAGAAAAATGTTTGCATAGGTCAAGAAGACTTGGTAGACTGTGCTAGGAGGGATGATAAAAAGTTAGCAGGAGTGACAGGGAGTAAACCCTAAATAAATGCCATTGGTGAGGCATATCACTATAGGAACAAATTTTCCAAATCTCCCCAACAGTGTGAGTTACACCAATGAGGATTCATTGGGGAGCCATTCTATAATCAATAAGAGAAAATGAATATCTCTTCAATGATATAAGTCATCTTGATAGCTTGAGGTGGAAACAAAGATTAAAATAAATGGTAATGGTGCAATATGGGTAAAAAATTAAAAGGAGATTCAAATATAAATTGTGGAGTGATCCAAAGGTGAATATTTATCAAAATTCAAGATGGAAATTTAAGGGATAATTATTTTATCCACAAAGAAAAATAATAATTTGCACTAGAAGGAATAATATATTTCACCAAAGATAAAAAGGCAGATGAAAGTATGTTTGAAAATTAAAATATTTTTAATGAATTAATGAAGTAGTTATTTACCTAAACAGTAAGTGCATGCAATTAAAAGAGTAAATCTTTTCATGAAGGAAATTAAAGGAAAAGTTAAAGCTTTTATGGGAGATGACTTTTACTCAAGGATTATTTTACTCTAAATAAAGATGAAAAAATTTAATACAAAGTAAAATACTTTTGTTGGGAGGGAAAAAAACATTTTCACCAAGGAGGTTAAAGAATAGGTGATTATTTATCCAAAGAATATATTACTCAATTAGGTGAAAATTTCCAGTAAAAAATCTTAATGAGTAAGTCAAGATTAATTTTCACGGGTGAAGGATTAAAGATTGAAATATTTTAATTTGCTGAACGGAAATTATTTAAAATAAAATGAAGAAATGCACAACCGGCAGGAAAAAGGTCACAACTCTTGAATATGCAATGTATATATGTACAATAAAGTCATGTCATTGAAGATTTGATTGAGGAGAAATAGGTAGTAGGTTAGGTAGTTGGATAGGGTGAACTATTACTGAAACAGAATATCATGCTGTATATTGCAAAATATTTTAAAATTATATAATGGAGAAGAAAACATAAATTTGTTGAAATCCTTTTCTGGTGTTCAGTTGTTGTGATGCAATTATTTACATTTTTATCTAGTTGTCTCCAACTTGAGGTTTTTTAATCATTTAAATCAGTATTATTTCTGATTTATCAAAATGCATTCTCATTTTGTGTGAATTAATCAATTGGTGTCTGCAAGTCAGATTTAAATTCTTTTGGATGAATCATAGTGATTTAAATATTTCTTTTGGATAATTGAAGAAGAACTTGGTAAGAAAATATTCCAGCACAATTTATGCAAGTCATAAATTTACTGAAGTTTTATGCCAGTCATAAAACCTCATTCTCAAAATTCCTAGCAAGTAGAGTTAAGGAAAAATGGGAAACACATATTATTTACCTCTCAACTCCATTAGCCCAACAAAAGTAGGCACCGGTGATACCAATTCCATTTTTAGAATTTTATAAAATATTATTTAAACATTTACATCTCACATTTTAGTAGGAGTAATCAGCAAGCTTTCATCTATTACACTTTGTGGCATTATAATAGATCCACCAAATCAATCAAGTCATACAACTTTAAGTCTGCCTCATTCATATAGGTATACCACCTAGGTCTAGCAGCACCTGAAGAGAAGAATGTTCAAATCATTTTTCCTTGTTTGTTACCCTAAAATTTATCAAGAGATTGGCAACTTCTTGAGGTATTCTTAGCTGCATTTTTGAGAGCTAACAAATTGGTGACTCTACTTGGGAATAACTTGAGAAAATATGGTGGCAGGTAGCCTTGCCTTATAGAGTAATAATTTTTTTTTAAATCAAGTGTTCAAGTAGAGATTCATAATTGTGTAGTTTGCAGCTACCCATCCGAGTCACGCAACTAACAAATTGGTGACTCTGCTAGGGAATAACATCAGAAAATTTAGTTCCAGCCTATCCATTTAAAGAGTCAATATAAATTGCTCATTTGGAGTGAGGAGATTCCGCTAGGGAAAATCAAAAATAATTTCAAAAGAATCATTTTCCTACTTTTGGAAAAGTAGGTGGCGACTCTAGAAAAAATTTGATGAAAAATGTACAACCACCTTCTAGAAAAACCTTTGAATGAGTTAAGTGATGAATTGAACAAAGTGAAAGTAGAAGTAGCTAAGAGAAAGATAGCATTACTTCAAAAGCTAAGTGAATTGGATATTTTTCTTGCTTTAGATACACTACAATATATAGCATTCTCCGATGAGGAAGGATATTCAAATGCAAGTGGTCCTTGGACTCCTCAAGTGCCTCATAATATAATTGGGAATTTTCACAATGAAGGTAATGCACTTTATGTGTAGCAGAACATTCATTCACCACAACCATCAAAGCAAATAAATACTTATCTACTCCCTCCTAGACAAAAACTGGTAAGCTATCAAGATTATCAATATGATCAATGTCAAGTGCAACACAATTCTAGCCCATGTGAAGGAGTCAATCAGAATCTGCAGCAAGGTACATATCAAAACCAACAATCAATGAAGAAAAATGATGAATATTTCAAAAATCTTTTGGATGTCTTTCTTGACATAAGAAGAAATAGAGGAGAATTTGGGCATTCTTTGCTTTGTAGAATGATAGTTATTTTTAGGAAAATACTTATGGATTATAGGTCCAACACATTCATGTTTATTGAGTATTTCATGAAAGTATATTGGCCTAATTCAATTCATTGGCCTGAGTCGGCAAAACCAATTACTTTTGACCAAGTGAATGTGCTAATTCATATCATAGATAAGAAAAGGTATGAAGACAATGGTGACATCATTGATGAAGATGGAGAAATTGATCAGATGATGCAGGAAATAGAAGATGAGACATGTGCAATTCAAAATTATTCCTATGATAGTCTGCATGAGGAAGACAAAGATACAAAAGGTCTTTCTTGCATAACAAATTGTGACAGTGCATGTTATGAGGGATCCAATGAATGTTCATATTGTGAAGATGAACCAATGGATTTTGATTTACAACAAGGTGATTCTTCTAGTTTTTGTGATGATCAAGATGAAAAAACAATGCAAGAAGAAAGTTCATTTGATAGTAAAAAAATAACACATCCAGTTGCAGTTGAAAGCCATGAAGACACATTTGATGATGAAGAGGTTTGTACACCTAGAAATGGTATCCAAATTTTTTTATAATCCATTGTATGATGAAAAGATAGGAGATGATCAGATGATATCTTGCCAAGGTATGCCAAATAATGAATTTTAGGTATTTTCAAATCCACTTTATGGTGAGGAAGAGATATTTTTAGACAAACAAAATGATATGTCAAATTATGGAACAAATGACTTTGTTGGTAATGTTTCTGATTTTTCATTCTCTGATGATCTTGATCCTCTTTTTGATGATAAAAAAAGTGAATAATACAACTTTAGTGAGGGTATGTGCAGGATCATCACGGAAAAAACAGGGCCTTAAGTGGCGAAAAATTCAGAAAAATCATAGTCAGGCAACTTGACATAAAAATTTGAATAAGTTATCAATATTATTTAAAAAATGTGTGAGAATAGAATATGTAGAAAATTGAATTTAGTTTCTAAACTACTAGATTTATTTTTAAAAAAGAAAAATCTATTTAGTGAAAATTTTAAATTTCAATGCAATAGTACTTAAATTTTGAGGAAAAAATAAGTAGGTGTCTATCTGTCCACCCTAATCACAATCAAATGATAATATTTTTTTATAAGATTTTAGACATAAGTAAAGGACTCATGTCCGGATGTGATGCATACATTTTTATAATTTTTTTCCAAGTAAATAATTAATTATGAATTTTTTACTACAACTTTTAAAAAATATAAAAAAATCATATGTCTGAACACCTTAACTTGGTCAAAACTTCATGAAATTCAATTTTTATTTTTTTAATCCTATAGTATGTGAAGCATAGAATGTGATACATGTTTTGAATTCCAAAAATGTGATACTGTTTGAAAGTTATAGATGTTTTTCAATCAGCCTATCAATCAGGACTTTAGTCGTAATTCAAATAGAAAATTAATAATATAATTACTTATTAAATTCAAAGTAAAGCATAATTTATATTGGTGGAAAGCTTGGCCCATGATGATCCTACACATACCCGTGATATAAATATAGAAACATGTTCACTCCACAGTGAACAAATTTCAGATTTGTTGGCAATAGAATATCATAAATACATACATGAGAAAACTTCATCCCCAACATTAATTGGTTCAAGTATACAAAATGATAACTACGTAGATTAGAAATTTATGTCATTTCCAATTAGTGATATAAAAAAGATAGAAAATTTTTCAGATATGATTGTCTCAGAAAATGTTGGTGTGACTAAATTTTCAGACATTCAAGAGAAAAATTCAGATTTTTTAGTACAGCTGGGAGATCATTTCGTAGTACATGATAGTGAGCAAAATAATGAGAAATGTTTCATTGAGTATGCATATAGATTGCATGGTGAAAATGATATATATTTATCCCATGATGATGGAAAATATGAATTGCAGAATGGTGAAAGAAACTTGGGTCAAGCTGAACACAGTGATTTTCAGAAAATTTCCAATGGTAGTGCATGTAGCAGGCCAGATTGCATAAATATTCTCAGGGGAAATTTGATGAACTCAAAACAAAATAAGGTATATGATAGAGGAAAATAAGGGGCCTCCCTTTTTATGGCCTTGTGCCATCAGCTGTGGCATGGTTTTTTAAAAAAAAAAAAACCATGTTAGTTCATGACAGAAAAGAGTTTCAAGTCTGCTACTTGATAGATAAAATATTTGGTCTGCTCTTCCAGTGATCTGGATTCTTGCAATGATCTCACAATAATTCATCCCTAGATGGAGCCACTATTAGAGCCTAAAATTTCATGCAAATTTTAGGTTCTCATATTCAAAATTTTGATTTTAATGCTCAAAAAACTTAGTCTAAAAATCTACTCAAGGGGCCCACTTTGGAAAATCATAAAATGAAGTCAGTACAATTTTAAGTGAAATCACTTTGTAAACGTATTCATCTAACATATGGGAGTATGCAAGCTAGTTTTTAGCTTCATCTGATCTATTTTGAAAAAGTTTCAAAGTGACAAGTTGAAGGGTTCTTGAGAAAATCTGCTGTCAACATAGTGAAATCTGTTAAAATGATCATCTTTGAGGCTAAATATTAAGAAAATGGGTGATGATCATTAAAAACTGAGTGGTGCCTTTGATTCTCTACACCAAAGTCTACCTCCATGCCAATTTTCAAGGTGTTTGGATGTCACTTGGTATTTTCTCAAAATCAAAATCAAATGAGTTTTACACAGTTTGACAAGTGCAATCTTTCAAAAATTGTTGAATGGGAAAATTTGAGCATTAATAGTTTCTAGTCTGGACCATTTCATGCCAAATCATCTGGCGAACATGTTCTCATACCATAACTCAATATTCTGGTGCAATTTTGTGGCTTTTGGAGATCATTTAATTAGTTTCTTAAGGCCATTCCGGAGGCTACCTAACCTATTTTGGTAATAGTGCAAGTTCTCTAATGGATGGATTTGGTAAATATGGAGAACTAAAGAGAAAAAAAAGGGGCATTTTGAAATATAAATAGGAGCATATTTAAAACAAATTTTCTCACATGTCCCACTCTTTTCAAGTTTTGGAGGCTAAAATTATGAATTCAAGACCGGTGAAAAGGATTAAACATTTCAACTCACAAAGATAAGAATGTTCTTAATATGCTATGGTAAAATTGTGAACATAAGCATAAAATATCATCATTTTTGAGTTAGAGGAATTTTTTGAAAGACAGCATGGGACCCAGCTGTGTAGCGTATGCACATACCATCTTGGATAGATCTAATGTTCTATCATCCTTTGATGAACACTACTTTCAAGGAAAGGTACATATGAATTCATTTAGAAATATTACAGATGAACTCCAACACCTTATTCAAAGCCTCAAACAATAGGTTGTTTTTAGACAATATTCTGAATGGAACAAACACAGTTAGCAATGATGAAGCACTTAGTAACAAATCTGGGTCTCCATTATTAACCTGTATATGCAGCAATTTGCAAAATTTAAAACTCCCATGATGGTTTATCATGCCTCGCTCATGAATAGTTATTATACCATTTTTGACACCGAGAACCCACAAGAGTATCTTGGGTCGTAGTGAATATCTCTGTATCCTTGATATTCATACACTATAATTTCTTTGCATTGGAAGGGAATTTACAAGTAACAAGAGTATATTAACCTCTTTCTTTCTAAAAATGATGATAATGAATAGGACTTCATATACACATTAGAAGATAAGGATGGAAACATTAGTAGAGAGACCAAAAAATAGTGATGGCCAGTCAAGCATCTTACCAACAAGAAATCATGTTTTGGTCCACCATGCATGGACAGTCAACAACACACAAAGTCTCATTTATGATGGACAACACAAAGAAACTAGAGAATATCCTTGGCGGCAGTCAGCTTAACTGTATTCTTTTGCACACGAGACATTTGTGACACAGTAAGAAAGTGATTTGAGATAGATATTAGACAAAAGATATAAATCTTTCGAGACAAGATTATTGAGAATGGGTATTTCCCAGTCCAGAAAAGAGGCGCTATAGGAAATATAAATGACATTGAAGATCATTGTGACAACCGTACGGACTATTCTGATCACTGAGCTCCATAAATATATATAGATGCCATTCACCATTAGAAATATTTTGATAAGGATCTTTTAGTAATTTGAAAGATATTAAGAGGGGAAAACAATACAAAAATCTTCAACTTCAAAGAAATGCTGACTATTAATAAGGTTCTTCAAGCAATGTCAAAACTAATGAATGCACTATTGTCAGTTATGGAAATCCCTCATATAAATGCAACAGAGTAAAAGAGAAATGGTGTTTGCGGAATAGAAGGGTAAATTAAGATTGTTGTACAGCCAAAATGTAGAGAATAGAGCCCCACACCACAAGAAAGTAGATTTTATGGGTGAATAAGCCGCAATGGAAGGAGAATTTTTTTTGCATAGGTCAGGAAGACTTGGTAGACCGCGCTTGGAGGGATGATAAAAAGTTAGCAGGAGCAACAAGGAATAAACCCTAAATAAATTCCATCGGTGAGACATATCACTATAGGCACAAATTTTCCAAATCTCCACAACAGTGTGAGTTACACCGATGAGGATTCATCGGTGAGACATTATATAATCAATAAGAGAAAATAAATGTCTCTTCGATGATACAAGTCATGAAAATAGCTTGTGGTGGAAACAAAGATTAAAATAAATGGTAACAGTGCAATATGGGTAAAAAATTAAAAGGAGATTCAAATATAAATTGTTGAGTGATCCAAAGGTGAAGATTTATCAAAATTCAAGATGGAAATTTAAGGGATAATTATTTTATTCATGAAAATCATGGAGGATGAAATTAAAAAATAATAATTTGCACTTGAAAGAATAATATCTTTCACCAAAGATAAAAAGGCAGATGAAAGTATTTTTGAAAATTAAAATATTTTTGAGGAATTAACAATGTAATTAATTATTTACCTAAATAGGAAGTGCATGCAATTAAAAGAGTAAATCATTTCACGAAGGAAATTGAAGGAAAATTTTAAGCTTTGATAGGAGATGAATTTTACTCAAGGAGTATTTTACTCTAAATAAAGATGAACAAATTTAATACAAAGTAAAATGCTTTTGTTGGGAGGGAAAAAATAT
Source organism: Sequoia sempervirens (assembly GCA_007258455.2). Lineage (NCBI taxonomy): Eukaryota > Viridiplantae > Streptophyta > Pinopsida > Cupressales > Cupressaceae > Sequoia > Sequoia sempervirens. Next base: position 154,790,653 of record VDFB02105785.1, on the reverse strand, counting down.
TTTCACCAAGGAGGTTGAAGAATAGGTGATTATTTATCCAAAGAAGATATTACTTAATTGGGTGAAAATTTCCCACAAAGAACTTAATGTGTAAGTCAAGATTAACTTTCATGGGTGAAGGATTAAAGACTAAAATATTTTAATTTTTCGAAAGGGAATTAATTAAAATAAAACAAAGAACCGCATAGACGGGCATGTGAAAGGTCACGACTCTTGAATATGCAATGTATATATGTACAATAAAGTCATGTCATTGAAGATTAGATTGAGTAGAAATAGGTAGTAGGTTAGGTAGTTGGATAGAGTGAACTGTTGCCAAAACAAAATATCATGTTGTAAATTGCAAAATATTTTAAAATTATATAATGGAGAAGAATACATAAATTTGGTGAAATCCTTTCTTGGTGTTCAATTTTTGAAAAGGAAAAAATAGGTTTTATAGGGACCTGAAACCACAAAGTTTAAACAACAAAATATAACAGAAAAAGTACAAACAAGCAAACGGCTGTCCCAAAAAGGAAACGATAGCACAAAGGGACCAAAAAGGACCGCCCAAAAAACCAGCAAACACACCACCACGCTACTCCAAGGTGTTCAGTAACTCCTCAGCCTCCTTTTCAACATCCTTCATATCCTGTAACCCCTGCTTGAGAATTTGAGCCGTATGTGATGAATTCGGGGTCTTCCTCTTAATGTTAGCCTGGGTATGAGTTGAAATCCCTTCACTAGCAGATCTGTTGCCTCCCCTATCCACAACCAAATGCACAACCAGTGAACCCTTTTGGTTTTTTTCAAGCTTTTCCACCATCGCATTGATGATAATGGTGTTATGCCTAGCAATTTTGTGATTGTTCGCAACAGTTGCCTTAATGTTTTGGCCAATCTTGGACATACTGCACTCGATACTAGTCAATCTTTCCTCCTGTGATTGTTTTCTTTTCCTTGGTAAGGGAGTTTCTTGTCCTTCATTCTCTCTACAACTCCAGCTAATCTTCTGCTCCAAGTCCATGATCATGTTGCTAAGATCAGTATTACAGCCTTTCAAATCACAGACTTCCTTCTGGGTCCACTTGAGAATAGTGAAAAAGCCATCCGTACTTTTTTCCGCCATACTCACCATGTCCTCAGGCTTGAGCTTATTTAGGGCCGAGTTAATTTCATCCTGAATAGGGGAATCATAAGGTCTATTCCCAAATCTTCCAGATGTCGGGGCACTAGTGGCCAATTCCTTACTAACCATGGGCTTATCAGAGAGGATTTCCATTGAATTCCTAGAATACGAAACAAGTTTTGTAACAGGGGTACATTTAAAACCAGGGGACTAACCCAGAGTAGGGCAACTAGGAGACGACTAGTGATTAAAACAGGGTGGCGAGGCAAAACCCAGACTAGGGCACTCATACAGAGGCTGTAATTTAGGACATGACAGTGGGGCAAACTCCTTAAGGGTTTTCTGACAAGATGGGGATTGGGGAGCAGTGGTATCAGGACCAACAGGAACACAAGCAGGGGGGGCTCGGGGGTCGATCTCCCTACTACTTTCTATCTCCTCATCATCCAAATCTTCAATTTCAACACTTTTAGGCAAAACATGTAAATTTTGAAAATGCTCAAAAATGAGCCTAACAAGACTAGGGTGAATAATAGAAATCCTCCTAGGGTTTCTTTCAACTTCATCAAGGCAATTCTTCAAAGAAGAGAATAAGTAAAAAGGCAGAGAGATACGAACCTTGTGACGGAAGTGGTTCAGAATGGCAAAGTGGTAACCATAAACTTAGGTGAAGCATCTGTCAACCGTTATATATTCCATAATAACTCTTAAAACTTTCCTCCAAATAGATTTGATGGACTCGACATCAAAGTAGCTATTGGAAACCTTAACCATCTTAGCTTTCTCCTTGTCTTTTTTTGGAAATTTAATGACCGCTTCATCAGAGAATTGTCGGTCTTGATAGAATTTCACACCCTTAGTCGAAAGACCAGTTATCTCACTGATTAAGTCCTCATTCAGCTTAACATTCTTGCCAAACAACACAATCTCACCATTTTTCCAGTTTTTAACAAAATAGTCTAGCATCCCCTCATCCGTACCATGGAGCTTTTTCATATACGAGACTAAGCCTCCCTTTTCAATTCTTTCCCACACTTTGGCATTCTTTATGTGCTCCTAGAAACTGCTCAGCTCCACACGTTTTCTTTGTCCGCCCATATTCAAAGCTCTGTTTGACAGCACTCTATAGTTGCTCTGGGTCCCGTTTAGGCATATTTTATCAAACACCCAGAAAGCGTGTTGGAGACTCTTCTCAAAAAAGAAAATGACGTCGGTCCCATCAAATCTAATGAAATCAACGTACCTGATCTTTATATGTTTCATCATGACGAAGACAAAATTCTCTTCCATGCACTGAATCATAATAAATTAGCACTTTCACTTCAAGATGGAGGTAGTCATTCTTCCTCCACGTGTTTTCCCCACCCTTCTTAACCCCTTCATTGGCAAAGTAATCATCCACCTTATTGGATTCTCTATAGGCGTGGGACACTTTCACTTTATCAAATTTACTTAATAAAATTTTTGTATCTTCGATCCATTTTTTGATGGTCCACAAGGGGGGGGTAAGCCCAAGAATACAATTTATTATATTCAATGAATCACCCTTCAACCAAAGACATTTCGTGTTGATCTTGAGGGCTAAGCTAACCGCATGAAAAGCCCCAATAGCTTCCACAACATGATTAGTTTGAGTACCGATGTCCATAGCAAAAGCCGCAATAAAATCCCCCAAGTTGTCCCTTAAAACACACCCAGTGCTAGCTTTCCTAGGGTTTCCTTTAGCTGCACCATCAAAATTAGCTTTCAACCAGCCCAAAGGCGGAAAATACCAATTAGCATTCTCTCTCCCACAAACACTAGGCTTGAGGACATTTGACCCAACTAATTTTGAGTTCCACTTTTTGGCCATAGTAATATCAAAAGGAGACCAGTTAGCTTTCTCAAACATTTTTGTTGGTATTAAAGATAAGTTTTCCTTTATAGCCCTTACAATTTTAGCATGCAAGTCCCCTTCCAACATATCTTTATCCCTAAACACTCTATTGTTTCTTTCCTTCCAGATATTCCCAGACACAAAAGGTAGAACAAAAGACCATAGCTTTCACACAAAATGATTTTTTGAAGGAGATTTCCATTGTATGAAGAAATCTTCGATAAAGGCAGGGAAAATCCAAGCCACATCAAGAAGCACCAAAATTTTATCCCAAATATTCGAAACAAAAGGGCAATGAAGAAAAAGATGATTAACAGTCTCGGCTTCATTCCTGCACATATAACATCTGTTTGGTAATTGAATTCCTCTTTTTCCAAGATTTTCCAAAGTGAGAATCTTATTCTATAGCATTATCCAGTAGAAAATATTGATTTTCAGAGTTAGGTGATTAATCCAAGCCTTAGCCCAGAAGGGAGGAGGCCCCATCAGACTAACCAACATAGACGTGGCAGAGGAAACTAAAAAAATACCAGACGGGTTGTCTAACCAGACAGCAAGATCCTCCACCTGGTGTTGAGCTGGTCTTAGGGCTCTGAAAGCCGACTGAACAGGGCTAAGATCCTGACTGATGGTCTTCAAATCAACCCAACCCCCATTCCTCCAATAATCTTTAACCAAGACTCCAAATTCCTTTTTACAATCATTCATCCATTTACTAAATTTCTCAATTCTTATCAAAGGATCTTTAAAAATCCACCTATCTTCCCAAAACCTAACATAATTTCCATTTCCAATCAGCCAACCAATTCCCATTTCCAACAACTTTCTTCCTCTACCCATGTCATTCCAGCAAACAAATCCATGAGGTAAAGAAGAAGAATTTATAATCTCATTAAAAGACTCATAGTTATTAAAATATTTGGCTTTTAAAGTATCACACCATTCTCCATTCAAGGTAAGAGTTCTCCAAAGCTGTTTAGCAAGAAGGGACAGATTCAATACTTTAATTTTCCTTAATCCCAGGCCCCCCTTGATTTGGGTCTACAAACCAGATCCCATCCAACAAGTGGAAATCCCTTTTTGTCCTCCACTCCAGACCAGAGAAACCTTTTCTGAATTTTTTCAATGGCCTCAGCATATTTAGCAGGAATTTTAAATATACTGAGAGCATAAATAGGAAGATTTTGCAGAGAAGCCTTAAGGAGCTGGATCTTTCCAGCTTGACTGAGAAGAGCTCCTTTCCATCCTGATAGCTTTTTATTGAATTTTTCAACCAGATAAATCCAAAATGAGTCTAAAGGTTTAGAGAAAAGAGGTAAACCAAGATAGGTAGACGGAAGAGGCTCAACTCGACATCCAAGAATCTGAGCAAGTTTGACTTGTCTATACTCCAGAGTATTGATGAAAAAAATTGAACTCTTAGCCCTATTGTCTCCAACTTGAGGTTTTTTAATCATTTAAATCAGTATATCAAGTATATTTCTAATTTATCAAAATGCATTCTCATTTTGTGTGAATTAATCAATTGGTGTCTGCAAGTCGGATTTAAATTATTTTGGATGAATCACAGTGATTTAAAGATTTTTTTTAGATATTTGAAGAAGAACTTGGTAAGAAAATATTCCAGCACAATTTATGCAAGTCATAAATTTAGTGAAGTTTTATTCCAGTCATAGAACCTCATTCTCAAAATGCATACCAAGTAGAGTTAAGCCAAAAGGGAAAACACATATTATTTACCTCTTGACTCCATTAGCTGAACAAGTAGGCACTAGTCATACCAATTCCATTTCTAGAATTTTATAAAATATTATTCAAACATTTACATCTCACATTTTAGTAGGAGTAACCAGCAAGCTTTCGTCTATTAAACTTTGTGCCATCATAATAGATCCATCAAATCAATCAAGTCATACAACATTAAGTCTGCCTCATTCATATAGGTATACCCGCATAGGTCTAGCAGCACTTGAAGAGAAGAAGGTTCAAACCATTTAGCCTTGTCTGTTACCCTGAAACGTATCAAGAGATTGGAAAATTCTTGAGGTATTCTTACCTACATTTTTTAGAGCTTACACTTTTTGTATGGAACATGTGACATTTTTGTTGAGTGATCTAGAGAAAAATCGAGGGTTTCCAAACTTGAAGGGTGCAAATGAATTCAATTTCCACCCAATTTCTATTTATACCTAGGGTTTTTGGATGGTTTTTCTCACACCTTGTGTATTGGGCACACTATTTGTGAAGTTCAAATGATCATTTCACTTACCAAACATTTCCAAAACTGATTTCTATTGCAGCAACCAAATTTCTAGCCATCAAATTACCTAATTGGGATAATTTCCAACTTTTTTGATTTTTTTTGAAAATTTGTCATTTTTCCCAAGGGGACATACTATTACCTAAATGACATTATGTCAAAGAGGGGAAAACTATAGACAATAAAAATTGGTCTAGGCCCGTGACTCTAATTTTCTTCATACTTACTATCTTCATTGTCATAATTAACTAATGCTAATTATGTGATTATTTTCTACAAGTCATTTGTCCTATATTAATTAAATAACTTTAATTATTTAATTAGTTCATTTTTTATCTTTATTCAATCTTGATTAATTAAAAAAATTGTTATTTAATTTACTCTCATCACATTTATGATAATAATTAAATAATCATGTAAAACTATTTAATTATTCTTTAACCTATTCTCCAGTCAATTAAATAAATCTTTATTTATTTCATTCCATCCCCAAATTTTGAATGTTGAATTAAATAATTATTTAATTCATAAAAAGAATTATTCCTACCATATTATTCTATAATTAGATAATCACTCAGTTATCTAATTAGTCATTTACCACTTAAGTTGAGATTTAATTAAATTAGTCAGTTATCTCCTGATTTAATATTTGATTATTTCTAACGAATAGAAATTCTGGTTTAATCAGTTAGCTATCTAGTTTTATTCTTCTACATGCAAAATTTTATTAGTTAATTTATTTAATTCATTCATTTGTGCGTTCAAATAGTCTCAACTAAAGATTAAATTATTATTTAATCTTAATCCCCACCTTTTATGCTTTATCATTCACATTATTACTGACACTAATCTCAATGCATGCCACATCTTTCAAACTTAATCATCGGTCTATCTTTCAATCTAATCCTTTCATTTGAAAGTCATATTTTCTATAAATTGGCTTGACCTTCATCATTATTACTCCTCTCAAAATCTTATGACTTTTGGAAGCAATCAACTTTAGAATCTTCAATGATTTACTAATAACACTATCATGAGGCTATACTTGCACACTTCAGAGAAATATGGGGGAAAAAATCATATAGCGACAAAATGGAGAAGTGCAATCGAGGTTATTCATGGAATTACATAGATGTTTGGTGAGATCATTCTTGTATTTATTCTTTATATTCCATTGTTCTTTGTTGTTTGCGTAGGTTTAGATTTGAGTTTATTGCATAGTATTGATTAATCTTGCTTGTTTTCATGTGTTACAAATATCTCTAAATATTATAGTTATTAAATTCTAAAATCTTGTTAATTAGTGATGAACTATAATTTTCAAGCAAGATAACACAATAACTTTGAGTGAATTTATAGTGAATGTGTAAGTTACCTATTCTTAATTTTTAATGCTAGATGAAAATTAAATAAAAATATGATTATTTTAGGGTTTTTTAATATTAATATTATGTTTATTCTTAAATTTTAAATAATTCATGTGTAAATAGTTTTCAAAACCCTGAGAAGCTAGTTGGTAAATTAGCCTTAGAACATATCCAAAATCCTATGATGCAAAAGCTACTAGACAAAGCACTTGGATCATATCCTAGAATAGATATAACTCAATACTTTCACAAAACAAAAAGAACAATTTGAAACCATGTAACAAATTATCCATACCCACTCATGAAAACAACCATTGTAAAGCCTTGATTATTCAACCCACCATTCCCAACTACCGTATTGAACCAAAAATCATTAAGTTAATTCAATTTTTTTGTAGATTAAAAGTGAGCAAGAATATTAAAGTTTCCCAACTAAAAACTCTAATTAGCTTCGTGAATTTATATTTCTATAATAAGATTAACCATAATATAAAATGTATGTACTATAAAACATAATAAGATGAACCATAATGTTAAACTATGTCGTAGAAAAATGGCCCCTTGTCATTTGAATGGCCTTTTAAGTCTTGTTTAATGGTGTTGCAACTATGTTGCTTTGATTTTATGTTGCAACATGGCTTGAACATGCTTATTTAGGTACTAAAACTCAAAGAACGACATCTTGTGAAGGTGTTGTGAAGTGTTTTAAGAAATTTCTACATTCTTCTAGACTCTATTAACTATAATTCACCTAAAAATCATCTTTTTATTCATCAACAAGTCCTATTTTGAAGTGTTGTAAAGTCTTGTAACAAAATTTCATGCTTTTCTAGGCGCATCTTCACTATTTATCCTTTTCTCATGCTTTATTTGACCCCTTTATGCTCTCATATGCTTAATTAAGTGTATTTTTTAGTATTATCCTAACAAACAACATTAAATACAACATATTTCCTGACACTTGTTTTTAGGTCCTAGGTGGGACCCATTTGCCATCGGTGGTGAATGAGTCCCCCTTGGCCCCAAATTCAAAATATTTTAATTTTCCTTTCAGGATTTTATTTAAAATCACTTGATGTCGGCCTATGATGAGGTATGAACAGGTAACTAAGGCACAAGTGTGTATAAATAATTGATTTTCACCTCATTTTACCTCTCCTACAATCCCCATTCATCAAGTTCACTTATCCACCTATTCACTCAAGAATTCAAGCATTTTACAACATCCTTTGAAGCACTATTGAAGAACTTTGAAGCAACCATTGACATTACTTCAGACTTGTATCAACAAGGGTTTGGTAAGTTGATAACAATTGCATGTTGTTAGTTGATCATTCCTTTGCATTTCATTATTTTATTGAAGGTTTGATTACCAAAAATGGGGTTTGACTAAGGAAAACCCATATTCACTAACCTTCAACCATTTTTCCCCTATTCCATGTTTGTTTGCAGACCTAGGTATGTAGATTTGACAAGATTTTTGGTGTTGAAGATTGGTTTACAAGTCAAATAGGTGCTTCAAGTCAACTTAAGTCTATTTCAAGCTTCGGGAAGGTTTTCTATCCATTTTCTTCATAATTGACTTCGGCAACCCGAGAAGCAGTGATTCCTAGATCTAGTGTTGTAGAGCTATCTCCTGATTTTTTAGAACTTTGGTAAAGGACTGATTCACCACTTCTGGTGAATGAGTCCCACCTTAGGACTGAAATTTTTTAATTTTATCAGATTCTGGATCTCGACAAACAAAAACTTGCTTCCAAAAATTTTTCACTAGGAGGAGGATTAATTCACCACCCTAGGAAAATGAGTCCCATTGTGAAAAATCAATAATTTCAATAAGCATTCAGAACACTCCAGATTCATCACACTTCATCCAGGTGTACTCAGATTCATCCTGTTCCTTTCTATTATGAATAATTTCTTCATTTACTTCATGTTTGCATATCACAGTGTGTTTTCAAGCATAGCTTTAATTTCAATTTTGCATTCATTTTCATCCATTCAAATTAATCAATTTCATTTAGTTGACTTCATTTAGGTTAGAAAACATCACACATAACATTATTTGAATGAACTACTTTGCATTTTGGCTTAATTCTCTCCTTTTAGGTGAAAAACCCTAGAAGAGTTAGAGAAGTCCTAAGAGCCAAAAATCAATGGTTCATTTTCGTGAACCTAAATTTTGAGCACTTTGCATTTCTGATTTCATTTTCATTAACATTCAATAAGTACATTATTTTTCTTTTGTATTTTAGGACATTTTAGTGAAAGCTTCATTTAGATTTCATTTTTACATTGTATCTCCTTGAAAAAACTAAAAATCTACATTCTGCATCATTGTTTGCATTATGTAAAACATTAAAACCATCTTAAAATTTATAAAAAAAATTAAAAAAATTGCATACTTGACTCATTATCCACCCAGGCTGAATCAGTTCCTCTGCACTTGTTAAACAACATTTTTAGCACTTTTCTGGTATTTTTTTGCATTTTTGTTTTCTGTAGTTAGATCTCAGTTACAGTTAACTCTTAGATTAGGTTTCATTTGCATTCACCCCTCCTTTTTGGTACTTGCATGGTGTTTGGTGCCCCGTTGATAATACTTTGGTGAGAAGAAGTTCTAGATGCATGGCTTCCCACAATAGCACTTTCGTTGTGGACCTTGGGATCTCACGAGCTCCTACTCCTAGTATGGACAATGGTGTATTAGGCCTTGAAAATACCACTTCTATTCCTTCACCTCTCCATCCAATGAATGTTCACAACCGAAAAAACTCTCTTCACCAAGACAAGGTCATTAGTATTCATGAAGAATTTGCACATTTACAACAAGACTTGTCACTTGAAAACATTTCCTAAACTTCCATACCTTCCATTGATAATCTTCATTGTTTGATTGAAAGTGATGATGGCTTGCAAGTGATGAAGAATATTTCCAAGATTTACAATAAACATACCAATTATAATACCCAATCCACAACCATTCCTGTAAGCCAAGGAGGACTTCAAGTTCCTCCCCCTTTAACTATAACTTCCATACCAACTTATACCAATCCGTAAGTCCATACAACCATGCATCAGGCTACTTATTTCATGATTTCCACTAGCATTCCTAATTCTCATGGCATTGCAAGTCCCTTCCACCACCTTCACACCTCATAGTATTCCTTTCACTTCACCTCATATCACCTACAATCCATCACCATTTTCCCTTCCACCTCAACCCACATGCCCCGATCCCCTTCTTACACAACTCCTTACCACCGTTTCATCTATGCAACATCAACTTTCCACCATTAGCCAAGGTCAATCATCTCCACTTACATATCATGTCCGTAGTAGCCCCTTATCCTTAGAAATTTTACGTACCCCGATGCCACAAGGGATAAAAATGCCTTAGTTTGAGAAATATGGAGCAAAAAGGAGACCTTGTCAACCATGTTAATGCCTATACAACTTTTTGTAGTGACTTCATCCTTGATGATAAACTATTAGCCAAACTATTTCCAAGGACCTTGAAAGACACTTCCTTAAAATGGTTTTCCAACTTGCCTAATCATTCCATCCATTCATTCAATGAATTGGTGGATGTTTTCATAAGTAACTTTCAAGTTCACATAACACCTAAAAAGATAATGGCTAATCTTATGCGATGTAGACAAAACACATAAGAAAAAGTAATGGATTTTATCTCACGATACCAATCTGTGTATGCTCAAATCGATGTCAAGATTCTCGATGCACATCTACAAAAGATTCTTATCAAAAACTTGAACACATACCTTCAGGATAAATTAACAATGATGAAGTTCCCTTCATTTATGCATTTATGCACAACCTTGTCTGTTTACCATAATTCGGTTTCAAGTTGTGATTCCAAATCCACTTCTAACTGAGCAAACAAACTTGAACAAAACAATCAAAGCCAGAATAATCAAAAAAAAAAATCGCAAACCAAATAGAGGCTTTTTGTAGTTTAATCTGCGTCCTCAACCTCAGCCAACCCAACCCATTCCAAATCAAGTGGCAACTGTTAAAGCAATGGTGCCTTATACCTATGGGGACCAAAAGAGACAATTTACTCCCCTACCTAACACCTTTCACAATAAAATGAACCAATTACTTCAACAACACCTACTAACTTTTCCACTCATCTGATTGCTTGATCCAAACCAACCTTTACCACCCACCTTCAAACCTAACGCTTATTTTCATTTTCATCACCAAAATGGACATGACACTGAACATTGCAAGTGTCTAAAACATTTAGTTCAAGACCTCATTGATTTAGGCCATCTGTCCATTATGGGTGTTAATGATCAAGGGAATAAATCTGTTGCACCCCCTAACCAAAATTTACAAATTTTCACTAATCCCATGCCTAAACATAATACCTCCTTTGTTAAGGCTAGCAAACCTTCAACCACAAATGTAATGACTCTTCATACAAACAATTAACAGCATGATACACCTCCCCATGTTACTACATAAACTCTTATGGATAACCGAACCACTAAATCTCTTGATATCACCTTTTATTCTAGAGATATACTAGAAAAACTTCTTGATGGTTCTCTTTACATAGCTGGAAAAATCTATAATAAGCCCGCTAATGGGATATTAATTGATCTCACTTGTGGCAAGAACACGATCATAGAAGAGTTTCTAGTATTACATGAGCTATATCAAGATGCATATACTAAACCAACTACATGGATTAAGACACGTGTTGGTTTTACATGCCCTACGATCGGATTGATCGTACTACCCTTGCAAATAGGACCTAAAACTTTCGAGGTAACATTTTTAGTTATTCCAGAATCTAACCAATTTCATTTGTGGCTAGGCCACCCTTGGCTTCACTCAATGAAAGCGGTCTCATCAATTGTTCACAAGTGTTTGAAGTTTCCATATGACAATGAGATAGTCACCATACACCATAGTGGCTTTAATCGTTTATCTTCCAAAGGTAATTTTTCATTAGAAGCCTATTTTCCTACACCTATGGAACCTATCACACCTCAAAAATACTTTTTTTTCATTGATTATCAAAAGTTTAAAGCCAAAAAGATAGTTGAATTGTCTCTTCGTAACTCATCCTTGTCCACTTCCACACCTCCTATCATAGACAAAACCATGCTTCAACCTAAGCTTGACATTGAGCAAACCATACAACCTCTTGAACAACCACCCCTTTATACTTCCCCACCATCATTTAAATGACCAAGGGAAAATAAAACCACCCCTATCATCCCTCCTTGCTTTAAACAAGCCTATAAATCTAAAGAGAAATTGGTTGATCCATCCTCTCCAGTTTCTTCTGTTCTTCCCTCTTTGGAAGAAGACAAACTTATGATGACTCAATCCACTCTTACACCTCAATATCTCCAAACTAGAATTAAATGAAACTGCAGTGCTAGGGAATGAAGACATCATCACCATCTCCTTGCTCGTTAATCTTGCATAGAAGAAGATAAAGAAAATCAACCTTTACCTTCGACTCAAGTAATAGATGACCACCCTCCTTCTCCTAACCTGCCACACGATAGTCTAGTTTAACCTTTGCAACAAATTGAACCAATCCAACAACTTCCACTTTTGATCCATCCATCCTTAGAAATAACCCTTCATCCTCCTATAGTCATTAATCTTGATGATGATAATGATGGTGATGATGATGATGAAACAATCAAAAAAATAGATGAAGAAGTGTATAACGATTTAAATTCTTTATTTTCATCTATAATGAGCTTAAATGATACATCCTCTTCACCAAGTGAAGAACCTGGTATGACTCCTGGTTCGGCACTTGCAATTCTTCCTTTGGACAGTCAAACACCCTCGCATTACACTAAACATGATTGGGAGGTAGATGACCTATTAGATGGTTTAATTGCATTCACCTAACTAGCCTTTTTTCTTTTCACCTTTTTATTATAATTTTCATGTATCGTCTTCCCCTATATTGTGTGTTTGATATTCCCTCTCTTTATACACTTCTTCTATTTGTATCTCTCTTCTTCTATATGTTGTATATTGTTTTTTTCACTTCTTTTGGTTTTGTGTTTTCCTTTTGGGGATGACGCAAAGCATAGAGATGCCATATGTCTCTTCCATGTTTTTGAAAAGGAAAAAATAGGTTTTACAGGGACCTAAAACCACAGAGTTTAAACACCAAAAGATAAACAGAAAAAGTACAAACAACCAGACATCTATCCCAAAAAGGAAATGACAGCACCAAGAGACAACAAGGCCCAAAAAAAGGACCACCCAAAAAAACTAGCAACCAAAAACACCACATTACTCCAAGGTGTTCAGTAACTCCTCAGCTTCCTTTTCAACATCCTTCATGTCCTGTAACCCCTGCTTGAGAATTTGAGCTGTATGTGATAAATTCGGGGTCTTCCTCTTAATATTAGCCCTGGTACGAGTCAAAATCCCTTCACTAACTGATCTGCTGCCTCCCCTGTCCGCATCCAAATCCACGACCAGCAAACCCTTTTGGTTTTTTTCAAGCTTTTCCACCATCACATTAATGATGATGGTGTTATGCCTAGCAATTTTGTGATTGTTTGCAATAGTGGCCCTAATGTTTTGTCCAATCTTGGACATGCTGCACTAGATACTAGGTAATCTATCCTCCTTTAATTGCTATCTTTTCCTCGGTAATGGAGTTTCCTGTTCATCATTATCTCTATAATTCCAACTGATCTTTTGTTCCAAATCCATGACCTTATTGCTGAGATCAGTAACACGGCCTTTCAAATTACAAACTTCTTTTTGGGTCCATTTGAGAATGGTGAAAAGGCCATCTGTACTTTTATCTGCTATACTAACCAAATACTTAGGCTTAAGCTTATTCAGGGCCGAATTAATTTCATCCTGAATAGGGGACTCAAAATGATCATTCCCAAAATTTTCTGAAGCAGGGGCACTAGGGGCCGATTCCTTACTGACCATGGGCTTATTAGAGAGGATTTCCATAGAATTCCTAGAATACGAAACAAGTTTCATAATAGGGTTACCTTTAAAACCAGGGGACAAACCCAAAGTAGGGCAACCAGGAGACGGCTGGGGATTAAGACAGGGTGGTGAAGCAAAACCCAGACTAGGGCACTCATGCAGAGGTTGCAGTTTAGGACAAGATAGTGGGGCAGAATCCTTAAGGGTTTTCCAACAAGACAAGAACTGCGTAGTAGTGGTATCATGACCAACAAGAACACAAGTAGGGGGGGCCTGAGGTTTGATCTCCCTACTACTTTCTATCTCCTCATCATCCAACTCTTCAATTTCAACACTTTTAGGCAAAGCTGGTAAATTTTGAAAATGCTCAAAAATGAGCCGAACAAGACCAGGGTGAATAATAGCATTCCTCCTAGGGTTTCTTTCCACATCATTGAGGCAATTCTTCAAAGAAGAAAATAAGTAAAAGGGTAGAGATATACGAACCTTGTGATGAAAATGGTTCAAAATGGCAAAGTGGTAACCATAAACTCTGGTAAAGCGCCCGTCAACCGTGATATATTCCATTATGACTCTTAAAACTTTCCTCCAGATAGATTTGATGAACTCCATATCAAAGTAGCTATTAGCAACCTTAACCATCTTCGCTTTCTCCTTATCTTTTTTGGGAAATTTAATGACCGCTTCATCAGAGAATCATTGGTCTCAGTAGAATTTAACACCCTTAGTTGAAAGACCAGTTATCTCACCAATTAAGTCCTCACTGGGCTTAACATTCCTTCCAAACAACACAACCTCACCATTTTTCTAGTTTTTAACAAAATAGTCTAGCATCGCCTCGTCCGTGCCATGGAGCTTTTCCAGATATGGGATTAAACCTCCCTTTTCAATTCTTTCCCACGCTTTAGCGTTCTTTCTGTGCTCCTAGAAATTGCTCGACTCCACACATTTTCTTTCTCCACCCATATTCAGCTCACTGTAAAATAACACTGAACAGTTGCTCTAGGTCCTGTTTAGGTATTTTTTGTTGAACACCCAGAAAGCATGCCATAGACTCTTCTTAAAAAATAAAATGACGTTGGTCCCATCAAATCTAATGAAATAGATGTTCCTGATCTTTATCTGTTTCATCATGACTAAGATTGGCTTCTCTTTCATGCATTTAATCATAATAAATTAGCACTTTCACTTCAGGATGGAGGTTGTCATTGTTCCTCCATGTGTTTTCCCCACCCTTCTTAACCCCTTCATTGGTGAAGAAATCCACCACCTAATTGGCTTCTCTATAGGCATGGGACACTTTAACTTTATCAAATTTACTCGATAATGTTTTCGTGTCTTTGATCCATTTTTTGATGGTCCACGAGGGGGGGTAAGCCCAAGAATACAATTTATTATATTCAATGAATCACCCTCCAGCCAAAGATATTTCGTGTTGATCTTGAGGGCTAGGCTAACTGCATGAAAAGCCCCTACTGCTTCTACAACATGATTAGTTTGAGTTCCGATGTCCACAACAAAAGCTACAATAAAAGCCCCCAAGTTGTCCCTTAAAACACACCCACTGCCAGCTTTCCTAGGGTTACCTTTAGCTGCACCATCAAAATTGGCTTTCAACCATCCCAAAGGTGGCATAGACCAATTAGCATTCTCTCTCCCATAAACACCAGGTTTGAGGATATTTGACCCAACTAATTTTGAATTCTACTTTTTGGCTATAGAAATATCAAAAGGAGACCAGAAAGCTTTCTCAAACATTTTTCCAGGAATTAAAGATAGGTTTTTCTTTACAGCCCTTACAATTTTAGCATACAAGTCCCCTTCCGACATCTCTTTATCCCTAAACACTCTATTGTTCCTTTCCTTCCAAATATTCCAAGACACAAAAGGTAGAATAAAAGACCATATCTTTCTCACAAACTAATTTTTTGAAGGAGCTTTCCATTGAATGAAGAAATCTTTGACATAAGCAGGGAAAATCCACACCAAATCAAGAAGCCCCAGAAATTTATTCCAAATATTTGACACAAAAGGGAAATGAAGAAAAAGATGATTAATAGTCTCGGCTTCATTCCTGCACATATAACATCTGTTTGGTAATTGAATTCCTCTTTTCCCAAGACTGTACAAAGTGAGAATCTTATTCTATAGCATTATCCAGTAGAAAATATTGATTTTCAGAGTCAGGGGATTGATCCAAGCCTTAGCCCAGAAGGGAGGAGGCTCCATCGGACTAACCAACATAGAAGTGGCAAAGGCAACTGAAAAAATACCAGACAGGTTGTCTAACCAGACAGCAAGATCCTCCACCTGGTGTTTAGCTGGTCTAAGGGCTCTAAAAGCCGACTAAACAGGGCCAATATCCTGACTGATGGTCTTCAAATCAACCCAATCTCCATTCCTCCAATAATCTTTAACCAAGACCCCAAATTCCTTTTTACAATCATTCATCGATTTACTAAATTTTTCTATTCTGATTAAAGGATCTTTACAAAGCCACCTGTCTTCCCAAAACCTAACATAATTTCCATTTCCAATAAGCCATCCAATTCCCATTTCCAATAGCTTTCTTCCTCTACCCATATCATTCCAACAGATAGAACCATGAGGTAAAGAAGAAGAATTTATAATTTCATTTAAAGACTCATAGTTATTAAAATATTTACCTTTTAAGGTATCATGCCATTCTCCATTTAAAGTAAGAGTTCTCCAAAGTTGTTTAGCAAGAAGAGACATATTCAAAACTTTAATTTTCCTTAAACCCAGGCCCCCCCTTGATTTGGGTCTACAGACCAGATCCCATCCGACAAGTGGCATTCTCTTCTTGTCCTCCACTCCAGACCATAGAAACCTTTTCTAAATTTTTTCAATGGCCTCTGCATATTTAGCAGGAATTTTAAATATACTGAGAGCATAAGTAGGAAGATTTTGCAGAGAAGCCTTAAGAAGCTAGAGTTTTCTAGCTTGACTAAGAAGAGCTCCTTTCCACCCTGATAGCTTCTTATTGAATTTTTCAACCAAAGAAATCCAAAACGAGTCTGAAGTTTTAGAAAAAAGAGGTAAGCCAAGATAGGTTGATGGAAGAGACTCAACACAACATCTAAGAATTTGAGCAAGTTTGACTTGTCTATATTCTGGAGTATTGATGAAAAAATTTGAACTCTTAGCCCTGTTGACAACTTGCCCAGAAGCAGATTCATAAAGATTCAAATTTTTTTTTATAGTCTAAGCTTCAGTCACAGTAGATCTTCCCATAAGAATGGTGTCATCAACAAATTGCTGGTGGGAATAGGTAAGAAGAGAAGAAGAAGGTCTTAAGCCAACAAGGGATCTTTGATCAATAAGCTTTTTAACATTTCTCCCTAAACTCTTAGCCAAGATAGTAAACAAAATAGGAGAAATAGGGTCTCCCTATTTGAGGCCTCTGGAGGTCTTAAAAAACCTTGATGGTGATCCATTCACAATGACAGCGGAAGTAACTATTGAAACAAGCTAGTTCACCAACTAAATGACTATGTTATTAAAACTAAACTTGTCCAGAATTTTAAACAAGAAATCCCAATCAACCCAATCATAGGCTTTGGAAATGTCTAGTTTAAGAATAAACCCTTCAGTTTTCGAAACCATTAGCAAATGTAAGTTATCATGAACAGTAACAATAGAGTCCATAATGTACCTACCTAGCACAAAACCATTCTGCTGTGGAGCAATAATTTGGGGAAGCACAGAAAGCATTCTTTAAGTTAACACCTTCGAAATAATTTTGTAAATAGAATTACATAGGCTGATTGGTCAGAAAGCTTGAAACTTTGAAGCCCCAGGTTTTTTAGGAATAAGGACCACAAAAATAGCATTCAATTCTTTCAACAGACGTCTTGATCCAAAGAATTCTTTAACAGCGTTCACCACATCCAGCTCAACAATTTCCCAAAACACTTGGAAGAAGAATAAATAAAAAGCATGAGGTCTAGGAGCTTTGTTGCCATCAAAAGAGAAGACAACTTTCCTTATTTCAGCTTTGGAAGGAATAGCAGTGATTAAAAAATTTTCATTATGACCAATCACTTGAGGTATAGCTTCAATCAAGGAATCTTGAGCTTCAATAACAATATCTCCATTACAGGAAAGAATGTTGCTAAAGAAAAGGACAGCTTGTTCCCTGATAACATCTTCCTCCTCAAATCTAGTCCCATTAGAAATAATATGAGTGATTCTATTAGCAGCCCTATGTTTCGAGGTAGACAGGTGAAAGAATCTGGAATTCCTATCTCCCTCAGTCAACCAAGACACCCTAGATTTTTGTCACCAAAACACTTCCTCTTTAGCAATGATGTCATGCAATTGAATGAGGAGTTCATTTTCCTTTTCTCTATAATTGTCAATGTATCCCCATTTCTAGATTTTAACTTGAATCTCTTGAATTTTTCCCTGAATTTCTATTTTAGAGCCAAAAATATTCCCAAAGGCATCATTTTTCCACCTTTGCACATTAGTTTTCACTTCTTTTAATTTTTTAGCAATCCTGAACATTGTTGTGCCAGAAATATCTATATTCCACCAGCTGCGAATTTCCTCAAAAATTCGAGGATGAGAAAGCCATAATTTTTCAAATCTGAAAGGGAAGTTCTTTTTCACCTTAGAAGGATCCGCTAAAAGAAAAATGGGAAAATGATCAGATCCTACCCTTGACAAGGCTCTCAAAGCACAAAAATAGTCTATAAACCATTGACTAGAAACAAGGGCCCTATCAAGCCTCACTTGGATCAAATCAGGCCCTAATGTCCTATTAGTCCAGGTACAAGAAGCCCCTTGTAGGTCTAAGTCAATCAAGGCATTATTGTTTATGAAGTCGGATAGGCCAAATTTGCTTTTCTAGTTGATTTGAGAACCCCCAAATTTGTCAACGTTCAGGAGGGGAGTGTTGAAATCACCCATGACCAGCCAGTGTTCATTGACAAAACATCTTCAAAAACCAAACAACTCTAACCAAAAGGAATTTATAGCTTTCTTACAATTCGGGGCATATATATTGGAATGAATCCAGCAAAAATTGTCTCTTATGTGGGTGAATCTAGTGGCCACAACATTACCATTCTCCATTAAAGGCTCACCTTTAATAAACATCTTATTCCAAAAAGTAACTATTCCCCCCAAAGCACCTGCATAACTATTAGAGCAAGGGTTATCATAAGGAGAATGAAAAGGGGCAGGAATTCCTATCTCCAGGGACAAACCCACAATGGGTATTTCCTCCAGCCCAGGAACATTCATACATCCAGCCAACAATAGAGGTGAGGACGGAACAAAACCTGTATCTACATTACTAGTTACAACCTTCTACAGAGTTTCTCAGGCTCCCTCCTCAAAAGGAATGCCTTCCTTTCTTTCCTCAGGAGGTGAGAACAAATATTTAGGATCCTTAGGAACCCGAGAACAGGTACCTTCTGACTCAGGGCAAGCATCCTTGTTCAAGCATTTATGGGTCTCCTTCAGATCTTGTGGAAAGGTGTATCTTTCAAGATTCTCCTTCGTATTTGGAACAGGTGGATGCTTCACCTCTGATTTTTTTTCCAGACATTCTTAGGGTTGGCTGCCTTCTCCTTTTCACTTTTATTATTTAGCAGGCATTTCTTTGCCCAATGCCCAGATTTTCGACATTTGAAACAAATAAAGGGTGTTGTTTTCAATTCAATAGCTTGCTTCCACACCCCTAACTTAGATTGGAAGTCAATCGAAGAGGGAAGATCAGCATTTTGAGAAACCCTAAGACAGATTCTAGCAAAGACCAAACACTTTCTTGCCGCGGTCATTGAGTCAATGGACAAAAGTTCTTTGAAAGAGCTAGCAATCCCATTAAAGATATCCGTATTCCAATACTCCAAGGGGAGACCAGGAAATCTGGCCCAAACTAGCACCATTTCAAAGATTGAATCAAATAGATCTACCCTAGAAGACCATTTCTTTAGGGCCAAGGAAGACTTTCCGATAATCCAAGGACCACCACTACGAACAACCCTAGAATCCTCTTTATAGGTGAACTGAAAAGAAAAAAAATGTCTTGGTAGCACCGCTACCGTAACCAGACCACTAGATTTCCATTTATTCTTAAAAAACTCCCTTAGCACTTCAATATTAGGTCTAGGACCCAAAAATTTTCCAACCAAAACATTCTCCATCCTAGCAATATTATGGTCTATGATTTCATCTAGCACAAAGATAGAAAACTTTCCAAACCCCAAATCAGAAAGGATACGCATAGGGGGAAAAGAAGATTTTTCATTTGGCTTAAAGCCAAACAACGAAGTCCATGACTTACCTTTTTCATCCCCCTTGTCTGACATATCCACGACAGCTTTGGGAACTGAAGTCCCATCCTTTCCACTTGGATCCACCTGGACTTTTTCGTGGAAATTCTTTTCATCAGAACCCAACTTACCTTTTTTTGAACCCGAAGAGGTCTCCGCATTCTCCTGAGATTCCCTCGAGCCCCCACCCTCTACATTGTTCGAAGATTCAAAACCTGAATTTTCCTGCTCACTCGCACCAGTTCCCACTCCCATCATTGTTATGTCTCTTCCATGTTGACCCGCAAGGTCTTTATCTTTTTTATCTTTTTGTTTTGTGTCTTCCTTTTGGGGATGATGCAAGTCATTGAGATCGAAATTTCTCCTTTATGTTGACCCAGAAGCTTTTTCATTTTCTTTCACCTGTTCATTTTCTTTTGTTTCACTTGTGTTTTCCTTTTGGGGATGATGCAAAGCGTCGAGACTGTAATGTCTCTTCCATGTTAACCCAAAATAGACTTTCTTTTTCTTTTGTTTTCACTCTCAGTGTGTCATTCTTGTAGTTCTATATGCTTTGGGGAATGATGACAGTTTTGAGCTCTTTCATAAAAAAATTACAGTAATGAACATACTAACCCCAAATCCATTGATCCCTTATGTGTTTGGTGTGTTTTCTTTTCTGCAGGGTAACTCCACTTCTTTTTTTTCCACTTTTCCTTGACATGATGCAGCCTAACTTTGAAACATCTGACTTGGCATAGGGATTTCCAAGATTGGCTCTCATGTCTTGTTTTCTTTTTGTAGTTTCTTTTCTTCTCTCCTTTAAAGTAATTGCTCACAGAACAATGTGTAGCAATTCCTTTAAAGTGGGGGGCATACATTACCATAATTCATTTGTATTCTTGGTTACTAGTGTAGCCTTGTCATTTATATGATGTGTTCATCACTTTGTGGATGACATTAGGTGTGATTTCCTTCATAAATGGGTATGTGCAGGATCATGATGGGCCAAAAAGTGGCGATATGATAGTTTTTTGTAGGGTATGGGGCTGATGACTTTTTTTTTACCCAAAATTGATGAAATGAAAAGGGATTTTAAAGGAGATTCTTAGGTTTCCACCAATATAAATTATTCTTTACTTTGAATTTAATAAATAATTATTATTTATTTTCTATTTGAATTAAAAGTAAAGTCCTGATTGATAGGTTGATTGAAAAACATCTATAGCTTTCAAATGGTATCACATTTTTTGAATCCAAAACATGCATCACATTCTATGCTTTGCATACTATAGGATTAAAAAAAATAAAAAAAATTGAATTTCATGAAGTTTTGACAAAGTTAAGGTGGTTAGACATGAGAGTTTTTTTTTCAAAAGTTGTAATAAAAAATTCATAACTAATTATTTACTTGGAAAACAATTACAAAAAATATGCATCACATCAAGACATGAGTTCTCTACTTATATTTAAAATCTTATAAAAAAATATTATCATTTTATTGTGGTTAGGGTGGTTAGACATACACCTACTTCTTATTTTTTCCTTGAAATTTAAGTACTACTGCATTGAAATTTCAAATTTTCACCAAATAGATTTTATTTTTAAATAAACCTAGTAGTTTAGAAAATACATTCAATTTTTTACAAATTCCATCATTACTTATTTTTGAAACAATGTAGATAGCTTATACAAATTTTTACGTCAAGTTTCCTAACTCTAATTTTTCTAAATTTTTTGCCACTTAAGGGCCTATTTTTTCCATGATGATCATGCACATACCTAAGTGTCATATTTCTAAGCATATTACATTCCCCTTGGTGGCTTGATGTGATGCACTACATCCCCTAAGTTGTGAATATACTATTCTTTGATTGGTCCTCTCTTGGAGACATTAGACATAATTTTCCCTAAGTGACTGACCTTGCATGCACTAAACAAGACACTTTTGAACATCTTTTACATTTTAAAATTTTAACTTTTTCCACCTTGCATAACACAACTTTTATGACTGTGGTACCTTTTCCCTTTTGTTTATAGCATTTTTCTTTGTGGCACCTTGTTAAATTTATCAACAAGTATAACTTTAATATAGTTGAGCAGGGAGCCCACCTAGTAGCATGACTTTTCCCCATAGCTACTTTTGTGTTTGTGAGTGCATACCAACTAGTGTATGTATCTTACCTTTCTAGTCTTTCTCACCTCGCGGACAACTAGTTATGTGGCCCCAAAGTGAGTAGATTTGGGCCTTCTCACCCGATAGGCCATCATGTGTTTTGTCACCCTAGAGTGAGTACACATTCTCTTTTTCAAACAATCATCCTAGATCTAATCCACAACTAGTTGGATTGATGATCGAAGCTTCATCAAATTCATTTCAACACTTGTGTGTTCCTTTGTTCTTATGTTTAGCTTTCCATGGAATTTTTGTCCTTGGGGCTTGATCATCCTTGTTTATTCTTGACATTCCATGTTCCTAACATAAGTGCATTTGAACCCTCCCCTCGATGTTCATGGCTACTTTAGTGTGAGTCTGAAAAAAGTTCATCCTCTCACTAAAGTGGGGGCTAAATGTGCTATAGACAAATGGCCCTTTGTCATTTTCATGGCCTTTTAGGTCTTGTTTCATGGTGTTGCAACTATGTTACTTTGATTTTATGTTGCAACATGGCTTGAACATGCTTATTTAAGTACTAAAACTCAAAGAAAGACATCTTGTGAAGGTGTTGTGAAGTGTTGTAAGACATTTCTACATTCTTCTAGACTCTATTAATTACAATTCACCTAAAAATAATCTTTTTATTCATCAACAAGTCCTATTTTGAAGTGTTGTAAAGTCTTGTAATAAGATTTGACAATTTTCTAGGCACATCTTCACTATTTATCCTTTTCTCATGCTTTATTTGACCCCTTTATGCTCTCATATGCTTAATTAAGTGTATTTTTTATTATTATCCTGACAAACAAGATTAAATACAACATATTTCTTGACACTTGTTTTTAGGTCCTAGGTGAGACCCATTTGCCATGGGTGGCGAATGAGTCCCCCTTGGCCCCAAATTCAAAATATTTTAAATTTCCTTTCAGTATTTTATTCAAAAACACTTGATGCCAGCCTGTGATGAGGTATGAATGGGTAACTAAGGCACAATTGTGTATAAATAAGTGTTTTTCACCTCATTTTACATCTCCTACAATCCCCATTCATCAAGTTCACTTATCCACCTATTCAATCAAGCATTCAAGAATGTTACAACATCCTTTCAAGCACTATTCAAGCACATTGAAGTAGCCATTGGCATTACTTCAAACTTGCATCATCAAGGGTTTGGTGAGATGATAACAATTGAATGTTGTTAGTTTATCATTCCTTTGCATTTCATTATTTTATTGAAGGTATGATTACCAAAAATGGGGTTTGACCAAGGCAAACCCCTATTCACTAACCTTAAACCATTTTTTCCAAATTGCATGTTTGTTTGTAGACCTAGGTATGTAGATTTGAAAAGATTTTTGGTGTTGAAGATTGGTTTACAAGTCAGCTAGGTGCTTCAAGTCAACTTAAGTCTATTTCAAGCTTGGAGAAGGTTTTCTATCTGTTTTCTATAGAATTGACTTTGACAACCTGACAAGCAGTGATTCCTAGATCTGGTGTTGCAGATTTCTCTCTTGATTTATCAAAAATTTGGGAGAGGAATGATTCACCACCTATGGTGAATGAGTCCCACCTTAGGACTAAAAATCTAAATTTTGTTAGATTCTTGATCTTGACAAACAAAAACTTGCTTCCGACAGTTGTTCACTAGGAGGAGGACTAATTCACCACCCTGAGCGAATGAGTCCCACTATGAAAAATTATTAATTTAAATAAGCATTCAGAACAATCTAGATTCATCACACTTCATCCATGTGCACTCATATTCATCCTGTTCCTTTATGTTTTGCATAATTTCTTCATTTACTTCATTATTTGCATATCACAATGTGTTTTCAAACATAACTTTAATTTCACTTTTGCATTCGTTTTCATCCATCAATATTAGTCAATTGCATTTAGTTATTTACTTTAGATGAAATCACACATAACATTATTTGAAGGAACTAGTTTTCATTTGTGGTCTAATTTTGTCCTTTTAGGTGAAAACCCTAGAAGAGTTAGAGAAGTCCTAAGAGCCAAAAATCAATGGTTCAGAAACTAAAATATAAAATGTATATAATGTGAAGATTGTCATCTAAGAACCATAATCTAACAAATCACAATATAGAATATATAACAAATTGTCTGCATGTAAAACAAGTCAAAGTGGAGGATGCCTAGTATGACTGTGGATTGATCTCTCTTGATCCTTGTTTGGATCCATGTCCTAATCTCTCTTTGGATCCATGGTTTGATGCCTCTCTCAATCCTTGTCTCAATCCATGTCCTGATCCACCTCCCTACACAAGAAAGTACATTAATTAATTTAATGTACATGTGTAAATGTAAAGTCATCTTAAAGTTTTGTACTATCAATGTTTGAATGTATCAAGTACTTTAAATATTATAAAAGTACCTCAAATGTACCATGCATAGGATCATCTACATGCTTCAAATATCCAAAATTGTGACAAATCCTCATATTGCTAGAAATTTAAAAATAAAAGATTTAAATGAAGAGTGAGAACTACTTTAATGTAAATTTTATTTTATATATATAAAAAATAAAATTGATTTTAAAGTAATTCTCACTCTTCATCAAATTAGGAATTGTTACATAAACTATATATAATATTATGGTGGAGAGGTCTAATTAACTAAAAAAACTAATCATAAGATCATTGTTAAGGGTAATATAACACTAATTTTTAGTGATGGCACAATGAAGACACTATCTGATGTGTTGCATTTTTCATGGTTTAGCCAAAAATCATATTTAAGATTTTAGGATGAATGATAATATTGTTCATATTATTTATGATAATCATGGTTGAAAATTTCTTAGGGAAGATTTGGTTTTAGAAAAGGGTATTAGGCATGGTAATTTATTTGGATTGGATGATACTACTTAATCTAACTATACCATGACTTTTTCTCATGTAAATGAATTAGTTGATATGCCAATGTTTTCACATCAAAGATCAGACCGCATCTAGGTGAAAAAGGATAAAAACATTGAAGAATAGATATATAGGTGAGAATGTGTGTTTCATAAGAAAAATAAAGTTAAATTCTCATAGAAAAATGGATTTTAAAGTTAATCCATATATCTTAGAAACCATCTATATTATGCCATCTTCATTGGTGATTTTTCAAGAAAATATTTGGTTTATTTTCTTAGGCACAAATATGATGTTTCAAGCATAAGGAATATAAGGTGCTTGTGGAAACACATAAGGAAAAAAATACAAGATTTGAGACCAAATAACATGGGGGCATATTTATCTAACTAATTTGAATAATTTTGCAAACATAATTGGATTTTAATTTAATATAAAAGTATTCCATGTATATAAAAATGGGGTACCTAAGATAATGAATATGATATTAAAGGAAATAAATAGAAGTATGTTAATTTGAAGCATTTTATTTGGGTGTAATTTGTTAGTATTTTTTGTTATTTGATAAATAAGCTTCCTATTTCTATAATTGTTGAAGAGACACCATACAAAGTATGGATGGGAAAAAGGATTAAATTTCACATTTGGAAGTGTTTGGATGCGAGGCTTACACTCAAACACCTAGGAAAAAATGCTCTAAGTTAGATTTCAAAGTATATTTTTTTCATTGGTTATGGGTAGAAAATATAGTGGTATAAGATTTGGAATCCTCCAACTTAGAAAATTATTTATTCTAGAAATATGTTTGCTAGGGAAGTAAGTGGTTTTTGTAGATCTATACAACGAAAGGAAGAGGAGGACACAATACAATTTGATATCAATTTAAGGTGAAGATGCATAGGTAAATTAATAGGTTGGATAAGAAGGAGCCAAAGATGACAAAAAATTATAGGAAAATTTGGAAGAATAAAATGATAGTCTCTATATTCACTATCTTTAAGAAGGTCCACAAGAGAACATAAAAAATTTGAAAGATACATCTCTCCATTTTTTCATTGTGTAAATTTAATTTAACTAATTTTAATGATGAACTTATATTTGTGAAAGAATCTCTCTTTAAAGGAGAAAAAGTATTGGATAGATTCCATGATAAAGGAGATGATGACCTTGCATAAATTAAAGGCTTGGGATCTAGTTGATTTAAATGAAGAAAGAAAGGTCATAGGTTGTAAATGAGCGTTCTATTAAAATTCAATGTAGATGGTAAGTTAAAAAAGTACAATACTAGACTTTTGGTAGAAGATTATTATTAGAGGGGGATTACATAGTGGACTTGAAATATTATCTTTGATTAAGTAATAATACCCACATGGAAGAGGTTTGCAGGTGTAAATAGTGCTCTTATATAGAGTGCTTGAGAATTACATATGATCTACTTGGTCATAAAAATAAAATGTGTAATATGAACTACTTTCTACTTTTGGAGGTCTGACACAAGTGGAAGGGAACATGCGTCCAACATTGACTAGTTGGAAAAAGACTTGGCACATTCTTTGAGCCTATGTTTTTGGGAAAATATTTTCTATTTTAAATATTTCCTTAGTATTAGAGCCTTGAGATGAAGATTATGTGATGGTGGTTATATAATAGGGTTATGATCTTGGATTAAATCTAGACACATAAGTAAAGGTCTATTATAGCTAGTCTAATTAAAACTTAAATAATGATTTGTATACCATACTTCACAAATTCATTTTTACTTTACTAAAACAAGTAAAATTCCATTTTAACTAAGGTGCTTGAGCTTAATAATGGATTAAATATTTATTTTGAACCAAAAATTAAATTTAATATTTAGATTTACAAATAAATAAAATTCACTTGAAAATGAGAAAGTTATTTATAAATTTTAATATTCTATCTCTAATACTATGATGTTACATTCATTTTGATGCTAACAAGTATGTGTTTGTGATTCACAATCCAATGTAGGAAGGTAAGGGTTTTATTAATTAAGTGAAGAGTGTTCTCAACTATAGTGTTTTTTATATAATCAAAATTAAGATCAAAATTATGTGTTATAATTATGGACCAAAGATATCCATGAACATGAGGTTAAATTGACCTTAAGAAAGTTTTATAGGCAAATATGATCACCTTAAGAAAGATTTATAGGAAAATAAGATCACAAAAAAGAAAGCTTCATGGGCTACTCTTGAATGAAATTATTTGAATTCAACATAAAATAAAAAGATTTTCAAATTTAGGTCCAAATGCTTTTTTTTTATTCAAGGGGTAAAAACTTTTGACCTAGAGCTATGAACTAGTGAGGTCACAAATAGGGGACCTCATCCCTAAATGTTACATATATATATTGTTATAGAAAATATATATGTACAAAAATATCTTAAAGTTCTTAGTACATATAATATGGATCCTCTCTATCTTTTATTATCTCTAAAATCTTTTCATAGTCTTCAATAGGAAACCTCCAAATTTGTTTGGCATGCCCTCTTTTTGGTAAACTTTCTAGATTTAATCTTGTTGCTATTACTAAATGGCTATAATGTAAATCCTTTTGACTTAGCATATAATCAATATATATAATTCCATTTGTATCTATCTTTGTTTCTTGATAGTATGTGCCTTCAACAACCACTGATCCAGGGTATGTGTAGGATCATGATGGGCCAAAAAATGACAATATGATGGGTATGTGGCTGATGATTTTTTTTGCCTAAAATTGATGAAATGAAAAGGGTTTTTAAAGGAGATTCTCAGCTTTCCACCAAAATAACTTATGCTTTACTTTTAATTTAATAAGTAATTATTATTCATTTTCTATTCAATTTATGGCTAAAGTCCTGATTGATAGGTTGATTGAAAAATATCTATAGCTTTCAAATGGTATCACATTTTTTGAATCCAAAACATGTGTCACATTCTATAAGATTAAAAAAATAAAAATTGAATTTCATGAAGTTTTGACCAAGTTATTGTAACGCCCAACCATGCAAACCCCAAAGGACAACTAGAAAACTTACAATAAAAGAACAATAATTTTTTTTTTGAAAGTGAAATATATAACATAGATTGAACATGAACAACTAACCCATACTTTGGAGTTAAACATATGCATCTTATACCATATCCTCTAGGGTACATGTGATAGCATTACTAACATAAACCCATACCAAGATGATGTTTAACTAACCTCTTATCCATTATTTAGAATTGCTAAACGATGTTCAAACATCCATATCAGAATATAAGTAAAACCATCTATCACATCTATGAACGTAATTATAAATATTTCAATAGATACAAGACCATTAAGGATTACATACTATGAAACGATAACAAATAGTAGTACCAAGTATCAATATACATTTCAAGCATGACAAGCATCCATTAGAGATCATAAACTAAGGTCAAAGATTAAAATCATT
Source organism: Sequoia sempervirens (assembly GCA_007258455.2). Lineage (NCBI taxonomy): Eukaryota > Viridiplantae > Streptophyta > Pinopsida > Cupressales > Cupressaceae > Sequoia > Sequoia sempervirens. Next base: position 154,762,306 of record VDFB02105785.1, on the reverse strand, counting down.
ACAATGATAATAAAAGTTACATCATGCAAGAGTTACAATAATAAAAATGTGTTCCCAAACATAAACGGGAACAATACAATAAGATAGAATAATACAACTGAAAAAGTGAATACAAAGTAACAAGGCTGGCTTTGACTTGGGTACAATTCTAGAGTCACTGCAAGCGATACAATCTTCATATTTTGATCCTTGACTGGGGACCCAATAGGGTGCATAGCACTTTCCACCTGACCATGTGGACCCGAAAGTCCACCCCCCATGCTAGGAGTTGACAAGAAAGATCCCCATTCCTCAACCAAAATAGTCAAATGAACCAAAAGCAAACAAAACTTCACAACAAGGATAACAATGACATAAGGTAACAACCCAAAACATTGCCATCACATAGCCACAACAACATAATAAAAAGTCCAATCAAAAACTAAATGCCAATATTGTAGATCAACATTAATTAACCATAAGAGGTGCCAACAACAATAGGATCCAAAGCCTTCGAATGAAAATACAATATCAACCAACAATAAATAACAAGGGCACCTTTCATTAACATCAATAAAGTTTCCATGAGGCATGTGTGCAACACTAAAAGATAGAACTTGGAGGCTTCAACAACCAACATGAAGAACCAATTGCCTCAACAATATCAACAATACAACAACACTCCCAAAGGCAACCAAATAAGGGAAAATAAATAGGTATTGTAGGAGAGTGTTATTACATGGCCTTACATAGATTTTCCAGGAAACCTATCACAAGGTACCACCTCCATCTATGGTTATCTAGGCTCCCTATCTCAAGGAAACTTCTCCATAGGGTGACTTATACAAGACCACTTACCTTTTGTGAGGACAAGGCAATGATCTTACCAATCAGGTCTTCTCATCCCATCCTTAGCCTGTGAAAGCACTAACGGTATGGGTGAGGCTCATAATTAATCTTGTTTAGTGTTTATCTACCCATACCTACTATTTAATTAATTACATTATCACTTGTTTAAGAAACTCTTCCATGGGTTACCCTAATAGCCCCTTTGTGCACCGACCCCCATGAAGAGCCACTCTCCCTATGACACCAAAACTAAATAGAAGCAAGAGGTGTACATCATCTCACATAAAAAAATCAAATTTTACATAACTCATAATATTGAGACAAGAACCATCTCACAACCCATTCCATATCGTTGAGAACTAGAACAAAGTAGGTACCACCCACAAGAACTCAAATCAACAATAAGATCAATGAATCACAAAGTTTGAACCATGGAAAATGAATGTAATTCCAATTTCTCCATTGCCTCTAGAAGCCTAAAATATCAAAAATCCATAAAAGTCCCACAAAAGGGTAATTCAAACTCTTGGATTCCCAACCATCTCAAAAGTGACTACAAGAAAGATATTGCAAAAAGTCTCCTTAGTCAGAATTAACACAAAATGGAAGGCTCACATCATGAATCCTTAAAACGACCAAATAACTTCCATAATCACAAAATGACAAGAGAAGAGTAAAGGAGGCAATATCATAATGAAATAGTAGCCAACACTTCCAAAGGATTATCATCTTCATAAAAGATCAAACACAATAAGCAATAGCTAAGTCAATTGGCAGTTCATCCAAGAGAGAGACATGGCAGAAAATCAAACAAGCAATAACAATCCATTCATGATCTCAAACTAATGAATACAAATGAGTTGGACATTAAAATAAGACATTTTCTTGATCAAATTAAAAGATTATATATTGATATTTTGAGATAGCTCTATTGCCAATGAAACAGTCATTAATAATAAAGTTTTCACTTTACAATATTGCTATAGGGGCTAAACGAAAGTAAGTTTCACAAGATAATTCTAAGGTGTTCCCTACACTATAATTAGTAGCACTCTAATTACTTGCAATGATCACTAATTCAACTAACTAAAAGAAGTTATACCAACTAAAAGATAGATATCCAACTATAAAAGGGGAAAGATAGTACTATCTCAATTTCACTCTTAAACTCTCATCTCCTGCAAGTTTAAAACTAATCCTTCAACTGCCTAATTGGTCTAGGTCCCCTAAAACAATGTGAATCATGATGCATATTATCTCAAATAACTTCCTATTCAGTAATACCTTATTTAATCAAATATGAGATTCCTAATATTTTGAGGATGAAATATTAATACCAATTTTAACCGATAATAATATTACTACTTTAATTTGTTATTAAATAGTTATGTTTTAAATTCTCATTTTCCAATTTTCCCTAATCTAAATATGGGAATGTTCACATAAATATAATATCATTGAATATGCATATGAATTTAATTTGTTTAATCTTTCTAAAATACCCTTTTAAAATTTATCCCTAAACACTACCACATTCATCTTCACACAACTCTTAAATTGCTAATTTAACTATTTAAACTATTCTATATTTACCAATTACCTTAACCACTTACTCAAATTAGAAGACTATAATCTCAATTAGCAATAACCAAAGATAAACCCTAGCAACAATCAACCTTTAAACAAACGAATACATTCAATGGATAAACCTGATAGAATAATAAACAATCATATAAATATCATGAACTTGATTTACTAATAATCCTAGGGTTTAGTTGGACGAAGCATTATTTTTCTAGTTATCCCTACTGTTCTTATGACACCATAACAATTTGCATAGAAACCCACCTCCACATTTCATCTTGAAAATCAAATACGAAATTGGGTAGATGTTTATAATTTACATTGGTTATTAAATTATTATTTATATTTTAACCATGAATAATTTAATTACTTATCCACCTTAAATAAATGACCTATTTATATGTATATATTTTATTTATTCTAAACCTTTAAAAAGTTAAAAGATTTAAAAATAGCATATATATATATAAATAAATAACATATACAATTAAATATATATTGATTAATACAAAATTAATTAATTAATTAAGGCTTCCCTCTTTTTAAAAAAGAGATAATTTTAATCTTATTATAGTTTCTTTTATATTTACATTATAGTAACTTCTCTTTTGGGAATTGGTTTACAATATTTAATAAAGGAATTACTAAAAAGAGAGAGGGATTATTATTATATATTTTTCCCTAACATGAAAACATGGGACTTCAAATTTAGGGGCCTAATTTTTTTAAGGATCAATAATATTTGATTCCTTATATTTATTATTTTAGACTCTTAATTAGGGATCAGGGGAGGGGAGGGAAAAATACCACCTAAGCCTTACTCAAGAGGGACTGAACCTAAACTAAATTAAGCCCTTTTATTTATGTATAAGAAGGTCTAGGTGGGCCCCACGCTCCCATAAATTATGAATTTAAGGTTGTTCCCCCATACATTTAAATGAAGGGTGCTTTTACCAAGCTGCTAGGGCATATAAGCATATTTGAAGTATGTGCGTTGAATGAAACATTAAATTTGGGAAAGTTCCGAATAAGGAAATAAGCCCATGCATAGCTGGTGCATAAGGGTGTAAATACGGGTCGGTGTGATTGTGGCTACAGGCACATGTGTGTCCTATGCGTCACACATGAATTCAAATGCCAATTTCCAAGTTTTCTTGTATACAGATATGTTTGCTAAACTTGGTGGCTATTGCATTTATGCCTTTTTCATCTATTGAAAACAGAACAATAATTTCCTTTGGAAGACTGTATCGCAAGCATAGGAGATTTTTCTTAAAAACCTTTAAACTTCCTATTATGTTCAAGTGCGGCGGCTGAGACAGGTTGACAATGAAATCCGAGAGATTATTTAAACCTTTATAACATTCTATTTTCAAGTACTGCAAACGTAACAGGTTGCCAACAGAAACAGGAAGGCTATTTTTACCTCTGCAGTCTTCTATGTTCAAGTGTTGCTGCTGTGACAGGTTGCAAAAGGCGTCAAGGACATTATTTAAATTTATACACCCTCCAAAGTCTGATTCTACAGCTGCAATAGATTGCGAAGGTTGCAAGATGAACACAAGGTAGATTTGTATGCAAAATGTGGAAGCACAGGTAAGGCACGTAATTGTTTGACAAAATGCCTCAAATAGATATCATCTCAGGGAAGGAAATAATTACAGGTCCTGTACAAGATGGATTTTGTAAAGAAGCTTTCAAAATCTCTGAATCAATGAAGTACTTTGAAATACATCCTAACATTGTAATCCTTGATTGTGTTCTAGGCGCGCGCAATCAGGCAGTTTAGTGGATGAGGGCTGCACATACTTCACACGGCAGCAACCATTATTGCATTACATACAAAGCTGATCATTAGGAGTGCATGGTTACCCTCATGCCCGTAATGGCTGTCTTGGAGACACCCAAGACTTATTACTAAGATGCCAGCTTAACCTGTGGTGCCTCTCACCCAGCTACGCTGGTATATAGGTATGCGAAAAGTATTACATAGACAAGGCACTTGACTGTTTAACAGAAAACCTCAAAGAAATGAGGACTCAAAAACAAGGCCTGAAAGCTGTTTTCAAGGAAAGTGATCTCAAGGAATGTAATGATTGAATATGCACAACGCAGTTATGTTGAAAGGGATTAAGAAACTTTCAAGCAAATGCAATTGGGAGGTGTAAAACCCAGCTCGACAACCTTCGATAGCAACCTTCTCGCCTCAGGACGAAGGTGAAAATTAGCAGGAGTAACGGCAGATTCCACCACCTTTTTCTAGCATCTGCTTTGCATGGAACCGTAATTTGTAGATAAGAAGTCGAATTCCACAGTTGGCCAACGTCCTGTCTGTCGACGCCCAAATTGCGAGTCTTGGAACATGGTATGGACATCCCTCAAAGCATCAAGGATGAGGAATACGCAGCAGATGATATGGTTGCAAAAGACCCTCGGAGACTTGTATACAAGGAGTGGAAGCAGGTATGAAGCATGCGACTTGTTTTGACAAAACTTCCTCAAGAGATCGTCCCCCAAGAAAATGCCCTGATTGCTGGATCCCCCCCCATGAGATGTCGATGCCTTCCCAAGAAAAGCAAGCAGAATGGGAATCCTCAAACAAGACACGTGAACTGTTTTAAAGAAAGTGGATGCTTAGACAAGACACATGGAACATGGAAGGACAAACTTGGAGCAAGGTGGAGGGCACCAAAGGGACAAGTGTGATTCTTAGAAAAGACAAAAGGGTAATATATCATAATTGCAATACATTAAAATTAATGAATTAAATATACATTACAACAAGTGTATATAGATATAATATTAATTTTAATATTTGTATGTAATAATATCTATTATTTAATTGATTAGCTTCATTATGCATTTATCCCTCAAGAAATAGCATTATTACTAAACTTGAGCTTCTTTTTTTTTTTTTAAACAATTGCTAATTTTAATACAAGAATATATTTATCATTATTTTTTATTCAAGAAATCATTTAAAGATTATTAATGGTAACAAAACATTATTTACTCAGGTTAATAATAATATTAATATAGCAAATTTAATTTAGTTAATTGTTTAAACAGGGCTATTAGCATATTACATTTTCCACAAACTCACATAACACAGTAAACCATGAAATCAAGAATAAATACTTACACAAATTTCCAAAATGACCAATATGGAGGGGCACTATAGTTAAGGTGGTCAGACATGTATACGAGTTTTTATATTTTTTTAAAAAATGTAATAAAAGATTCATAACTAATTATTTACTTGGAAAAAAATTTAAAAAAATGCATCACATCGAGCGATGAGTCCTCTACTTATATCTAAAATCTTATAAAAAAATATTATCATTTTATTGTGGTTAGGGTGGTCAGACAGACACCTACTTCTTATTTTTTCCCTGAAATTTAAATACTACTACATTCAAATTTCAAATTTTTACCAAATAGTTTTTTTTTTTTTTAAACAAACCTAGTAGTTTAGAAACTACATTCAATTTTCTATAGATTTTATTCTTACATATTTTTGAAATAATATAGATATCTTATTCAAATTTTTACATCAAATTGTCTGACTCTGATTTTTTTGAATTTTTGGTCACTTAAGGGCTTGTTTTTTCCATGATGATCCTGCACATACCCTCCATTAGGATACTTTTTTTGATCACCATCTGTCATTGATTCTGATAATTTGCATTTTGGTTGCATACATCTTAGTAGATAGTAATCTACACCTTTTCTATTGTTAGGATCTGCAAGAAGAGTAAAAATATCTCCTGTATACACCATGTAGTAAACCATGCCCAACTTAAGTAGAATATAAATCAATTGTAAGTTAAAATTCAATTTGAAAATTTAAAATTTACTTGTAACAACTAAATCTAATACATGTTCATAATCATCTGAATACAAAGGATCATAGATATCTACAATGTCATTATCTTCAAAAGGGTTCGATGTGGCTACTAATTATTTTATTTCCCATTGTGAAACATGCCCATCTCTAATATTCTCACATTGTAGAGTATTTGCATTTTTCTAAATGCAATAAACACAAAAACATGATTTTTCTCTCACTTAAATTACTAGAGGCCTACTATGTCCTACTGTCATGATTTGATGCAAACTTCTAATAATACTAATTGTTTGACAATTAGTAAGAGTTGATTGACCAATATCTATAATTTTCAAACATCCAATTAAAATTTGTATAAAATTGAAACTTGAATTCATGTACACATTGAAATTTAAAAAACAAATTCATTTATGTACCTTTAACTTCCCAAAAATATCATGCATTGTATATTGAGTCATGGGAAGAAAAATGAATTTTGCACCATTCAACAAATTCATTTGCATTCCTTATGGAATTACCTGCAAGTTCATGTTGGTGAAATATCAAGTTAAGAGGTTTTGTAGTTGAAAGGAAAAGACGATATCAAAATACATTAGATTTTTTAAAAAAATCCATATGGTGTTACCTGCAAGATCGTTTTGGCGAATTGCACACTTCACACATGCTCCAGCTCCATCATGCTCTCCTTTTCCATGTCCACTCTCATAGAAATTCCAAAAAAAAATTATGTCATGTCTAATATGTTGTTGGATTAACCAATTAAAATATTTTGTAGACATAAATCATCTTGTGATGTTACAACCAATTTCATTTAAAACCAAGCTATTAAAATTAAACCATATGTGTACAACATATAATTCTGAACAAGTTAAGTAAAAAAATAAGCATATGATTTTTTGAAAAAATTAAATCAGCACTTACCACCACATCCATCAAACCATATCTAGTGTTGTGAAGTATCTATTTGATGTCGCCTCAGGTCTTCAAAAAATATTGCAAAATAATGGGCTACATAGCTTCTATCATGACCTGTATCATCAATGATATAAAAGTTAACCTCTTTGATTATAATTTGTTCATTGTTGCTTCTTTGTAGACCATCCAAATGTTCTTCAACATACCTATAACAAACTTGTACAAATATTGCAACTTGCTCTGAATGATAATATTGACTTTGAATCTCCATTTGAGGACTAAATGTATAGTTCTCAGAGAAATCAACAATAAAGAGTATACAACCTGTTGGAAATCAATTCTTTGCATCACAAAATTGCTTAGCTTTCCATCTAGCACCATGATAATGTTGAATATGTGGATATGCGATATTGCAAAATTTGCTCATAAACTCATTGTAAGACCACTCTCTTTGAGAAAAAAAATTTCTGGTCTCAACTCTTGACTTTGTTGAGTATTTCTCATATTCAAATATCTTCCACATAACTTGCATTGAATGATCAATAATGTCAACCTATAAAAGATTCTTCAAATTTGCACATTCATTACTTATATTTTTTATACGCTACACATTCAATTCATCTTAATCTTCTAATTTTTTACATAGAAGAGACTTCAAAAATTGTGTTGTACTTATAGGGATGACTATATTTGGATTGATTACTACCATAGCTCTTCTATATTACTATAGGTGTAGATAAAATTCAACATGATTTCAACAACAACAAGTCTCACATATATTATTTATACGTCCAAAACTTGCTCATAGTCTCTCAAACATCCTTTGATAAATCTTCACATCTAAAAATTCTTGCTTGAATGCTTCAAAAAACTCACTTTGTCTTGTAGCTATAAATGTTTCAGAGATGAATTTTTTTTACCATCTTCACCTTTTATTTGTATTATTTCCCTTCTATTGGAAGAAACACGAGAGTGGTTGGTCCAATATTCAATCACCTATTCCTTTACATCTTCTAAGATTTTATCTTTTCAGGGAACCCTGCAAATATTTAACCAGTTATTCTCAATATTTCCATCCAATCTATTTCTCTTTATGATATATCTTTCAACAGTTCTCCTATAAAATATTGAGTAATTCAAAAATTGCTTTAATTTGTCTTCTATGTGATAATTTCTACAATGTAGTAAAATACATACCCTTGAATTTTCACACTTGTTTGGGCCTTCCTTGCTTTATTTAAGCTTCCTTATGGCTTAATTGGTCCTATTTTATGTCCACAAGCCCTATGAATGACATATTTTTCTAGTTAATCCCGACATTCTCCAAGGCATAAATGTTAATTTAATGACTCCATCGGTGTGTCTCTGATTTTTGGGTTGGGACTAAAATTCCACCTAGGGTGTCTTAGTCTCCCAAGGCTCTCGAGACCCTGATTTTGGCATCTCTAGATTGGGCCCCTTTTTGGCATCTGTGCCCCAAGTTTTTAGGACTTGGGAATAAGATGTGGCCACCTAGGGGGTTTTAGTCCTCCTTCAGACATTTTTTGAGATTTAATTTCAAATTTCGAAGGGATTTAGCCTCCTTTATTCAATGAATTCATATGTTGGCTTGGTGTGATGTAATTTCAAGATATTAAGCATTGATAAGTATATATTCAAGGTTCCTTGATTCATTTCAACCCAAGTCTTTTGTGAGATATTTTATCATAGCATAATTGAGTTCACTAGAGCATTCAAGAGATGATTCATCAAGCATTTGAAGCCATTTTTAGATTCAAGCATCATATTAAAGAGTTTTCTTGCATCATGTGTGTTGTTATGCTAACATTTGTGATGTAGGGTTTTGGTTCAAGCAAGGAAATTCAAGTACTATCTATCAAGCATTCAAGATCCATATCCATTGCATCCATTACACACAAGTTTGCAGAATTTGAAAGGGTTTGGTGAGTTGTAGCATTGTATGTTGTTCATTCACAATTTCCTTCATTATTTCATTTCATTTCAAGTTTTAATTGCCAACAGGGGGTTTGACCAAGAAAAACCCCCATTCACTAAAAGACAACAAGTTTTTCCATCTTGCATACTTGTGATTGCAGATCTAGGCTATAAAATTGAAGATCACTTGGAGTGTAAAGTTGCATTACAAAGTTGTCATCTTCATGGAAACTTGCCTACAAGCCTTATTCAGAAGTTTCAAAACCTAAGACCAGAAAGGAAGCTAGTGCAAACCTTGGAGCTAAAGATCCTATTCAAAGTTTATAGAAATTTAGAACGGGACTAATACACTATACTTGGTATGTACAGGATCATAATGGGCCAAAAAGTAGTGATATGATGGGTATGTGTAGGGTATGTAGCTGACAACTTTTTTTTACCCAAAATTGATGAAATGAAAAGGGTTTTTAAAGGAGATTCTCAACTTTCCACCAATATAAATTATGCTTTACTTTGAATTTAATAAATTATTATTATTCATTTTATATTTGGATTATGACTAAAGTCCTGATTGATAGGCTAATTGAAAAACATCTATAGCTTTCAAACAGTATCAAATTTTTTGAATCCGCAACATGTGTCACAATCTATGCTTCACATACTATAAGATTAAAAGAAAATTAAAGTTCATGAAGTTTTGACCAAGTTAAGGTGGTCAGACATATGATTTTTTATATTTTTAAAGTTGTAATAAAATATTCATAATTAATTATTTATTTAGAAAAAAATTATAAAAAAAATATGCATCTCATCGAGACATGAGTCCTCTACTTATTGTTGGATATTGCTGATATGTGGTTGTCATTGATTTCAACACTATTAGTGGGTATGTGGAGGATCATGATGGGTGTTTGTAGGGTATGTGGCTGACAACTTTTTTTTACCCAAAATTGATGAAATGAAAAGGGTTTTTAAAGGAGATTCTCAGATTTCCACCAATATAAATTATGCTTTACTTTGAATTAATAAATAATTATTATTCATTTTCTATTTGAATTATGACTAAAGTCCCAATTGATAGGCTGATTGAAAAACATCTATAGCTTTCAAACGGTATCACATTTTTTGAATCCAAAACATGCATCACATTATATGCTTCGCATACTATAGGATTAAAAAAAGAAAAATTGAATTTCATGAAGTTTTGGCCAAGTGAAGGTGGTTAGACATACGAGTTTTTATATTTTTTAAAAGTTTGAATAAAAAATCATATTTAATTATTTACTTGGAAAAAAATTACAAAAAAATATGCATCACATCCGAACATGAGTCCTCTACTTATGTATAAAATCTTATAAAAAAATATTATCATTTTATTGTAGTTAGGGTAGTTAGACAAACACCTACTTCTTCTTTTTCCCTGAAATTTAAGTACTACTGCATTGAAATTTTAAATTTTCACCAAATAATTTTTTTTTTAAAATAAACCTAGTAGTTTAGAAACTACATTCAATTTTCTATAGATTATATTCTTACATATTTTTGAAATAATATATATAACTTATTCAAATTTTTACGTCAAGTTGTCTAACTTTGATTTTTCTGATTTTTTTGCCACTGAAGGGCCTATTTTTTCAAGAATGATCTTGCACATACCCTGGCATTAATGTCTTTTAGGCTGTATATGATGAGGATATTGAGAAAATTGTAATAATATAAGTTGCAAGTTGTCGGTGGTGTAGTGAAGTTTAGTATAGTGGCTAGCTTAGTATATTGATGATAAGAGGTTGTGGATTAAAGGGTTTTTTGACAAGTACATATAGTTTATCCATATGAAGTTTCAGAGGTTTGCATGAAGATTTGATCGAGTTATGAGTACTTTTGTGCTGACAATTGTTTTGTTGCTTCAGTTGGTGTTCTTGAAAAAAGATAATGTGATTCTAGTAATTTGAGTTATACGCTATTGTGTTGTTGGTCTGCATTGATCGTTCTGCTCACGATTGGTGATTTTCTTTTGTGAGTTCATTTTTTTCATGATCATGTGTCCAATAGGGTGATTGTAGTGTGTTTCGGATCTGCTAGGCATAATTTTTGAAGGTGTTCTGAGTTTGACGATGTTGTTTTGGGTTCTTACTATGTTTTGGCTGACATTGTTTGGTTCGCATTGATAATTATTTATTGATTTGGGCTGATAGTTTGTACACATTTTATATTTTTTTAGGTCTACATGTAGTTGATGCAATCCTTAGTTGCAGATATATATGATTGATCGTTTATACCATTTGAAGCAAGTGGTGTGCAAGTGTTGTGTGCAAATAATGTTCTAATCTTTCAAAGGAAGAAGGAAAGTGTGAAGAAGAGTGAGTAGGAGAAAGTGTTTATGTGATTAATCAAAACTGTAATCAGGAATTAGAAGATGCTATTTTCAAAGTTCAAAATCTTCTAGATGTAATCCAAATGTTTCTGTAAGATAATGAGTCTTCCTTTGGGTAGTAAGCCTTTTGTATTTGAACAGTGAGATCTAGGCAATGTGCTTGAATGCATGTGCATTCCCATTTACAATTATTTTATACTTTTAACAAAGTATAATCTTGTGGATTAACCTCCACTGTGGTTTTTCCCCTAACAGAGTTTCCATGCAAAAAAATATTGGTGTTATGTGTGTTTCTGATGTGCTGATGGTTTATGCTTTCATGTTTATATATTAGATCTAAGAATAAGTTTAATAAGTATAATTTATGTGATAATTGATTCACCCCCCTCTCATTTGTCTACCCTTGTGTTGCCAACAATTGGTATCAGAGCAAGTTCCTCAGAAGAATTTTAATAGCTTGAGGTGATCCAGGATGGCAACATATAAGAAGGAAGGTCTGAGATTTGATGGAACTAATTATTCTTTGTGGAAGACTCGAATGGAGTGTCATCTAAAATGCATTGGTGAACCTTACTAGACAATTACAAAGAATAGGTATATCATCCCACAGAATGGTCCTTCTACTGCAAGTGAGATTAAGGAAGTCAAGTACGATATCAGGGCTAAGGAAGCATTGTTGAGTGATCTGACTAATTCTGAGATGAAAAATGTAATAGAGCTAAAGATTGCTTATGAGGTATGGAAAAAAGTTGAAAACTTTGTAGGAAGGTGATACCCATGTGAAGATTACTAAGCTGCAAAGCCTGAAAGGGAAATATGAAATTTTGTGATGGGTGCAGATGAGAACATCACTTCTTCTATGCAGAGAGTGAATGAACTTGTGTGTAGTATCATATGTCCTGGTGGAACATTGGAAGAATCATAGATTGTTGCTAAAGTGCTTAGATCCTTTCCTATTGCATAAAAACACAAAGCTACTGCTATTGAGGAGATTTGGACTATGACAAATGTAACTAGAGACATGTTGATTGGTAAGCTTACTTCTTTTGAGTTAAGTGAGTTTGGTGATTCTCTTCCTAAGACAAAATATTCTTTCAAAGCTACTATCTCTAGAAAAGATAAGCAGAGATATAATCCAGGAGAAAGTTCTTCTAAAAAATTTCCAAATATGAGCAAGAAATGAGAGAGATTAAATAAGAAGAGAGAAAACTAGATAAGGTTGAAGCAGTTATTGTCAAGAGGGAAGCCAAAGGAGAAGGTAAGTATAAAGGAAAATTTCCTATTAAATGTTTTTCTTGTAATAACATAGGTCATTTTTCCTTAAGGTGTCTGGAAAGAGTTCCTAAGCCAAGACCTAACAAGCCTAGATTCCAAAGAAAGTGTTATTATGTTGTTGATGAAGGTGTGACAGATGATGAATCTGATAAAGGGAATTTGAGAGAGGATGAATGGGTATTTATTTCTATTAAGGAAAATGATCCAATACCTAATGAATCTGCTAGTTGCACAAATGTTGAGAAAGCTCTAGCTGCTAGAGTTGAAGAAAAAGATGAATGGGTGATTGATAGTGGATGCTCTCATCACATGACAGGTGATAAAAGTAAATTTGTGAGCTTGGAAAAGTATGATGGTGGTGTTGTAAGATTTGGTGACGACAAAGCTAGTGTAATCCATGGTAGAGGATCCATTTCTCTTGATAGTAAGCATAATATTGATGATGTTCTATATGCAGAAGGTTTGAAGCATAATCTCTTAAGTGTTGGATAGATGGTTGACAAGGGATACAATCTTCAATTCAAGAATGGAAAGTGTAGAATAGTTGGGAGTTCCAAAAATGTGATTGCATCTAGTACAAAAAAAAGATAATATCTTTCACCTAAATGTTGCTCGTAAAAGTTGTCTGATTGCTCAAATTGATGAAAGTTGGTTGTGACATAGGAGAATGTGTCATATAAACTTTGACTATATTATCATGATAAGTTCTAGCCAGGCAGTGAGAGATCTTCCTAAGTTGATAAAACCTACTAATACTATATGCAAGGAATGTTAGTTAGGGAAGCAAACTAGAGTTTCATTCCAAAGTAAACAACATTGTTCAAATGAAGTGTTGGAGCTTGTGCATACTGACTTGTGTGTTCCTTCTAGAGTTAGAAGTTTACAAGGAGACAGGTATTTCATGCTACTTATTGATGATTATTCTAGATTGATGCAGTTTACTTTCTTAAGGGAAAAATTTGAAGCTCTAGAGAAATTCAAGATTTTTAAGGCTATGGTTGAGATAGAGACAGGTCTAAAGATTAAATGTCTGAGATCAGATAGAGGTGGTGAGTTCACTTCCAATGAGTTTAATTCTTCATGTGAACAACATGGGATAAAGAGACAATTATCTGCCCCATGGACCCCTCAACAAAATGGAGTTCTAGAAAGGAAGAACAAGACAATTGAAGAAGTTGCTAGGACTATGATGCTAGAAGGAAATCTTTTACATATCTACTAGAGAGAAGCTACAAGTACTACCGTTTACACTCTCAATCGGGTACAAGTCAAAGGTGATACCAGTAAGACTCCTTATGAGCTATGGTATGGTCATAAGCCTACTATTAGATACTTCAAAATCTTTGGGAGAAAATGCTATATCAAAAGAGATGAAGATATAAGAAAGTTTGATGCTAGAAGTGATGAAGGAATATTTCTTGGCTATTCCACTAAAAGTAAAGCCTACCGGTGCTACAATAAGAGATTGAGGAAATCGATTGAAAGTGATAATGTAAAGGTTGATGAGGACATAGTTAGACCATCCAGAACCCATGGATATGATTTAGATGATCAAAATGATAGTTTAGATAAAGGAAAGAAAGTTAAGACTTCAAATCAAGTTCAGATCATTTTGGTGAATCAGTAAAATCAAGAGGAAGGAACTAGTGAAAGTGCAGAAGTGAGATCACAAGAGCCTGAAGTTCAAGAACACCCTAAGAATCCAAGGTATGTAAAACTAAATCATTCAGAAGATCAAATTATTGGTGATAAGAACAAAGGTTTTCAAACTAGGAGAAAAATTATAGAAGAATATTGTTTGATCTCAAAGGTTGAGCCTAATAGTGTCAATGAAGCATGCAAGGATGAACATTGGGTGAAAGCAATGAAATAAGAACTACTACAAATTGAGAAGAATGATACATGGATTCTTGTTCCTAGACCTAAGGACAAAAATGTAATTGGAACTAAATGGGTCTTTTGGAACCAACTGAATGGGAAAAGTGAAGTTGTTAGGAAAAAAACAAGACTTGTGTGTAAAGGATATTCTCAGATGGAAGGAATTGAATTTCAAGAAAATTTTGCTCATGTTGCTAGGATTGAAGCTATGAGACTATTTCTTGCTTATGCTACTTAAAAAAACTTCAAGGTTTATTAGATGGATGTCAAGTCAGCATTTCTAAATGCCGAACTGGAAGAAGAAGTGTATACTGAGCAACCTAATGGATTTCAATTGACTGATTAGGGAGATATGGTTTGTCAGTTGAAGAAAGCATTGTATGGACTTAAGAAAGCCCCAAGAGCATGATATGCTAGATTGGACAAGTATTTGTTGAAGCTTGAATTCAATAAAGGTATTGTTGATAGTAATTTGTATTTCAAGATTAATCATGATAAAGATTTGATTGTTGAAGTCTTTGTTGATGATATTATTTTTGGAGGAGATGATAGTTTGTGCATGTAGTTTCCTGATGAGATGTAGAGTGAGTTTGAGATTTCTATGATTGGAGAAATGAAATTCTTTTAGGGATTGCAAATTACTCAGCTAAATAGAGGGATTTTTATATCTCAATCCAAGTATGTGAAAGAATTGCTAAAGAATTTTGGTATGGAAGATTCAAAGCTAGTTGGTACACCTATGGTGATTGAATGTAAGTTAACACAAGATGATGATTCTCCTAAAACAAATCAAACTAGATACAGATCCATGATTGGTGGATTGCTCTATTTGACTCAAACTAGACCTGATATCATGAATGTCGTATGCATTGTTGAAAGATTTCAAGCTGATCCTAAGGAATCTCATTTGATAGTTGTAAAGAATATTTTTAGGTACTTGAAGGGGATAGTTGATTTTGGCCTATGGTATCCTAGAGAAAATGACCTTACTTTGAGTTTTTTATTGATGCTAATTGGGAAGGACATGTGAATGAAAAAAATAGTACCAATGGTGGTGCATTTTCTTGGGAAAGAAGCTGATTTCATGGTTAAGTAAGAAGTGAAATGCCATTTATTTATCTATTGCAGAGGAAAAATACATTGTTGTTGCTAACAATTGTACTCAAGTGTTGTGGATGAAGTAGATGTTAAGTGATATCAGAGTTGTGTATGATGAACCTATTGCTATATTTTGCGATAATTCAAGTGCAATTAGAATTTCTAAGAATCTAGTGCTGCATTAAAAAACCAAGCATATATGTATCAAGTTTCACTTTTTGAGAGAGAAGGTGAGTGAAAAGGAAGTCAGATTGGAATATGTGCCCACTAAGGAATATACTATAGATATCTTTACCAATCCCTTTCCTAAGGATACTTTTGAGTATCTTAGAGGGAAGCTAGGGATGATTACCCCAACTAATCAGAACTAAGATGCATTGACCTGCATCAGTTTGTGCATTTCATAGTCATATCTTGTGATTTGGATTGATGTTGTGGTGGCGGCTACTCAGGGGAAGTAGTCAGATGTTTAGAAATGTGGTTCAGACCTTGTGTGGAGAAAGATAATTTCTATCTTTTTCATTGATGTCAAAGGGGGAGAAGCTTCATGTGAAAAACTATGAAAGAGTTAAGCATAAAAGAGTCAAAATCTAAGGGGGAGAAAGTGCTAAAGAGAAAGATGTGTTGATGGTTTTTTTTTCACATCATGTGTTGCTATCAATTCCAAAAGGGGACATTCTTGGATATTTTTGATATGTGGAACTTGTCATTGATGTCAACACTATTGGCATTAATGTCTTTAAGGTTGTATATGTTGAGGATATTGAGAAAATTGTAATAAAATAAGTTGCAAGTTGTTAGTGGTGCAATGAAGTTCAATATGGTGGCTAGCTCAGTATATTGATGATAAGAGGTTGTGGATTAAATGATTTGGTGACAACTACATCTATTTTATCCACATGAATTTTTAGAGGTTCACATGAAGATTTGATTGAGTTATAAGTATCTATGTTCTAACACTTGTTATGTTATTTCAATTGGTGTTCCTAAAAGAAGATAAGGTTATTATAGTAATTTGAGTTATTGTGGATGCTTGTGGATGTTTCTAGATTGTTCTCTATCTATGTTGTTGGTCTGTATTTATCATTGTGCTCGCGATTGGTGATTTTCTTTTCCGAGTTTATGTTTTTCATGATCATGGCCAATGAGGTGATTGTAGCATCTTGTAGATCTTTGAGGCATAATTTTTGAAGGTGTTCCAAATTTGAGGATGTTGTTTTGGGTCCTTACTATGTTTTGGCTGACATTGTTTGGTGCACATTGATAATTGTTTATTGATTTGGGCCAACAATTTGTACACATTTTATATTTTGCTGGGTCGACATGCAGTTGATGTAATCCTTAGTTGAAAATATATATGATCGATTGTTTATACCATTTTGAAGCAAGTGGTGTGTGAGTGTTGTGTGTGAATAGTGTTCTAATCTTTCGAAGGAAAATGTAAAGTGTGAAGAAGAGTGAGCAAAAGAAAGTGTTTATGTGCTTAACCAGAATTGTAATTAGGCATTAGAAGATGCTATTTTCTCAATTCAAAATCTTCTAGATGTAATCTGAATGTTTTTGTAAAAAAGCGAGTCTTCCTTTTGGTAGTAAGCCTTTTGTATTTGAATAGTGAACTCTAGGTAGTGTGCTTGAATGCATGTGCATTCCCATTTGAAATTCTTTTATACTTTTAATAGAGTATAATCTTGTGGATTAACCTCCACCATGGTTTTTCCCCTAAGAGGGTTTCCACTTAAAAAAATCTTGGTGTTGTGTGTTTCTAATGTGATGATGGTTTATGCTTTCATGTTTATATATTAGATCTAAGAATAAGTTTTAAAAGTATAATTATGTGACAACTGATTCACCCCCCCTCTTAGTTTTTTTCCCTTGTGTTGCCAACACTTATATCTAAAATATTATAAGAAAATATTTTAATTCGATTGTGGTTCTAGGGTGGCCAGACAGACACCTACATCTTATATTTCCCTTGAAATTTAAGTACTACTGCATTGAAATTTCAAATTTTCACCAAACAGATTTAAAAAAAAAAACCTTGTAGTTTAGAAATTGAATTCAATTTGCTACAAATTTTATTCTTATATATTTTTATTTAAAATAATATAGATAACTTATTCAAATTTTTATGTCAAGTTGCCTAACTCTGATTTTTCTAATTTTTTTGCCACTTTATGACCTATTTTAGCTATGATGATCTTATACATGCCCTCTTGGGTGTCTTAGTCCTCTCAGGCTCAATTTTCATGGATTTTCAAAGATCTGGTTATGAGATTAGAAGACTCTGCATTTTCCCTGAAAACAACAACGAATCTAATACGCCATCTTGGGCATCTTAGTCCTCCACAACTTATTTTGGTAGCCTATTTGCATTTCTAGAATCCTCACGAAATCTCTAGATTTCCCAGGTGCACACATGCCATCTTCCTATTGCATAATTTCATCATTTACATCTTTTATTTAGCTTACATTGCTAGTTTTAGGTCATTTTATATATCACAACGTGTTTTCAAACATTTTCTTTTCCAAGAATTGGCTTGGTGGTGAACCCCTTATAACATAAGAATTCCTTCCTAGGACCCTCCTAAATGAGAATTGGCTCACCTTGTGAGGTTGTTAGTTAGTCCAATTAGGATTCTTAGGACATTAGTGAATGGTTGAATGAGAAAAGTGTGATATCCAAAAAATGTATCCATTTTTCTTATTCATCATTTTGGTGAACCTGACACTTTTTCTTTTTTGATTTAGAATTTATTAATCTCTTAGATCTAGATAGAATTCATTCTTGCATTGCATCTTGCATTAGTGAAAGTGCATCTACGGTATCTTGCATTTTGCATTAGTGAAATTGCATTTCGGGTTTCCTATATTTGCATTAGCAAAAGTACATATACGTTGCATATTTCCATTATTGCATCATTTCATTTGATTGAAAATTTGAAAATTGCATTGTTCTTCATCTTCATTGCATCCTTATTCCATTCAAAATTGAAAAATTGCATTCAAATATTACATCCAATTGCTTGTTTCTAGCTACTTTTTCATGCACTTATTTGCCCATTTTTCTATTTCGGAGCATCAATATACTACATAGGCAATCTATAAACATTGTTAACATTCAAAAATTCACTATTTTTCTCCAAAAATCCTGTACTAGGACTAAAACACCCTTCCTGGCATCTTAGTCCCTCTTAGGATTTTTGCTTTAGAAATCTCTCTCTATTGTTTGTGCCCTGTTTCAATCTCTAGAACTTTAGAATCTCATGAGGAGGACCAAGATGCCCTTCTTAGCGTCTTAGTCCATGTTGACTTTGATTCTCAGGTTTCTAGGTTCTTAAATTGCTTTTCTCTATTTATGTGGACTTCTTTCTAATTTTTGTCTCATTTTCCAGAATTGTTGTTATTCCATTTTATTTCATTTCAAGTGCATTTGTTTAATCTTGCATAATGGATATATGCTTTGGAAAATTGTGGATGTCCTTGAAATCTTTGGTAGATGTGTCAAATTGCACCTTTGGTAATGACACTAATGAAATTGAACTCATCCTCACTTAACTCTTTAAAATATTTGGTAGATGTGTCAAATTGTGCCTTTGGTAATGACACTAATGAAATTGAACTCATTCTCACTTAACTCCTAATGCATTTCCTCCTCATGATCTTGACATCATTGGAGAACTTGATGACAACATGAATTAGTTCATAAATGATTATCTTGATAATCTTGAAGCTAATGCATCCTTCTATCCTATGAAACAATTAAATACTCCCAAGATACCACCCCTTGAGACGTTTGGCTACTTACATCCCGAAACCAAATCAAAGGTTGAACCTAATTTCCCTACAAGTGAACCTAGTTCCTCTACACAAGGAAAAACTCAACCCTTTTATGATGAAAAATTCACAAACAATCCAATCAACCTAGAAGAAACATATGGAAAAGGATTCACCATCTTGAGAAAACAAGGATGTGACACAGGAAGTGAACATGAGATTCATCAACTCTTGGAGTGAAAACCAACTGATGAAACCACAAAAGGATTAGGTTATCAAGATCCCTCTTATAACAAAAATCCTCCTAGAGAATATCTAAGGCTCCAAAGTGATGGTACAGTGATCTTGGATTCTCCATCTAACTTGAAAATCCTTCTCCCTCAAGAATAACCAATAGATCATAACAATAACAAGGATAAAGATAGGATAATCTCAGGACCTCCTTACCTGACCCATCCATAGAAGTTGGTGAACCTACCAAATGCAAAAGACCATATAAATTACAAAAGCTTCAACCTCTTAATTTTCCACCTAAAAGTGAAAGAAAATTACAAATCCCTCTAAACCAAGGGTTAATATTATTATCGCCTATGAACTGACTTGTGATATACACTAAAGATGCAGAAGTTCCACATTGTGCATATCATCAAATCCTTGTACATAGTAATGATGAGTGTTGTGAATTAAGAGAAATATTAAGCAAGTATCACTTTGATGGCAATACTTGCTATCCAGTGATCACATAACATATTCCCTACCCCTTCTGTCATGTAATAGTTGTAGAATACTATATTCAAACTACTACATGACCTTTCCCATCACCTACCTAAGCCCATTCATGTCTTGCACTTAGTGGGGACAAGAAATTGTTGGTATTTTCCTAGTAAAGTATTTGTTGTTGTCCCTTTGGTTTGTTATCTACCTTCCACTTATACAGACTAAGATTGGGGAGGTAGATAACTTACTTTAGGTTGAATCGCCTATGCCTTACTAATCCTTTTCATTTTTTCTTTGCTTGCATGTGTGTAACATGATCCCCCATGATGTTTTGTTTGATGTTTCTCTCTCTATGTGCATTCCTCTATTTGTACCTTCATTCTTCTATATGTCGTATACTTTTTCCTTTTGATTAATATTTTATCTTTGCCTTTCAATTTTATTTCTTGTGTTTTCCTTTTGGGGATGACACAAGGCATCAAGACATTCATGTATCCTTCATGTTGACCCCAAAGAATTTTCATTATCATTTCTTTCCCTTTCATTTTCCTTTTCATTTTTCTTGTGTTTTCCTTTAGCAGATGATGCAAAGCGTCGAGACACCCTAGATGTATTTTCCATGTTGAACCAAAAGGCCTTTTCCTTTCTTTGCTTTTTCTCTCTTTGTGTCATTCTTCCAGTTTTGTATATTTTGGCAATGATGGAAGTTCCAAGCTCTCTAATATCATTGCAATAAAGAACATATTGCCCCCAAATCCATAGATCCCTTATGTGTTTGGTGTTCTCATTTTGGGGGCATCCTCTATCTTTTCCTTTTCTCTAGCATGGAGTAGCTTTAATTGAAAACATATGACTTGACATAAGGCTTTCCAAGTTGGCTCTCATGTCTTCATTATTGTTTGCAATTTCATTCATTACTTTAAATTATTTTCTCAAAGCATGGTACAATTGGCAATTTCTTTAAAGTGGAGACATGCATTGACCTTATTTTGGCATTATTTCACTTGTATTTTTTTCCTTTGCATGTTCTTTGATGCAATTTTCTTACTTCATGCGATGTTTTTTCCTCTTTGTGGTGACGTTGGGAGTAATTTCCTTCAAGAGTGTGATCTATCTCAGCATGTTATATTCCCCTTTGTGGTGATGTGACAGTGCATCCCTTAAGTGGTGAATCTTTTATCCTTTGATTTCTCCTATCTTGGAGACATTCAATGTGTTGTCCCCTAAGAGTAATACATCACATGAACTAAGCAAAATCTCTTTGAGCATTCCTATTTCTTGTAGCATTTTTTTCTTTTTTGTCCTTATTAAAGTCATGGAGGTATGGCTTTAATATGGACCACCTTGGGGATCACCTAGTGAACATCTAGCTTCAATAGCCTGTGTGAAGATGCATTTTTTTCCTTATTAAAGTCATGGAGGTATGGCTTTGATACAGACCACTCTGGGGCTCACCTAGTGAATTCTTAGCTTCACTAGCCCATGTAAGCATACATTTTTGTGCCTTATTAAAGTCATGGAGGTATGGCTTTAATATGGTCCCTTGGGGCTCACCTAGTGGATGCCTAGCTCCCACTAGCACTTGTGAGCATGCATTTTGTTTACATAGTTGACAATGCATTCCACTTGTAAACCTCTTTTTGGACAAATAGCCTAGACCTAATCCACCACATTGGACATCTAGTTGAAGCTTGATCCACTGCAATTTTTCCTTTTCCTTTTTCTTCTCATTGATGGTGTATGTTTGCAATTTGGCTATGGCTTCATATATCATCTACAAGCGTGTTCTTTTATGCTTTTGTTGGTTTTTCCAAAGGATCTTGATCCTGGGGACTTGGCCACCCTATTGATTATTGTCATCCTATCTTGCTAACATTTTCACATTTGAACCCCCCTTGATTGTGTGGTTGGCTACTTTAGTGTGAGTTTGAAGTAAATTCATCCTCTCACTAAAGTTGGTGCTAAATGTAGTGTAGTAAAATGCATACCCTTGCATTTGAACACTTGTTTGGGCCCACCTTGTTTTATTTATGCTTCTTTATGGATTAATTGGTCCTATTTTTTGTCCACAATCCCTATGAATGACAATTTTTTCTTGTTAATCCTAAAATTCTCCAAGGCATAAATGTTAATTTAATGACTCCATCGGTGTGTTCCTGATTTTTGTGTTAGGACTAAAATGCCACCTAGCGCATCCTAGTCCCCTAAGGCTCTCGGGACCTTGATTTTGGAATATCTAGATTGGGCCCCTTTTGGTGTATGTACCCCAAGTTTTTAGGACTTGGGACTAAGATGCCACCTAGGGAATCTTAGTCCTCCTTGAGTTATTTTTGAGATATAATTTCAAATTCTGGCAAGATTTAGCCTCCTTTATTCAATGAATTCATATGGCGGCTTGGTGTGATGTAATTTTAAGATATTAAGCTTAGATAAGTATAAATAAAATGTTCCATGATTCATTTCAACCCAAGTCTTTTGTGAGATCTTTTATCATAGCATAATTGAGTTCATAAGACTGTTCAAGAGTAGATTCATCAAGCATTTGAAGGCATTTTCAGATTCAAGCATCATATCAAAGAGTTTTCTTCCATCATGTGTGTTATTGTGTGAACATTTGTGGTGTAGGGTTTTGATTCAAGAAAGGAAATTAAAGTACTATCTATCAAGCATTCAAGATCCATATCCATTATAGACATTACACACAAATCTATATACTTTGTAAGGGTTTCGTGAGTTGTAGCACTGTATATTGTTCGTTCACCATTTCCTTCATTATTTCATTTCATTTCAAGGTTTAATTACCAGCAAGGGGTTTGACCAAGGCAAACCCCCATTCAATAAAAAACAACAAGTTTTTCCATCATGCTTACTTGTGATTGTAGATCTAGGTTTTAAACTTAAAGATCTCTTGGAGTGTAAAGTTGCAAAAGTTGTAAAATTTGCAAAGTTGCATTACAAAGTTTTCATCTTCACAGAAACTCACCTATAGGCCTTATTCGGAATTTTTAAAACCTAAGACCAAAAGGGAAGCTAGTGCAGACCATGGAGCTCAAGATCTTGTTCAGAGTTCTTAGAAATTCAAAAAAGGACTAATATGCCATATTGGGCATCTTAGTCCTCCCAAGCTCAATTTTCATAGTTTTTTAGAGATCCGGTTTTGAGATCTGAAGACTACACATTTTCCTTGAAAAATAGCAGTGGGACTAATATGCCATCTTTGGTGTCTTAGTCCTCCACAACATATTTGGTAGCCTCTTTGCATTTATGGAATCCTCATGGAATCTCCAAATTTCCCAAGTGCACACACACCATCTCCCTGTTGTATAATTTCATCAATTGTATCTTGCATTTAGCTTGCATTGCTAGTTTCAGGTCCTTTTATATATCACAACGTGTTTAAAAAAAAATTATTTTCCAAGCATTTGCTTGGTGGTGAACCCCTAATAACTTAAGAATCCCTTCCTAGGACCCTACTAATTGAGAATTGACTCACCTTGTGAGGTTGTTAGTCAATCCAATTAGGACTCTTAGGATATTAGTGAATGATTGAATGAGAAAAGTGTGATATCCCTAAAAGGTATCCATTTTCCTACTCATCAATTTATTACTAGAAATTGTAGTCATCAATGCTCTACATGCAACAATTAAATCAATAGCTTGACTCTTGTTTTCAATAGAATTCAATGCTTCTTGCAGGTTTTCAACTATTGTTTTTATTAATGATCCTTATGGAATTTTCTTATTATCAACCGAGCTAACAACTCCAAAACAAGGGTCATTTCTTTCCTCCTAAATAATTTTGCAAATAATTGTGCTCTTCCAACTATAGACTTTTCTTCAAAAAATTCATCCCATATTCTTTAGGAGATTAAAGATGCAAACCTTGTACTAGATTGTGGATTCTAGGATGACCTTGGGATTGATGTTTGGGTGATGTGATTAAGGATGTTTTGTTGGGATTGATGGGATGATTGGTTCAATTGATGGTAAACAACCAAGGCTTATGATCAAAAACTGTAATCTAGATCCTTAGGATGGATAATTTATGATTTTCTTAATTAGGATAGGCAAGTTCCTAAGCATGGGGTAGATGAAAGATGATTTTGAAAAAAAAATAGCAAAAAGGTAGCCACTCCTTAAGCTAAATTATCAAAGATGCAACTTAACATAGTGTTGGCCAAGTTTTGACCTGGCCCATTTTAAACTTCTAATTCCTTTTGGCCTTCCAAATCTCAAAAAATAATTAATTTTAAAAATATGATGAATTTGGTGTAAAATCCCTTTTCAGATCTAATCCTAACCTCGTTTTGTTCAATATGGCCAATTTTCATGCCAAGATTCCTTACCATTGGTGAGATTTTAAAATTTTAAGTTTTTGGTTAGCAATATATAAATGATGTTAGATCTTGGAATCCTTGCATCTAGAGAAAGAACAATTCCTGGGTTTTATTCTAGAGATTTTATGCTTCTTGTTGTTCAAATTTTGTGGAAAATGGACCTTTCAGTTGAAAGTTATGAAATTTTTCATCTTCAAGTTCAAAGAGTTGATTACAAAGTTAAAAAATTTACACAGTCCTGCCTGGTTGGAAAGTTAGAAAAAGTTCACAAAACCTCAGCTAATGGAGAGTTAGCAGAATTGTTCAAAATACCACTAGGTGGAAAGTTAGCAAAATTTCACAAAACCTTGCCTGATGGAGAGTTAGAAAAATTGTTCAAAATAACACCAAGTGGAAAGTTAGAAAAATTTCACAAAACCCCACCTGAGTTAGTAGAAGTACATGAAATCCCACCTGTGATATCTGAAGCTCTTTTTTTCAAAACTTTTTTTTTAAAAAGGTAGTTACCAAAATGTGAAAGGTCATATTATAACCAATTCTTTAAAGATGAACAGTTACGAAACTAAAAATTCTTGGGGAAAATAAAGGATATATATTGTATCTTTATCTTAGTATTGGAGGAGGAGATCATTTTTAAAAGCTCAATATTACAGACTTTGTTGCTATTTTTCTAAGAATGAAATCACTACTTGCCTTTGTGCATTCAGATTTTGAGGACAATTTGATGTTCTTAAATCTTTGTGTTTAGGAGTATCTTAATGCTATTCTTTACCTTTGTGTGAGTTACATAGTTTCTTCATGATATATTTCATTATCTAGATAATATTGAGTGTATCATTTTAATCTCTATGATTTTCAAGATTAAACTAGTCTTTGTGCCAAAATTTTATTATCTGTATCTTGCATCTGATATCGGGATTCTTCCTGATATTGGGTTTTTCCTTTTCTACTTTTTGGTTAAAAGCATACCTTAGTTTTATTTTAAGTTTTTCTAACTCCTTGAAGATCATAAGAGGGAGCTATACCTCTAAAATTCAGAGGATGATTGCTAATCCAATAGCGATATATGAAGTTGTTGGTAGCTAATTTTTCTTCATTGTTGGGAATATTTGAGTCATTTATCTAATTATTTAAAGGGGACAATTTGTTATTAAACAGGAGCAGGACAACTAAGAGGGGGGGTAAATTAGTTGTCACACAAGTTCAAACTTAAAACTTTATCACTTATCAATTCTTCAACCAGACTATTTTTTTATTAAATATGAGCATGAAATGTTCATAAATAGCAGAAAGTAAATCAACACAATGAACACTGGATTTTTACGTGGAAAACCCAATAAGGGAAAAACAACGGTGAGGGTTAACTCATAATAAAAAGATTATGAAATTAATACAAAGGCTCACTACCAAGGGATCACTGCCCAAAAGAGGACTCGCTGTCCAAATACAAAGGCTCATTGCCTACAAAAAGGACTCACTTTCCAATAGGAAGGCACACTTCCTCCATATACAAAAGAGAACAAAATGATCCACCACTGTAATTAAAGCACATTTGTAGGAGTACAAAAACCCTTATCTCACTGTCTTCAACACAAATCACACACACTTCTAGTCTTATGATTTGTGGCTTACTTTCATCACTTTTCATCACACTATCATACAACTCTTCACAATTCAACTTGCTTTTATACCATTCTCAACCTTAGAAGCATTTACTAAGGTTAGCCACAAAATAACCCATTTCATAAATTCAAATTAGGTTGGCAAGTCAAAATTCTCGTGGTGGAAAGGAATAAGAGTGGACCAATAAAATTATTTTCTTGAAACTTCTACACATTTCCTCAATTAAATTTTATTCTTTGAATTAAGTGTAAACATCAAGTCGGCCAAACCTAATGAAAACACAAAAGATAATTGATGCACATGCTTCCCAACAAGAAGATAACACACAAACACCTCAACATGCTTCAATATGCATGATACTTCATCTTAGACTTCTCTAGATATGTCCATAGCAAAAGAACATACTTCATACACTAAATACCATTCATTAGATCATCTGAACTATGAAAACTTGTACTGGAATAAAGAAACATGACTTCCATATTACCAAACTTCAACCTTATTCGCCAGAGCATGGAAAAGGCCTTCACAAGACATATCCTAGATCCGCAAGATTTGAAAGAAAGCATCAAAGAACTACAGAGCAAAACTAGTACTCCAAGGCGACAAAAGACCAACTCTGCCAGAGCAGTTCACATACCTATGAACATAAATCTCACACACCATCACACTGAAAGCTAAAACTCAGGAGATATCATGACTAAATCCTCATTAACAAGCATTCAGATCCACACAAGCATAGGATCAACATAGGAGAAAAACATAGTACATACCAGAGCACATTCTGAACACTTTCAACATTTTGAATTTTTTTCTTTATTTAATTTTCTCAAAAGAACTTGGAAACCCACCAAACCATCACATCTACAACACTAAAAAGATAGCTCCAAGTACTCACAACATCTCAGCAGCATCTCAACTATACATGTATAATCTACAACATAATGAATAGTGTTGACATCAATGACAACATTAATAACAACACCACCAAACTTGCTCATACCTGCAATATTTGTTTCCTAACACATAAGAAAGTTCTTAAACTACCCTAAGATTAGGAGGCTGATGAGGGATCTAGATTGTGTCCTAGTGAAAAAATTGGTTTGCAAAGTGGTGACATGATAAATGTTGATTTTTGGGATAGATCTTAAGGTTGATTTTGGATGATAATGATGAAGAAACTAATGATGTGGGGGAGAGGGAATGATATCAAGCCAAGGTGTGAAGATAATGGGTGATTATAAGGTGATAATAAGGGGAATTTTGGATGGTGGGGGAGGGTGAGGAATAGGTTTTTAGGTTTGAAGATGGGGGATGATCCCACAATATTGGTTTACAATTTTTGGCCAAACTGGACAATGAACTAGTTTTTTTCTAACTAAATCTTCACTTTTGGGCACCTATAGCGGCTAAACTATGAGGAATTTGAAGATGATACAAACTAGTGGTTTGTGAATTTTTTTTTGTAGATTCTAAATATATTTTTTTCAAAAAATTTGGAATCTGATTGCACTTCTTTTTCCATCTACTTCGAAAACTATTTTTTTCGGTAAACACTATTTTTAAGGAGTGATGCTCATCATATACAACATAAATTTTTTTCCATGAAGGATAATATTCTATTTTTTTCAAATTTAGATTTGTAACTACAATATCCAGTTCTTCCAATTGGTTTCATAGTGTTTTATTGAATATTTTTTCCTTGATCACATTTCAAAGTTAAACTAATTACAATTCAGACATAGGCAGACTGTATACAAGATAACTTCTTTTGTATGTATCCAAATTCAATTTTTATTGTTGGATCAAGGACTTCAATATCTAGTGCACTCATATTTTTCAAAATTTTTTTTGATAATTTAATATTTTTCCACATGTGTAGAACAAAGAGCTTGATTTTTGGTGAAAAACCTATGTTTAATAAAACTAAAAAAACAAATACATAATAAATCCAAAACATATTAAAATTATATTTGTTGGATATGTTCCAAAGACTACCATCATCCAGTTGGGTCGATGAAGTCTCCTCCATTTTCATCCTCAAATCGAGCTTCGAAGTGAAAAATTCTGGAGTTTTTTGGTCTTAGAGGGGGAGAACGGGGGAAAAGTGGGGTTCTAGCAAACCCCCTTGGAGGTTCACTCGAACTAGGATTCGAGCAAACCCCCTTTCCACAAAGCTTTTCTTTTGGTTTTTTCCTAGGAATGGTGGGACCTTGCATTCAATGGGTTCACTTGAACCAGGGTTCTAGCGAACTTCCTTTTGGTTCGCTCTAACAAAATGTTCGTTCAAACCCCCAAAAACCAAAAATTTTTGCATGGGGGATTTTTTTTCAACTTCTCCTTCCTCACTACAATTGTAAACCACTTTTGTGGGTTTAGCCTATGGTAATTAGTGATCAATTAGAGACAACAAAGTTACAGATTATGTCAGACTAAAATAGGGAGCCCTAGCGGGTCGAAGTGTTTAATTTTTTTTGATGTTTTCAAAGGGTATTGCCAAATCCTCAACCCTTTGGTTGATTTACCTTCATGAGTTTTGCACAAAAAGACACTTCAAGTACTAGATTACAAGCCCTAAGCTCAAGTAGGTTTATAGATTAATGTGGGCTCACCACCCAAGCAAGCTTGAGTTAATACTCCTTGATACTCGGGTGGTTCTTTGGGGAAACCTTTCTCGTGAAGGTGGATAGCTAGAGACCTAGTGGCATAGGGTCATCAACAAATGTCATGGGATCACCTTCTCTCTCTCCTTGGGAACTATCGAAGTTCATCACAAGTATCTCTATCTATCTCAACCTAAGGGAGTACATGGTGAGTAAATTCAAGGTATGATCTACATCCCTTACACAAAACTAACCTACGTTTGATGGCTTTCTAGGTTTACAATGTTTTTCTAAGGATTCCTATGCCATAGAAAAATGGCCCCTAGTCATTTTTATGGACTTTTAGGTCTTGTTTCATGATGTTTGGTCTATTTTACCTTGATTTTATATTGTGATGTGGCTTGAACATGCATATTTATGTACTAAAATTCAAATAATGATGTATTGTGAAGGTGTTGTGAAGTTTTGTAAAATATTTATACACTCTTCTAGACTCTATTCATTGCAATTCACCTAAAAATAACATTTTCATCACTAAACAAATCTTATTTTGAAGTGTTGTAAAGTCTTGTAACAAGATTTCATGCTTTCCTAGGTACAACTTCACTATTTTTCCCTTTCTTATGTTTTATTTGACCCTTTTATGCCCTTATAAGCTTTAATTAAGTGTATTTTTTAATGTAACCCTAAAAAACAACATATAATACAAGATCTTTCCTAACACCCATTTTTAGGTCCTAGGTGGGACCAATTCGCCATGGGTGGTGAATGAGTCCACCTTGCCTCCAAATTAAAAATATTTTAAATTTCCTTTTGGGTTTTTATTCAAAATCACTTGATGTCGGCCTATGATGAGGTATTAACGGGTTACTAAGGCACAAGAATGCATAAATAAATGTTTTTACATCCATTCCAAACCCCCATTCATTAAGTTCACTCATTCACCTATTCACTCAAGCATTCAAGCATCTTACAACATCAAATAAAGCACTATTCAAGCATTATGGAGCATCCATTGATACAACTTCAAATTTTTATCAACAAGGGTTTAATAAGTTGATAGCATTTGGATGTTATTTGTTTATCATTCTCTTGCATTTCATTAAATTTTATTAAGGGTTTGATTACCAAAGTGGGGTTTGACCAAGGAAAACCCCTATTTGCTAACCCTCAACCATTTTCCCCCTCTTGCATGTGTATTTGCACACCTAGGTATGCAACTTTAACAAGCATTTAGGTGATTGAAGATTGGAAAAAAATTCAACTAGGTGCTTCAAGTCAAATAAATCATATTTTTAGCTTGGAGAAGGTTTTATGTCTGTTTCCTATAGAATTGACTTCGACAACCCAATAAGCAAACATTTACAGATTTGGTGTTGTAGAGTTGTCTCTTGATTTGTAATAATTTTGGGAGAGGACTGATTTGCCATTAGTGGTAAATGAGTCCCACCTTAAGACTAAAAATCTAGGTTTTGTCAGATTCTGGATCCTGACAGTCAGAAACTTGTTTCCGATAGTTTTTCATAAGTAGCAAGACTAATTCACCACCCTGGGCGAATGGATCCCATTGTTGAATTTCAGTAATTTCAGACAGTATCCACACCATTCCAGATTCCTCAAATCTTTCCCAAGTGCACTCTGATTCAGACTTTCTCTTTCTATTTTGCATTTTATCCATTCTTAGTTCATTCTTTGCATATCATGGTTTATTTTCTAGCATAGTTTAAATCTTAGTTTTGGATTTATAATCATCCATATAGATCACTTACCTGAATTTAGTTCACTTCATTCAGTTTAAACAACATCATACATAGCATAATTTGAATGAACACTTTAGCATTTTTGGCTCTACCTCTCTCCTTTTAGGTGAAAATCCCTAGAAGAGCAACAGAAGTGCATTGCTGCCAAAAATCTACAGTTAATTTTTGTGAACCTGCATTTTGAACACTTTGCATTTATTATTCCATTCACATATTGCATCCTAGACTACATTTGCATCAACATTCAATTAGCATATTTTTTTTTCTTGCATTCTAGGACTTCTCATATTGCATTAGTGAAAGCTTTGTTTAGATTTCATTTTTGCATTGCAAATCATTAAAGAAATTATCATTGGAGAAGACAATGATAGCATGAACAAGTTCTTAAATGAATTCCTTGACAACCTTGAAGCCAATGCAACCTTGTATCCATGCATACAGACACAAGATCTCCCTACTATTGCACCTCTTGATCACTTTGCATACTTACATCCTGAAATCAATGAAGAATCTCAGGTTCCTCCTTCAAGTGGGCCTAGTTCCTCTAAAAAAAACTCACAACAATTCTACGATCACAAAGTCTCAAACACTCCAATAAACCTTGAAGAAACATATGGAAAAGGTTTCACTATCCTCAGTAAACAAGGTTGTGACACAAAACATGAACATGACATTCATCAACTTCTTGAACAATAGAAGACCGATGCACACATGGCTATGTGCAGGATTATGATGGGCCAAAAAGTGGCAATATGATGGGTATTTGTAGGGTTTGTGGCTGATGAATTTTCTTAACCCAAAATTGATGAAATGAAAAGGGTTTTTAAAGCAGATTCCCAGCTTTCCACCAATATAAATTATTCTTTACTTTGAACTTAATAAATAATTATTATTCATTTTCTATTTGAATTATGACTAAAGTCCTGATTGATAGGTTGATTTTAAAACATCTATAGCTTTCAAATTGTATCACATTTTTGGAATCCAAAACATGCATCACATTCTATGCTTCACATACTATAGGATTAAAAAAAGAAAAATTGAATTTCATGAAGTTTTGATCAAGTTAAGGTGGTCAGACATATGAGTTTTTATATTTTTTAAAAGTTGTAATTAAAAATTCATAATTAATTATTTACTTGGAAAAAAAATACAAAAAATAATGCATCACATCCAGACATGAGTCCTCAACTTATTTCTAAAATCTTATAAAAAATAATTATCATTTCATTGTGGTTAGGGTGGTCAGACAGACACCTACTTCTTATTTTTTCCCTGAAATTTAAGTACGACTGCATTGAAATTTCAAAATTTCACTAAATAGATATATTTTTTTTCAAATAAATTTAGTAGTTTAGAAACTACATTCAATTTTCTACAGATTCTATTCTTACATATTTTTGAAATAATATAGATAACTTATTCAAATTTTTACGTCAAGTTGCCTAACTCTTATTTTTTTCATTTTTTTGCCACTTAACCTGGTCTATTTTTTCCATGATGATCCTGCATATACCCACACAACAAGATTAGGATATCAAGATCATTTTCATCCTGATAGATGTCCTTTTCAAGCTAGGAGACTTTGGGATACAGGTACAATGATCTTCGATGCTCCTCCTGACTTGAAAATTCTCCTTCCACATCAACAACCCTTACCCCCTTCTAATGACAAAGATGCTAGGATTCCCATGGGTCATGTTCCTCCTATTCATGAACAAGGAGAGTCTAGCAAGTGAAAATGACCTTATAAATTAAAGAATCTCAAGCTTCCTACACATCCTCCACCTGAATGTGAAAGGAGACCTCAACTGATCTTAAACAAAGGACTTATACTTTTACCACCTATGAATAGGTTGGTTATTCATCCTAAAGATTCTAACATACCATTTTGCAAATATCATCACATTCTTGGTCATCAAACAAAATAATTTAGACATTGAAGGACATACTAGATAAGTATCACTTCATTGATACCGATTGTTTCTCAATCGTACCTTAAAGCAATCAACTCCCATCATCATGCCATAGTTGTAGAATTATTTATTCTCACTATTGCATGACCGTTTTCCACCACTCACCTTGGCTCATTTTTTCCTTTACACTTTGTGGGTGCAAGAAATTGTTATCCTTTTCCTTGTAATGCATTTTCCCTTGTCGCTTAACTATGTTATTCCTTTTTCACTTGACCATTTAAGATTGAGAAACCAATAACTTAGTTAATGGTTCACTTCCATTTGCATTACTTGCTCCTATTTGCTTCATGTGCGTATTGTGTTCCCCCATGTCATATGTTCAATGTTTTCTCTCTTTTTTATACATTTCTTCTATTTGTATCTCTATTCTTCTATATTTTGTGCATCTTCGCTTTTTCTCTTTTTGTTTTGTGTTCTCCTTTTGGGGATGACGTAAAGCGTAGAGACACCCTATGTCTTTTCCATGTTGACGCAAAAGTTCTTTTTCATTTTTGTTTTCTGTTTTCCTTTTGGGGATTACGCAAGGCATTGAGACAAAAATGTCTCATTCATGTTGACCCAAAAGCTTTTTCTTTTTCTTTCAAATTTTTGTTTTTATTTTGCTTGTGTTTTCCTTTTGGGGATGATGCAAAGCATTGAGACTGAAATGTCTCTTCCATGTTTACCCAAAACAAACTTTCTTTTTCTTTTGTTTTCACTCTCTTTGTGTCATACTTCCAGTTCTATGTGCTTTGGGGAATGATGATAGTTTTGATATCTTTCATAAAAACATTGCAACAATGAGCATACTAACCCAAAAACCATATATCCCTTATGTTTTTGGTGTGCTCTTTTATGGGGGGAAACTCCCTTTCCTAGCTTTTCATTTTCATTGAAATGACATAGCCTAACTTCAAAACATATAACTTGGCATAGGGCTTTCTAAGTTGGAACTCATGTCTTTCTTTTCCCTTTTTCATTTTTCTTCCCTTTGCTACTTTAAAGTAATTGCTCACAGAACAATGTGTAGAAATTCCCTTAAAGTGGTGGGCATACATTAACATTAATTGATTTGCATTCTTGGTTCTTAATGTAGCCTTGTCGTTCATATGATGTGTTTGTCACTTTGTGGATGAAATTGGGTGTGATGTCCTTCATAAGTGTGATCTGTCTTAGCATATTACATTCCTCTTGGTGGTCGGATGTGACGCACTACATCCTCAGAGTTTTGAATATACTATTCTTTGATTGGTCCTCTCTTGGAGACATTAGACACAATGTTCCCTAAGTGACTAACCTTGTATGAACTTAACAAGACTCGTTTAAACATCTTTTACATTTTACATTTTTTACATCTTGCATAACACAACTTGCATGCTTGTGGTACCTTCCTTTTATCTTCATGAGTTCTAAGCATATGAAGCTTTGCTTGTCTCATGAAGCACGAACCAAAAATTTTTCTTGTGGCACCTTATAAAAGTTATCATTAGGTATAACTTTGATATGGTTGAGTGGGAATCCCATCTAGTAGCACGACATTTCCCCATTGCCACCTTTGTGTTTATGAGTGCATACCAACTAGCGTATGCATCTCCCCTTTTTGGGATTTCTCACCATGTAGACCATCAGAAGTTCTGTACCCCTAGAGTGAGTATACTTGGGCTTTCTCACCTGGTAGACCACCATCAGCTATGTCACCCTAGAGTGATTATACATTCTCAATTAGCCTAGATCTAACCCATAACTAGTTGGACAGACAATCGAAGCTTCATTTGATTCTCAACATTTGTGTGTTCCTTTGTTTTTAAGCTTAGTTTTCCATGGGATATTCATCCGGGGGGCTTAATCATCTCTCTTGATCATTGTTATTCCATCTTGCTAATATAAGTGCATTTCAACCCTCATCTTGATGTTCATAGCTACTTTAGTGGGAGTTTGAAGCAAGTTCATCCTCTCACTAAAGTGGGGGCTAAATGTGTTGTAGAAAAATGGCCCCTAGTCATTTTCATGGCCTTTTAGGTCTTGTTTCATGATGTTTGGTCTATTTTGCATTGATTTTATATTGTGAGGTGGCTTGAACATGCATATTTATGTACCAAAATTAAAATAATGACATCTTGTGAAGGTGTGTGAAGTGTTGTTAAACATTTGTACACTCTTCTAGACTCTATTCATTGCAATTCACCTAAAAATCATCTTTTCATCACTAAAAAGGTCCTATTTTGAAGTGTTGTAAAGTCTTGTAACAAGCTTTAATCACACTTTCCTAGGCACAACTTCACTATTTATCCCTTTCTTATGCTTTATTTGACCCTTTTATGCCCTTATAAGCTTTAATTAAGTGTATTATTGAATGTAAGCCTACCAAACAACATTAAATACAAGATAATTGCCAACAACCATTTTTAGGTCCTAGTTGGGACCCATTCGCCATGGGTGGTGAATGAGTCCCCCTTGGCTCCAAATTCAAAATATTTTAAAATTCATTTACGGATTTTCTTCAAAATCACTTGATGTCGGCCTGTGATGAGGTATTAACAGGCTACTAAGGCACAAGAATATATAAATAACTATTTTTACATCCATTCTAAACCCCCATTCATCAAGTTCACTCATTCACCTATTCACTCAAGAATTCAAGCATCTTACAACATCAAATCAAGCACTATTCAAGCATTGTGGAGCATCCATTGATACAAATTCAGATTTTCATCAACAAGGGTTTGGTAAGTTGATACCATTTGCATGTTATTTTTTTATCATTCTCTTGCATTTCATTATTTTATTATGGGTTTTATTACCAAAGTGGGGTTTGACCAAGGCAAACCCCTATTTGCTAACGCTCAACCATTTTTCATGTCTTGCATGTGTGTTTGTAGACCTAGTTATGTAGACTTAACAAGCATTTAGGTGGTTGAAGATTGGTCAACAAGTTAACTAGGTGCTTCAAGTCAAATCAATCATATTTTAAGCTTGGAGAAGGTTTTCTATCTATTTCCTACATAATTGACTTTGGCAACCCGACAAGTAGACATTTCCAGATCTAGTGTTGCAAAGTTGTCTTCTAATTTCTAAGAATTTTGGGAGAGGTCTGATTTGCCACTAGTGGTGAATGAGTCCCACCTTAAGACTGATATCTAGTTTTTGTTAGATTCCTAATCCCGATAGTCAAAAACCTGTTTCTGACAATTTTTTACCAGTAGCATGACTAATTCGCCATCCTAGGTGAATGAGTCCCACTCTTGATTTTTAATAATTTTAGACAGCATCCAGACCATTCCAAATTCCTCAAATCTTTCCCAGTTGCACTCTGATTCTGACTTTCTCCTTCTGTTTTTCATTTTATCCATTCTTAGTTCATTGTTTGCATATCATAGAGTGTTTTCTAAAATAGTTTAAATCTTAGTTTTGCATTTATAATCATCCATATAGATCACTTGCTTGCATTTATTTCACTTAATTTAGTTTAAAAAACATCATATGTAACATAATTTGAATGAACACTTTAGCATTTTTGGCCCTACCTCTCTCTTTTTAGGTGAAAATTCCTAGAAGAGCTAGAGAAGTGCATTGGTGCAAAAAATCTATGATTCATTTTGGTGAACCTGCATTTTGAACACTTTTCATTTCTAATTTCATTCACATATTGCATCCTAGATTACATTTGCATCAACATTCAATTAGCATATTGGTTTGTTCTTGCATTCTAGGACTTCTCATATTACATTAGTGAAAGTTTTGTTTAGATTTCACTTTTGCATTGCATATCGTTGAAAAAATTGAAAAATATGTATTTTGCATCCTTAATTGCATTCTAAAAAGCATTCAAAATTATGAAAAATAGAAAAAGAATCTAATAACTGGACTCATTCGCCACCCTGGGCGAATCAGTCCACCAACACATATCAAACAACATTTTTAGGCATTTTCTGGGTGTTTCCTACATTAAAGTTTTATATAGTTACTTTATGTTTTTCTTTCAAGATTCTCTATTTTTAGCTATTTCTTGCATCTTAGTTTACTTGCATCATGACATTTTCTTTTAATAATTTTTGGAATTCATTAAAATCCTTGGTAGCCATGTCCAATTGTTCCTTTGGCTATGATCCTAATGACCTCGAGCTTTGTCACACTCCTTCAACTCCTCATGATTTTCCTCCTCCTAATGCAGACATCATTGGAGAAGATGATGATAGCATGAACAAGTTCTTAAATGAATGCCTTGACAACCTTGAAGCCAATGCAACCCTCTATCCATCCATGTAGACAAAATATCTCCCAACTATTGCACCCCGTGATCAGTTTGCATACTTACATCATGAAATCAATGAAGGGCCTAAGGTTCCTCCCTCAAGTGGTCCTAGTTCCTCTAAACAAAACTCACAACCATTCTACGATCACAAATTCAAAAACACTCCCATAAACCTTGAAGAAACATATGGCAAAGGTTTCACTATCCTTAGTAAACAAGGTTGTGACACAAAACATGAACATGACATTCATCAACTTCTTGAACAATAGCCAACTGATGCACACACAATAGGATTAGGATATAAAGATCCTTTTCATCTTGATAGACCTCCTTTTCAACCTAGGAGACTTCAAGATGTTGGTACAGTGATCTTGGATTCTCCTCCTGACTTGAACATTCTCCTTCCATGTGAAAAACCCTTACCCACTTCTAACGACAAGGATGCTAGGATTCCCATGGGTCCTCTTCCTCCTATTCATGAACAAGGACAGTCTAGCAAGCAAAAACGACCTTGTAAATTAAAGAAACTCAAGTTTCCTACGCATCCTCCACCTGAATGTGAAATGAGACCTCAACTACTCTTAAACAAAGGCCTTATACTTTTACCACCTATGAATAGGCTGGTTATTTTTCCTAAAGATTCTAATATACCATTTTGCAAATATCATCACATTCTTGGTCATCGAGCGGAAGAATGGTAGACATTGGAGGACATACTGGATAAGTATCACTTCACTGATACTGATTGTTTCCCCATCATACCTTAAATAAATCAACTCCCATCTTCATTCCATAGTTTTAGAATTCTTTATTCTCACTATCGCATGATGCTTTTCCATCACTCACCTCAGCTCATTCTTTCCTTTACACTTTGTGGGGGCAAGAAATTGTTAGCCTTGTCCTTGTAATTCATTTTCCCTTGTCTCTTAACTATGTTATTCATTTTCCACTTGACCATTTAAGATTGAGAAACCAATAACTTAGTTAATGGTTGACTTCCATTTGCATTACCTACTCCTTTTTCCTTCATGTGCATATTTTGTTCCCCCATATCGTGAATTCAATTTTTTCTCTCTCATCATACACTTCTTCTCTTTATATCGGTATTCTTCTATATGTCTTGCATCTTCACTTTTTCTCTTTTTGTTTTTTGTTCTCCTTTTGGGGATGATGTAAAGCATAGAGACACCCTATGTCTCTTCCATGTTGACCCAAAAGGTCCTTTTGCTTCTTTTTTTTTCTCATTTGGGGATGATGCAAGGCACTGAGGCCAAAATTTCTCCTTCATGTTGACCCAAAATCCTTTTCCTTTTCTTTTTCCTTTTCATTTTCATTTCACTTGTGTTTTCCTTTTGGGGATGATATAAAGCATTGAGACAACAATATCTCTTCCATGTTGACCCAAAATAGGCTTTCTTTTTCTTTTGTTTTCGCTCTCCTTTTGTCATTCTTCTAGTTCTATGTGCTTTGGGGAATGATGATAGTTCCAAGCTCTTTCATAAAAACATTGCAGCAACAAACATACTGAACCCAAAACCATAGATCCCTTATGTGTTTCGTGTGCTCTTTTCTAGGGGACAACTGCCTTTCCTTGTTTTTCATTTTCATTAACATGACATAGCCTAACTTCGAAGCATATGACTTAGCATAGGGCTTTCTGAGTTGGCACTCATGTCTTGCTTTTCCTTTTTGCAATTTTCTTCCCTTTGCTACTTTAAAGTAATTGCTCACAGAATAATGTGTAGCAATTCCTTTAAAATCTAGGGCATACATTACCATTAATTCATTTGCATTCTTTGCTCTTAGTGTAGCCTTGTCATTCATATGATGCATTTGTCACTTTGTGGATGACATTGGGTGTGATGTCCTTCATAAGTTTGATCTATCTTAGAATAATACATTCCTCTTTGTGGGTTGATGCGACACACTGCATCCCCGAAGTTGTGAATATACTATTCTTTGATTGGTCCACTCTTGGAGACATTAGACACAATTTTTCCTAAGTGATTGACCTTTTTTGAACTTTACAAGACTCCTTTAAACATATTTTACATTTTACATTTTGCATTTCCACCACCTTGCATAACACGACTTGCATGCCTTTGGTACCTTTCTTTTTGTTCATGAGTTCTAAGCATACGAAGCTTTGCTTATCTCATGAATCATGTACCAACATTTTTCCTTTTGGAACCTTGCTAAAGTTATCAAGAGGTATAACTTGTATATGGTTGAGCTTAAAGCTCATCTAGTGGCATGACTTTTCCCCATAGCAACCTTTGTGTTTGTGAGTGCATACCAACTAGCGTATGTATCTCCCCTTTTTGGGCTTTCTCACCCTATGGACAATCAGAATTTTTGTGGCCCTAGAGTGAGTATAGTTGGGATTTCTCACCCGATGGACCACCATCAGTTCTATCACCCCAGAGTGAGTATACATTCTCAATCAGCCTAGATCTAATCCACAACTAGTTAGACAGACGATCTAAGCTTCATCTGATTCTCAATATTTACTTGTTCCTTTGTTTTTATGCTTTGTTTTTCATGGGATCTTCATCCTGGGGGCTTCATCATCACTCTTGATCATTTTTATTCTATCTTTCTAATGTAAGTGCATTTGAACCCTCCTCTCGATGTTCATGGCTACTTTAGTGTGAGTTTGAAGCAAGTTCATCCTCTCACTAAAGTGGGGGCTAAATCTGCCATAGAAAAATGTCCCCTGGTTATTTTCATGGCCTTTTAGGTCTTGTTTCATGATGTTTGGTCTATTTTGCATTGATTTAATATTTGATTTCACTTGAACATGCATATTTATGTACTAAAATTCAAATAATGGTGTCTTGTGAAGGTGTTGTGAAGTATTGTAAAACATTTCTACACTCTTCTAGACTCTATTCATTACAATTCACCTAAAAATCACCTTTTCATCACTAAGAAAGTCATATTTTGAAGTGTTGTAAAGTCTTGTAACAAGATTTCATGCTTTCCTAGGCACAACTTCACTATTTATCCCTTTCTTATGCTTTATTTGACCCTTTTATACCCTTATAAGCTTTAATTAAGTGTATTTTTTAATGTAAGCCTAACAAACAACATTAAATACAAGATAATTCATGAAACCCATTTTTCAGGTCCTAGTTGGGACCCATTCGCCATGGGTGGAGAATGAGTCTCCCTTGGCTTCAAATTCAAAATATTTTTAAATTACTTTCGGGTTTTTATTCGAAATCACTTGATGTCAGCCTGTGATGAGGTATTAAATGGTTACTAAGGCACAAGAATGTATAAATAACTATTTTTACATCCGTTCTAAAGCCCCATTCATTGAGTTCACTCATTCGCCTATTCACTCAAGCATTCAAACATCTTACAACATCAAATCAAGCAATATTCAAGCATTTTGGAGCATCCATTGATACAACTTCATATTTTTATCAACAAGGGTTTGGTAAGTTGATAGCATTTGCATGTTATTTTTTTATCATCCTCTTGCATTTCATTATTTTATTAAGGGTTTGATTACCAAAGTTGGATTTGACCAAGGAAAACCCTTGTTTTCTAACCCTCAACCATTTCCCCCCTCTTTCATGTATGTTTATAGACCTAGGTATGCATATTTAACAAGAATTTAGGTGATTGAAGATTGGTCAACAAGTCAACTAGGTGCTTGAAGTCAAATCAATCATATTTTAAGCTTGGAGAAGGTTTTTTGTCTATTTCTTGTAGAATTGACTTCGCCAACCTGACAAGCAAACATTTCAAGATCTGGTGTTGTAGAGTTGTCTCCTAATTTCTAAGAATTTTGGGAGAGGATTAATTCACCACTAGTGGTGAATGAGTCCCACCTTAAGACTGGAAATCTAGTTTTTGTTAGATTTTGGATCCCGACAGTTAGAAACCCGTTTCCAATAGTTTTTTGCCAGTAGTAGGACTAATTTACCACCCTAGGCGAATGAGTCCCACTTTTTATTTTTAATAATTTCAAACAACATCTAGACCATTCTAGATTCCTCAAATCTTGTGCAAGTGCACTCTAATTTAGGATTTCTCCTTTTGTTTTGTATTTTATCCATTCTTAGTTTATTGTTCGCATCTCATAGTGTGTTTTCCAACATAGTTTAAATCTTAGTTTTGCATTTATAATCATCCATATAGATCACTTACTTGCATTTAGTTCACTTCATTTAGTTTAAAGAACATCATACATAATATAATTTGAATGAACCCTTTAGTATTTTTGGCACTACCTCTCTCCTTTTAGGTGAAAAACCCTAGAAGAGCTAGAGAAGTGCATTGGTGCCAAAAATCTACTTTTTAATTCTTTGATATATGCAAGGTACGTGTGGCTTAGACGGTGAACACTAGTCCATCATAAGTGTGGATTGGGAGCTTTAGTGAGGTACTGAGATCTTGGACCAACCCTTCACTCCTATCCTAGAATCACCCTAGGAAATCAGAGCTCTACCAATTATGATGTAACTAGATTAGGGTACAAATTTAGTTCCCCCCCCTTTATAT
Source organism: Sequoia sempervirens (assembly GCA_007258455.2). NCBI lineage: Eukaryota > Viridiplantae > Streptophyta > Pinopsida > Cupressales > Cupressaceae > Sequoia > Sequoia sempervirens. The sequence continues at coordinate 154,721,036 of VDFB02105785.1, read as the reverse complement.
AGCCCACTGGTATGGGTGGTTCAAATCATCCCTTAGGGTGATGAAATCCCTAGGCAGGTCATCCTAAAAGGAATGTCACACAAGGTGTTTTTGATCCCCAAGATCGCACGAAGCATGAGGGGATTGCATACACACAAGCAAGTGACCTTATGTTTACCTAAACATTGATTTAAATAGAATGAAGAGATGTAAGGATTTCAAATCCCCAAGACCACACTAAGTTCAAGGGGTAAGCATACATCTATTACACCCTTCCAAGCACATAAAAAAAGTTCATTTACCCTCTAATCTAACATTAGTGCCTAAATTAATGGAAAAATAAAAAATCTTGGACAAACATCCTAAAAAACTTCACATTTGGGGTATGTGCAGGATCATCATGGAAAAAATAGGCCCTTAAGTGGCAAAAAATTCAGAAAAATCAAAGTTAGGCAACTTGACGTAAAAATTTGAATAAGTTATCTATATTATTTCAAAAATATGTAAAAATAGAATCTGTAGAAAATTGAAATTAGTTTCTAAACTATTAGGTTTTTATTTAAAAAAAAAACCTATTTGGTGAAAATTTGAAATTTCAAATGTGGTACTTAAATTCGGGAAAAAAAGTAGGTGTCTCCTGATCACCCTAACCACAATAAAATGATAATATTTTTTATAAGGTTTTAGATAAAGTACGAATCATGTAGATGTGATGCATATTTTTTTGTAATTTTTCTAAGTAAATAATTAATGAATTTTTTTATTACAACTTTTAAAAATATAAAAACTCGTATGTTTGACCACCTTAACTTGGTCAAAACATGAAATTCATTTTTAATCTTATAGTATGTGAAGATAGAATGTGATGCATGTTTTGGATAAAAAAATGTGATACCATTGAAAGATATAGATGTTTTCAATCAGCCTATCAATCAAGACATTAGTAAGTAATTCAAATATAAAATGAATAATAATTATTTATTAAATTCAAAGTAAAGAATAATTTATATTGGTGGAAAGTGAGAATTTCCTTTAAAACCCTTTTTGTTTCATCAAATTTGTGTAAAAAAATCTCGTCAGCCACATACCCTACACATACCCATCATATCGCCACTTTTTGGCCCATCATGATCCTGCACATACCATTAGTAGTATTCAATATTAGTCTTTGACAACCAACAACTACACCACTTGATAGTCCAAATGTTAGCTCAAAATATCTAGATTAAAACACATTGAAAATATATGCATGAAAATAGAAAATAATCTAGCAATAAACATATAAGCATGAAAACAAAAAATAAATTAAAGAAAATTACAAAATATTTTGCTTTGCATGCTTGATTTTCCTCATGTTTAAGTATTCAACTATAAAGCTTATGAAAAATGATTATAAAAGTATTGTTTATTATTATATGCTCAGTGATTTAAGAGTGAAAGTAAATAATAAAAGCTGATTTTTTTAAAAAAAGAAGGAAATAATTGCTTCATTAAAAAGTGGAGGAAAAATGGAAAAAAACCTAAAAAATAGACTAAAAAAAGCTAACTTAAATAGTTATTTCAATAAAAAATGGATAAAAAATAGGAAAAATAAAAAAACAAAATTCAAAAAATCTGAAAGTCGGTCAGGCTATGTTTTAGTAGAAATTGGATGAAAACGGAAAGAAATCAGATGAAAATGGAAAATAAAAAAAAAGAATCAAAAAAATCACAATTTTTGTCAAATATGATCCGACCGAATAGTATTCGACAAAATATGTTTAGGCCAGAAACCATTCGACCGAATAGGATTCGGCCGAATCATAGTTGGCTAAATATGTCCAAATGATAGGTGACTTGGTAGCAAAGTCACCATTTTTTCAAATTTTCAGAAATTTCCAACTTCTGGTGAATATTTCTTAAATCATTTAAAAAAAAAAAAATACCCTTTTGTAGAGCTCACAGTGTTGAATCCAAATATATATATATATATATATTTTGATTAGTTTTAGTATATAAATATTTTGAAATATTACAAGTAGGTTGTTCAAAGTAAAAAAGAGGCTTAGTTGAAATTAAATAAAAATAGTAAATCATCATAAAAAAAATTGGAAAACATATGATGCCCTAGAGGAGAGAATCCTCTTCAAAAGGGTATATTTTAATTTTTGAAAATGAAAAAGAAAAACAATAGTTGACGTCAACTAGAATCTATCAAATTTGAGTTATTTTGAATTTAAAATGTTATTATGAGAAAAGTATACATCAAAATTTCAAAAAAAAAATTCCATGCCCTAGATATTGAAGTAAGCTATTTGGGGAAAAAAAATCAGGAGAAAATATTTTTTTTTCTATTTGTTTCTTAACATCAATTGAACATCACTTTTTCTTGAAATTTTTCAGCATTACAAAATTTGTTTTTAAATTGATAAAAAAATATCATTTGTTTCTATTTTTTTTTTGAAAAATTACAAGAATAAACTTCAACAAAAGTTCTGCATTTTATTATTTTACATCATTTTGAAATTCAAAACATAAATACCACTTTTATGTGGTTGAAGTTGAAAACTTATTTTCATGTTGGTTGATTCCTTTATAAAGTGTGACACAGGTTTGTACTTTTACCCAGACATATTACTATTGTTTGAAAGAAGTTTTCAAGGTTTTCATTTGCTTGCACCATGGTACCTTCCCTAGTAGGAGAGTTTTTAGGAGAACTAAAAACTAAATTTTCTTGACATTCAAAGGTTGGTTCTTTAAAAATGACTTCATCGCAAGTAAGGGGATGATCCATGGTTGGATTTTCTTGCTTTTCAATGATGGTGTTTCCTTATTCACTAATTTTTTCCTCATGATTCTCATTGATAGAATCTTGTAGCACCATAATATCTTCTTCACCAATAGGAGAGATATTATGAGAGGAGGAAATTTGATTGTTGTGATTATCGATGATTTTATTCTTTTTCTCTAATGTCTCATTCTCTTCTACCATAGTTTCTACCCTAGTAGGAGAGCTTTTATGAAAGTGAAAAATAATAGGTTCATCTCATTTCATTGTTGGATTTTATAAAGTAGCTTCATCGTATATAGGAGAGGCATCAAGAGAAGGATAACTATGAGTTTCATGTTTGCCAATGATTGAATCATCTCGTTCAAACAGATTTTTCCAAATGTTAGGGACATTAGGAAGGAGAAAAATAATGCTATAACTCTCAATCAACATATCCTCCATAAAAATGTGTTTGGCATGATCATTCACGATTACATCCTTATTCACTAAAGAATTTTCACAAATAGAGGAGGTGTTGGGAGATCAACGGAGACTAGGTAAAGTGGTCACCATGATCTTAGCTTCATGTGTCATGATATCTTTCCAGGGGGGAAGACAAACAAGAATTTCATGGTTCTCAATGGTTGTATCTCCTATCACCAAGATACCTTTGTCTCTAACATGAGAGGTATTGGGAGAAGAACAATTATGATTGTCATAATTGTCAATGTTTACATCCTCTTATATCAAACCCTTAGTGGATGATCTAAGAGAGATGTAGTCATCAAGAGCTTCATCTAACATGCCAAATTTATCACTACTAAAAGGATTGAATGATATTATTTCTCTAAGGTTAACCATTTTTTTTAGTTTCTTTTGATGTTTTTAGTTTTTTTTTTTCATTTTCCAATGAATGTTGAATTAATCTGATCTAAATGAACTATGAACTAAAACTGAAATTGAAAAGTGCAAGAATCTAATTCTATCCACAATTGCAATGAATGTAAATAATGCTAATTCTAATGATTGGAATGTGACAGAAAGTAGGCAAACTAAAATAGAAAAGCAATAGCAGTAAACATAAGCTTAAAAATAGGAAATTTAACTTTGTAATATGCAGGTCAAAATATGCAAAGAGATTGATTTTATCGAGGTGGTAAATGAGTCCCAGTAGGGATTTTTTTCAGAAGTTTCTAAATTTTTTAGTTGGTTTTTGTGTTTTCTATGCTGTATGATCTAGATCTGGGATGCAAATGCATATTTTTAATGATTTTTAATGAAATTAGATGTGAAAATGCAAGCTATATGATCTTTCACTAATGTAAATTAACTAATGAAAATGCTAATGCAAAGTTAATGCAACTTAAATATAGGATAATGGACTCCAAATCAGAAAAGATGGTATTCTAAATGCAGGTTCACCTAAATGGAACCTATGAAAATGTGTGTGTAATGGTTTGATTGATGTATTTTCACCAACTTTCAAAGATGTTCCACTCAAGGATAACCCTAGAGATCTCAATCCAAAAGAGAAAGAGATCTTGCAATCGGGTTGTTCTAGGAAATGAATATGATCTAATGAGGGTTCACCACCAAGTTTAAACTTGGAAAAGATAATTAAATGTACAATGAGTTGTAAAACTCTAATTGAATGCAAACTAACACTAAATGACCTATAAAATGCTTGAAATCACTTAGAAAATTGAAAGTGTGCACCTAGAAACTTGATGAAGATTGGAAACAACTCTAAAATTTTGAAAAACCTAAATTTTGGACCTACTGGGACTCATTCGCCATTTTAGGCAAATCAATCCCAATTCTAGGAAATTGCACTGGAACAAGTTTCAGGAAAATGGGTATCCAAAATAAGATGTCTAAAAAACACCTATAGTGGGACTCATTCGCCACTCTTGGTGAATGATTCTAGTTTGGATCCAAAACCCTAATTTCAGGGTTGTAGATGACCTTTTAGTGAAGATTAGGACCTTTCAAATTGGGGGACAACTCCAACAAGCTTGTAACCTAATCTTCAATTATATTTAAGTCTTCAAAGCACCTAAATCTACAATTGTAGACATGGAAAATATATCGACACAATTGATCCTGATTACTAACATTATTTCATCCTGAATCATCTTGTTTGCTAGTCATTTAATTAAATACCCGTTATTTGATTAAATTCATCACATTCCATCCCTTAATTAAATAAATCAAGTTTATCTAATTAATTCATCATCTCCGTTTAATTAAATAAATCAATTTTATTTAATTAATTCTATAGTCTCCCTTTAATTAAATAATTTATTTTATTTGGTTAAATCTCTGAAGTCATCCTATTAAATTAAATAAATTAAACCTTTTTTAATTTAATCTAACAATCATCCCTCTTTAATTAAATATATCAAAATCTTTTATTTGATTAAATCTAAATCATATTCTTCTCAACTTTGATTTAAATCAACCCAAAGATATAAATCAGATTGTCACATCATTTAATCCCTCACTAAATTAATTTGATCTTGATTAATTTAATCTTAATCATCCTAATTCCACTAGATTTTTCCACTTGCACATGAAAATAAATTTAAATTATTTGTTAAATCCCTATTTTCTTTCAACATGGCATCTTAGGGGAATATTCCTCCAAGTTTGAAAATCCCTCCAAGTGGATTTCTCCTTCCAACAAGACATTCATTCCCTTTTACATGTCCTTGTGCATTGAGCCAAGTGGCATTTAATTCATTCTTTTCTCCCTCAAACAAGTCATTTCAAAAATTTGAAATTCCACCTAATATCATATAGTGTGCACATTCATCAAAATGTGCTCAAGCTTCCTCCATTCACATCTTCACATGTGTCACTTTCCCATTGGATGTTGAATGATCCCACATTGCTCCATTTTTCTCATTCATCCATCTTGTCTTTCTATAAATAGAAGGATTTCCTTTGTATTTTGGATCCACAACTTAGAGAAAAGTTACTCTCTTCACATTAAGAGCTAATTTTATCAATTTTATATCAAGTGTTCATCATTTTCATAGTTTTATAGCGAGGTTATGCCAAAATTTCATCAAGGAGCTTCAACCATCATCAAATCTTCATCAAGCTTCCATAGGAGTTGGGAAAGGGCCAATTTCCACATCAAATTAGCACCAACTCCCCCATGGGATTGAGAGTTTGCATGTTTAAATAGGATTATAATTACTTTCTTTGCTTTGTTGTTCAATTTCTTTCCTATTTGAGCATTTGTAGATGAATTTCATGGGGAATCTTGGTTATTACTTGCATTTGATCTAATATTGTGTTTTTTTGCTATGTTTGTGCAGGTATAGGATTGGGGTTCTACAACAATCACATAAAGAGAGAGAGATAGAGAAAGAGAGAAAGTGTTGATTGTTAGGGAATAAGGGTTTTCCTTGGTCAAACCCCTTTTAGGTAATTAAACCAAATGATGAGATAAGATAATGAAGCATGAACATGAAATAATGCAATTAGAACTTTTCCATGATGATGGATATTGAATTGTTGCAACAATTGATGAAGAATCTACCCTTGAACGCCTTAGAAATGAACTTGAAAGGTATCTTGAGGACCTTGTTAAGACTTGGAGCACTTAACTCTTGAATGCTTGACTTTCTAATATGAATTCTTGATGAAATAATGATTTGGGAAGTCATTTATATGGGCAATCCACTCAAATGACCATTAATTTGATCCCCAAGGTTGACATGGAAGAAATTTGAACTTAAAACCCAATTTTTCCTGCTCAAACCTTGAAAATAGCTCAAATGGGACTCATTCGCCAAGATGGGAAAATGAGTTGCATCTGGATGGGACTCATTTTCCCAAAGTGGTGAATGGGTCCCACTGGATCTATTTTGCCAACTAGAATATCAGGGAATGTGCTAATTAAGTTTATAGATGATATTGTCAAGTTTTTGATTAAAATATGCCTTGGGATGCAAAATATGGGGCCATAGGGGCCTATTAATGATCATATTAAGGTCATAAATGCAATGGGGCCCAAATCCAATGTGAAAGTGTAAATAAATACACTTTAAACACTAAAATAAGGCAAAATTAGGTCCATTTAGCTTAGAAGGACCCTAAATCCCATGTCAATGCATAAAACACATTACAACACTAGATTAGGTCCACTTTAATTTAGAATCACCTTATATTTAATGTGAAAGTGTAAACAAATATATTTTACAACATGAAATTAAGGCATAGTTAATTTAGTTTAGCTTAAAAAGGGCCCAAAACCTAATGTGGATGTGTAAGTCACCTCACAACAAAAGATCACAGTGACATTAAGTCCAATTTATAATTAATTATCCTCAAATCAAGCAAGGAAAAAGGAAACTTTTTCGATTGTTCCTTATATATAATAGGACCATAGACCAACTTAGTCTAAATAAGATTATATGTTGTCATCATCAAAAGGTACAAGGGATTCCTAATAGGGTGTCTTAAGACCTTGTCTAAGGAACCATGGTACTATAAAGATTTTAATATTTTTTATTCTTGATGTAATGGTCACAAAATGTTTTATTAATAATATTTTAATATTTTAAGATGTGGGTACTAAGGTGGCTTCATGCTTGGGCACCAATTGTTCTTTGCTCCACATGTTTTTTAAGCTGCCACTTTTCCTTCTGGTGGTTTTTCGTGCTTTCATCTACCTCCAAGTACAAGTTTAATTGTTGCACATTTTTTCTCTTTATTGCAAATCTCTCTATATTCATGCAATATTTTTCTTGCCTCATCCTAGATTTGGGAATATTCAATGTCTATTTCAAGTGGTTTGCATTGGATAGTCTCTTAAGAGTTTTAATCCTACCAACGTATACACCATAATTCTCCCACTAAATTGTTGTGCTCTAGTTTTTTAATCCACTGGCCACTAGTTGAAGCTATTATGGATGTTCTAGATTAGGAGTGGCTCAAATTACAATGTATGGATCTGTCTCACAAGTTAGCTTATCTCTTTTTCTCAAACTTGATGAATGTGTTATGGTGTAATGAGACTGTTAGATTCATTGTAGGGAGATTTTTTCTTCCTCATCTCTACCCTCGGTTCATCCTAGATACAATAATGGAAGCCTATGAAAAGCGTGTTGGAAAAAAATCATCTGGGTGGTGTTGTTTAAAGAGTACACCTATTTTCCTGTCATGCTTTGCAGTCTCTTTTTTGTATTATGGTGCAAGACCTGGTTGTTGCTTAGTATTCCTCTTTTCACAATCATCTTCGGGCCCTTAGGGCACACTTGGGTTGTTTCCTTATGAATAGTTTGTTGACTCTTTAAAAAGAGGTTCATTTCCTTTTCAAGAATTCTCTTAATGATCCCTTATATGAGCCTTAGTTTTCCCTACTGACTGATATGACCTCCTCTGCTGCGAGTGGGATGTGATGGATGGTGTTTTTCTTCTTCGTTTTGGCATAGGATGGTATTTTATTTTGCATCTCTCTTCTGATGGTATGCATTTTTGAGGTTAATTGTCACTTTTTTTTTAGGTTGCTCTAGTGACTATCCATAGTCCCTCAGATATGTATTAAGTATGCTTTGGCATTTTCTATTCAATTCTTTCATGGCATACTCATTTTGATAGTCATGATGCTTTTTGTAGGAATATTTTGTTCACTCCTACCTATGTAATTCTGTAAAAATCATTTTTTCAAATATGAATGAAAACTTCTTATAGTGGCTTGGTCATTTTTACTTCAAAAAAAAAAATTACATTAATAATAGTCGATAAATTACTCTCTTTATTTAATAATATTTGGTTTTGAAACATAGAAAAGGAGGTTCACCATCAATAGGGTATTAATGATGAACCTAATTTTCATTAGGTGTGTGTTTCATTCAATTATGATGGGCAAAACATGCAACTATAAATCAAAAAAGAACCCTAATTGTTATAGCAATGAAAAGGGAAGTTTTGAGAGGCTAGAATGGTGTGTACCTTGCTGCAAGAAGGTTTTTTTTAGGTCACAAAGGCCACCTAGCATAACACGACTTTCTTTTCGATGGAGCCATGTATTTTATGAGTCATTTTACATCCTTATGAGTGTGCCATTTTACTTAAATATCAAATTTTAAAAATGATGTTGGGTACTTGAGACAAATATAATTCTAATGTCCCTTTATCTTACTAAATCCAATCATTTTTAGTACTAACCCTTGTGTTTATATTTTATTATGGTTTTATTTTTTCTCTTATGTCTTTGGCATGTCTATTTCATGTATTTCATATATTAAATATGTTTTCTTTGTGTACTCATTATATAAGGTGTGTTTTCTTTGTGTTTAATTTTTAATATGTACTTTATAGATTGTTCCTTGAATGTCTTATGTGTGAATATTTTCTTGTTTTATGTGCATGTTTATTTTAACATTGTGGATTAATGAGATCATAGGTTGGGGATTGTGCACTCCTCAACTAAGTTTAATCTTGTATCTTCAATATTTTTTTATGGATTTTCATTCCTTTAGTTTGAGTATGAACATAAGATCATACTCTAACTAAAGTGGGGGCTAAAATTGGCATCAAAATTTTTCACTATTGATAATTTCACACTACCTTGACACCCTATTTTTCTTATAACCCTAATTATAATAATAATTTACCAATTCAAGGCTAGATTAATAAAATACATTTAATTCCCCATCATCCTTATAAATTTAGGCCAAAAAGCATCCATCAAGGGTGCAGGGAACCCTAGACCAAATTTTTTTTTTTTGAATGTTTAAAATTTTGATTGGTGGGATTTTATGATTTGATACTAACCCTAGGTTGGCCCATACACAAAAGGATTAATTAAAATTCATATATAAGAATATTTTCCTATTAGTTTAAACATTATAAATCATTTTTAGTGGTGATCAATTAGAAGGAAATTACAGAGAAGTATTGAGTTATCTTCTACATGCTAGCTTCAACTATCTATGGTGCATATTACCTAACATTTTTCACTTCTATCAAGCATTCAAGGCATCCATAAATGAACTTGTGTATGACATATATTCTTCAAGGGTTTCACATCAAGGTAAGAATATCATTTTTCATTTATTCATTTCAATCAATAATTATTCTTTCAGCCACATCCCAGCCTAGGGTGTGCTCTCTTGATTATCATCAATAGTTGTACATATCTAGGTAAAATTTCCAACACAGGGTTTAACTTAGGAAAGGCCCTATATAGAAAAAAACTTACCTCTTTTAATGTGTGTGATTTAAATTTGGAGGTTTCAAAAAATAAAATAGCCTATAATTTTAGAGTGTAGACCTTAATTTAGATCTTGGAACTTTATAATATAGAAAATTAAGAGACCATTCTAGGGTACCTTATGCCCTAGACAAGCCAATTCAAGCTCAAATTTTCACCATAGTTTCCTCACTCTATCTCAATCTTAGATCTAAAGTTGAATTTTTATTTCACATTTTTCATATGTAATAATTTACATTTTCAAATCTATACATTTTTTAATCTAGAGTTATATGCCAAATAGGCTTATCAAATCACACATCAGATTTATCATCCTCACAACTCAAATCAAACATAAACACAAGATGATTGTCTCTTCATTGTGGAAACGAGCTTATTGAACACCCAAAATACTAATAGGGGGGGTTTAATAAATATTCTAGTAAATCATCCAATTTTCAAAGCATACTTAACAATTATAACGAGTGAAAGCGTGAATAGACTATAACAGAAATAACATATGAACACTGGGATTTTTATGTGGAAAACCTAAGGTAGGAAAAACCACGGTGAGGATTAACTCACAATATATTAAATAACTAGTTATAAGTTATTACAGAAAGGCTCACTACCAAGAGGACTCACTATCCAAGTGAACTCATTGTTCATAGAGAAAAGAAAGATACAAAGAGGTGGTTTCACATCTAGAATTTCAAATGAGAAGAGTGCATGTAGCATATGTTAGATTTAGTTCCTTTGAAGCTCATAACACACTATGATAAACTATGATTACAAGTCTCTTCTCTGCTCTGTATTTGTACACCTTTTTCTCAACATTCACAACTTATTTGCACAATTAATTTTTCTCTCTATCAACTCATATCAACCTTTTATATGTATTAAACTCCATCACAAACATCAATTAAGTTGGCCTACTTAGATGTAGTGTTAAATTATACAAAACATGCCTTGTCGGCTCCCAATTTAAACCAAAATTTCCTTCACACCAAAAACCACAAGTAATATAGGTTAGAATGGATCTATAACAACTTCCTTTTCTATTCACAACACATATTACATTTTTATAACTTTTTGCATACCTTAAGTCGGACAAACATAAGACCAAGAAGTAAAATACTCCAACTAATCATCACCATATAATGTGGAAAAGAATATGTCATGCCAACTAGAAAATATAATGTACTAACACCTATAAACATTCTCCCAAAATTCTAATGAATAAATCAAATCCACAAAGGAATGCAGACTAGTTAGGTAATAGCCAATACATAGAAAAACTATGTAAACCATATCTGCCAAACTTCTATTACTTACAACTTTTGAACTACTTATCCAAAAAAATTGAAATTCTAAAATAATATGTCACTGACATCCATGAAAAAAATGCTAAAACTGCATAAGTAGATCAAATAGGGTGAACTAATGCAAACCAAAGTACTGGAGGGCACTGTGTGTTGAAGCTACTGGTGTACTTAGCCAAAAACCCTTTTACAAAATAAAACATCCTTCATACTATTTTGATGTTCATCATGTAGTGTTGACATCAATGAAAACTCATTAGTGATAACCTTCATCATTCCTTCAAAAAATCTAACCATCAAAACCTTAGTTCATTTATGTTTAATATTGTGGCAACAAAAAAAATATCCCTTCTAATTTTCCTTACTTGTTCGGTCCCTTCTTGTAAACTAGGCTTAATGGTACCTTGATTTAGTGTTGTAATGTGTTTGACATATTCACATTAGGTATTGGGCCTTTGTGAACTAATGAAGATAAATGGTACCTTGCTAAGGTGTTGTGAAGTGTTGTAACACAATTTCACACTTTTCTAAGGATTTATTAATTAACTACACCTAATAAATCTCTTTTTAACCTTAATCATGCCTTATTTAGAGTGTTGTAAAGTTTTGTAACACACTTTCACACTTTTCTAGGGTTTTCATTAATAATTAGGCTTCTTTATCCTTTAATTGGCCTTATTTTGCATCCAAAAGCCTCATTTAATGCATCTTTCGAGGATGATCCTGACACAAATCATTATCCAATCATAATTCCAGTGTATTCAGCTTGTGTGGCCCATATTTAGTGATTTGTGACTCATTCCTAACCTTGGAAGAATGAGTCCCACCTAGGGTTTTAGGTCCCAAAACTGGTTTCACACCTTTCTAAGCATTTTTAAAAATGGTCTCATAAATTGTGCCTAATAGGACTCATTCACCACCTTGGTGAATGACTCCCATGTGGCCCAAAATAAAAATTAATTCAAATTTTTGGTGGGATTTTATCCTCCTATATCTTATGTCGGCTTGTAGTATTGTAATTTTGGGAATTCTTGCATAATTAAGTATAAATACAAGTTTATTTCACTCATTTTCACCTAAGCATTCAAGAGATCACCTAGCAAGTTAAATGAGCATCCTTATAGCAAGTTTGAATTCATAAGAGCATTCAAGTGTTCACAAGAGCATTCAAGGTAAAATTATCTAGTATTTTAGAGTATTCTTGAAGCATCAAGCATCATGTCAAGGACTTTATGGATCATGTTTGTTTTTGAGCTAACAATTGTGATGTAGGGTTTTATAATTCAAGCTAGAATTTCATTCAAGATCTATCCTATTCAAGCAAGAGCTAAGATCTACATCCATTGGATCCATTTCATGCATGTTTTTATCACTTCATTGATAGGGTTTGGTGAGTTGAAACATCATATTATGTTCATTCATCATTCTCCATTCTTATTTTATTTTATTTCAAGGTTTGATTACCAAAATGGGGTTTGACCAAGGCAAACCCCTATCCACTAACAAAAAAACATTTTTACCTCTCTTTAGTGTGTGATTTGTAGGTTTAGCTTGAAGAAACATTGAAGAGCAAGATTGGAGAAAGTTGTCAAAGTGCCTAAAGTTATCAAAGTTGTCATCAAGCATTGAAGAACATTGGAGAGCACCTATAGGTTGATTTATAGATATTCAGATCTATAAACCTAAAGAAGCAGATTGAGCAGACTAGGAAGAGCATACTCAAATATTGAATTTTCAGAAAACCCTAATTGGACTAATTCGCCACTTCTGGTGAATGAGTCCTAGTTTAGGTCAAAATTCATTTTTTAGCAAATTCGGATTCCCATTTTCCAGAAACATGTTTCAGTACAAAAACCCATATCTGGGACTGATTTTTCCAGCTTAGAAAATGAGTCCCACTCAACATTAAAATCAGGATTTCCAGTATCTTAGAACTCCATTCAAACATCTTCAAATTTCAAGGAGCAAATATTTGATCATGTAGCTTTTTGTTTTGTTTTTCATACATTTCTAGGTCATTTTGTAAGTCATTGCATCATATTATGGTTTAGTGTTACATCTTGCATTACATTTGTCTTTCCAAGTCATAAATTTGTGGTGAATCCTTCATTAGTTTACAATTAGCCTCTAGGACAACCCTATTGCAATATCTCTTTCTCCTTTCCATTGAGATCTCTAGGGTTATCCTTTAATGAAATAATTGGAAAGTAGGTGTGCTCTACATCCTAAACCATATGAAAGCATCTAACCCCATTTTTTGATTGTTTCAAATATTGAGTGAAGAGAAAAGGGGATAATCCTAGTAAACCTAATTGGATCTAGGATCACAAAACCATTCGAAGAGTAAAAGTTTATAATGCCAAAAGAATGATTCTTAATATTTTAAAGGACCCATATCACATAGTTATTGACATCAAAACTATGATCAAAAAAATGTTGAAGCCACCTAAGAAAGTGAAGGGTGACTAATCCTCTACAACTAATATTGTGTTTTCTACAAAACATAAAATTGGTTAGCCAAATGACATAGAAAGAAAAAAAAATAAAAAATAAAGAACTTCATTTCCTATTAATAAAACACACATATATATGAGTTCTTCTAATGAGCATCCTCCATTATATATCTCCTAGGGAGGTCAATAATGCCTAAAACATTCTAGGAGATAAAATTTATTGACAAAAATGGCCCCCATAGGTTAGAGGAGTTGGTATGAGTCTTGAGTTTTCTCCTCGAGGTCTTGGGTTCAATTCTCTCTGGCTTGTAAATCACCCCGCCATAGATGCCCCCACAGGTTAGAGGAGTTGGTCTAAGTCTTGGGTTTGCTCTCAAGGTCTTGGGTTCGATTCTCTCTAGCCTGTAAATCACCCCACTGTGGACATCTAGGGGCGACGTTGGTTATCTCGTGGTCGTATGGATTAGTCTCCCCTCAAGCTCGCCCCGTAAAGGGAACCCGCTGGGCTGAAGTTGCAGGAATACCCTTCGAGACCAAAAAAAAATTTATTGACAAAAATAAAAAGGCATCTTATCACTATCTAATTCTTGGAGAGAAGAATAGTGATTTCATAAAAAACATTGCAAAGAAAAATAGCCAACTAGATATTAGAAAAATTGGCATTCTTATTTTTCATGTAATGTACTCTCCCTCCTCCAACCATGTAGGTAGTCTATGAGATCATCACAAATACATAGGAGAGAGGGGACAATGAGCGATAACTTCTTACTAATAAGATAAAATATATGCAAGAGATTTACCATTTTAGAGAAATCTTATCTTGAAGGAAGGGTCACCACTGGATGGAATAAATTATTTCACCTTCTCAAAAGGGTTTGAGACTTCTCCTTGTTGTACCCTAGAAAGTAGGTGATCGAGTGTGGGCTAGGTTTTCTCCTTGGTACATTCAAAACTATAATTCTTATATTTGTAATTTGTACCATCTTTCCTCAATTTTTGAGGAAGTAAACTGAGTAGGTCAAGGAGCCACTGGAGGACACTCCTTATTAGCTTAGCAAACTAGCACTAAAAAAGAGTATTGAGAAAATTTAGTTATAGTAAACTTTGGGTGCATAAAATATGTCCACTTTTAATATCCACAAACTCTTTCAAATCTTTCAAAATTTCAATTTCAAAACAAGCACACTTCTATGGATGATCCTTTTTAAAACTTATCAAAATCAACATATGAATTTTCCAAGGGATGTAACAATGATGGTTAAAAATGTCCAACAAGGTAAGAGTAAACTAAAGTGGTGAAGCCAAACTAGCACACAAAGAAACTAACATATATGCATGAACAAACCATAGACTATTCTTGAGAATACCCTCAACATGGATTTCCTAAGAAAAGAAAGAATGAAAGAACCCTTTAGTAATATTTTGAACAACATCAAGTTTGACCACATCTAGTGCTCAATGCTTGTTAGCCCACTCAAAAAGCATGCATTATGGAGAATTTCTTTTTACAAAATACCCTATCAATGTAAAATGCTCTAGCCATTTGCATACATTATCAAATTGAAGGATGGGTTAAACCACATTCTCTAAAGGGTCATAGAGCTTACCTTGTAGAAAACCTTCAATATAAATTTATGGGGACACTTGTTCAACAGTGTCACCATTCAAAGCTATCAAAACATCAACACCAACATGAACTACTATGTTGAAAGAGTTTAAGGACTATAAAAAAAATCAAAAAAAGGTTGCAATAAATATGAAAGAGTAAAAGCTTTCCTATGCCAAAGACATGGAGTGACATAAGAATGACCATAGATAGTAGAGCACTTGCTCCCTCCAATTTTTTTATTTTGACATATTATGCTAGATCCAATTAGAGAATGACGTCTACAGTATGATATAATAAGTATATGTGATATAATAAGTATATGTGAGTGATTTGATAGGATATTTATGACAGTAAATTTTTCCAATATATAAAATCTCCAAATCTCTTATCAATTGTCTATGCATTGCACGAATGAATTAAATCTATGACGAATCCTTGAAAGTCTTGTGAATTAAGCCATTTTTAATTGGCTTATCAAATCATGTGATTTCCAATTATTATTTGTACAGTACATGCACATGAAGATTATTGTGGACGAAATTGGAAACAGAAATATGAAACTAACTAGAACTAGAGTGATGATACTTTATAAACCATAAATAGTTAGTATAGAAGCAGAAATTGAATTAAAAATTACTATAATACAGGGACACGCTGCCATACCCACGTAAGGTTTTCGGCTGCAATTTAATCTACATTGTCCTTAAAAACCAGCCATAGGACAAAGTGGATGTAGTCCTAAATGCTGATAGATTCGAGCTTCGTATATCATGAATGTAGAAATTTACTCCAAAATAATGGTCAACGAAATAGTTTCCAAAGAAATTTTGCACCCTCGTGAACTTACTTTGAGCTACAAAGTTGCATGGCAATGGTCTTAGGACTGTGATGTAGCTAAAGTGTTAGAAGATTGGATTGGCCCTAATGTGGATTTACCTGAATTAAGGAATGTTGAGGATTGCAAAATTTCTAATTTTCTTAGTACAATCAAAGAGGCCATGATTCTCATGTGGAAACTGTTCGGGAGCAAAGATTCAATCCATCTAGATTCTAGATGAAGCATGTGAGGTCATAGAAGATTCCTCCTCCTTATTTCATGCCCTACTCTACGCCTTCCTAAAACTCGTGAAAGCAATATCAAATAGGTGGTACTTTTATGAGCAGGTGATTTTTCCGAATACCTCGTCTGCTTTGACTCAGAGATGATTTTACTACTACGTCATGGCCTACGATTGGAGTTATTGTGTTAATAACAGTTATGATATTTATAAATGCGTAAAAGAATTTTAACATTCAGAAACACTTTAAGAATCATACTGTTCAGCTCTTTGTTACAAACCTGTCAAGTCTCCTCTGACATAAATGTATAAAAATATGAAAACGAACGATGGCACAATATAGTATCAAATTTTAACATCTCCCAGACGAAAAGTTGCAATATATGGATGACAAAACAAAGTGTAAATGACAGACAATATAAATTTACAACAGTGAATGGACTCTTATTTGACTGGTGTGTGTTTCTTTTTGAAATTCTAGATCTGTTTGGTTGCAACCATTTTAATTAGTCGATAGGTTACATATAGTGTGAGATTTGAGTCTGAAACAATTCTCACCTCTTCAAATCAGTATTGAGTCATTGGAAAACAAGTTTCAGCTGTCATTTGATTTGACAATTGGATGGAACATTCTATTTCCATTTGCAATGTTTTTGTCAATTTGATGACAACTTCCTTTTTTCATTTGCATTGCTTTATGTTTTAAATCTATGCAAAATTTCATAATCAGATAATACTTAATTTGTTTAAGGAAAAAATATAGATTTGACTAAGTTTATTTCATTCCATTATTTAGCACTTATTATTAATTATTATTTAATCCAACCACATGCCACTTGAATTTGCATCACAGCTATGCACAAACACATACTCTCTAACATATTAACATACATATAATTTTTTATTGACGTAATCCTTGAACCTCCTTAAATATAAGTATACATTATTACGTTGATAAATGATGTATTTACTCATCAAAATATCCATTTAACATCTTTCACATTATGTAAAGACAAGCACAAATAAAAAAAATAAAAATGAGCACGCATATTACTAATTTCTTAATAAAGAAAAGGCCCATAAAAGAGTTTGAGATGCTCTATTATTATTGTGACATAAAACTATTTATAACATAAAAATACGATAATTGATAGAGAATTCACGGCTCGCGCAGTTCACTGATAACAAGATTAACGAGTAAAGAAGTCATGTTTGCGAAACCAACATGGAGTAATACTACTATGCTTCACAACAATCTAAACCACCTCTCCCTATAGTCTACATATTTTTGGCGGACTTGCTATCTGCAACAACAACAAAAATAAAACTTAGTTACTTTCGCAGCCTAGCAAAGTCCTGTAGAATGAGTTAAAGCAAATATGTGAACTTACAATATCTAATGAGTAGGATGAGGTGGAAGCGGAGTATGGATGGGAAGAGGATTGTACTGTCCACGCATTGGTGGAAAGTTTATTACTGGTTTAGGAGGAGATTTGTTGAAGGGAAGATGCGGTTGACCATTGGCATTGAAGATGGGAGAGCCCGGCTTGAAAAATGGAGGAGCATTAACAGGAGAGAAGGGTGGGGGTTTTTGAAAAGGTGGCAGCTTTGGAATAAGGGGAGAAGGGTTGGGTAATTGTGGGTTTGGAAGTGGATGAGGGTCAGCGTCTTTCATAGCAGGTTTCTTCTCAAATGGGGGCTTTTGAAGGGGTGAGGGCTTCGGAATGAATGGAAAAGGGAAAAGTGGTGGTGGAAGCGTAGGAAGGTGAGTTCCCGGTAAAGGCTTTCCGTTTTGGTAAAAGGGAGGCAATGGAATCTCCGATGAACACACTGAGACAAATGCGAGGAAGACGATAGGTAAAATGGAATGATAGAGAGCCATCGCCATTGTCGCTGGTGAAATGAATTTGTGCAAGGATTGAAGAGTATTTATAGACAACCAGGTGAAAGCGAGCGGAGTAGAAGCTTCCAATTCGGACGTGCTACATGATAATGCTTAACTTTCGGGCACAACAAATAAATCAAATAAAGTTGGGAGGGGGAAATTGTCCACAAACTTGACTTTGGGTTTCAGACGTGTGTACGACAAATTCAGTGTGTTAATCGGACATCATTTAAGGAGTTAAATAATATTTTAGCGGTTCCCAAAGTCCAAATATTGGATTAATATTCTTAGTAAGGGAAGGGCGTCTCACATGTGCAGTCGTGGAGTCAAACGCAGAAACTCGGAGAAAGGGATATTCAACGTTTAGCCATCATGTGCTGTCTTATAAAGTTACTCTAAATCCTTGTCTTTAACTTTCACACACACATTCTCGATGCCACCACATGGAGTATTACCCTAATCCTTTATTCTCGCCATCAATAATATTTTTTTATATTTCATTCGTGGTATTCCACCTTGTAGTCTAATATTCATGGAGCTAAAAATATTTTACCTTCTAGAGGTATTTACGTAAACGACTTCCGGTCGAGTGGTTATCTAAACTAGCAATCTCACCTTCGTGTGCAATGGGTATGTCGAAGACATGTGGAAGGTAGAAGAGTGATAAATGTGATATAGTAGTGAGAATTGTAAAAGATACACAATATGCTGACCATGGGCAGCTTCCAAATTATTAATGTTAAAAGCATGATAAATATCATTTTCAGTTGAGAAAACTAACAAAACAAAATTGCATGTGATCCTTGAGAGATTAAATTGCTCTTCTACTACAAAAATATATGATGGGATTGGAAATATAACCCTTATTTATGGTATAGTTCAAATCATGTGAAACAAATGGCATTCACAGTGCTAAAAGTGAATTTTAAGCAGTTACAACTTGGAAATTCCTAATATTTTCAGCTACAACCTATTATGTAACCAAAATCACATGTAAATGGATTTCTTCATCTTATTTGTTAGCACTATGTGGGCACTTTAGAAATATTGGTATTCTTTTTCTTTTTAAGAATTAGGTAGTTCCAAGGATGTTCTTGATATCTTTCTACAAACATAAAACACAAATATTAGTGTCTATCTTAAGGCATGTATCTTATTACCAAACCAAACATTTGATGTTTAGAAATAAGTTCTTGGTGTTATTGTGATTGAATTGGAACAAAAGCCCAAATAATTTATCATCATAAGAAAGTACTAGAAGGAATGAAACAATGGGTATGAAACCACATTTCCATCTAGAAACTTAGTGAAATTCCACTTAATATTGTCACCCAAAAGGCCACCTTTGCTTGATTTCAAGAACTTATAAATATGAGTTACATTATCACCATTGACCTCAACGTAAATCACAAAACTGTAATATAAATACTAAAAATCCAATAAGCATACCATATAAGCTAGTTATTACAAGATTGTTTCTAATATGAAGGATGAATTCACATCAATAACAAAACAAAATAACCATGAAAATAACAAAATAGGCGTGATATGTTGACCTTGTCAATAATTGGGAGTTCTTCCTTTAAAATGACTACAATTTTGTAACCAAGTTATCCAAAATAACTTTGGCAAAGCTCTGGAAAACTACTTACGAAACTGGAACAAAGCTCATCTAGAAATTTGCACTAATTAAAAGGGTCCATGAGCATCTTTGCACATAAGTTATTTTTGATATTTCATCCAAAATACTACAGAAATAATTTCAACCATCAATGACATAATAGTTTTCATATAATATTACCTTTTTGTTGTCTATGTAGCTTCCATTTTTATGCCCATGACATTACAAGAAAAACAGAAACCAACCATTTTTTGCAGGCACATCTAAAATAAAAGAGAAACTACTGCAGTTTAGACTTGTATTTTGTGGTATAGACTATTTAGCTTTGAAAGGATATATTTAGCTTTGAAAGCATATATTTTGCATTGTTTTTGGCTTAGGTTGTAATGTGTGAGATCTAAAGAGTAATTATAGTAAGTTAAATGTTGGACATGGATTTTATATTTTAATTAAAATTTTAATTTTATTAATATATCTTTCAATTATTTATCATATTTTTGTTTTGATGTGTCAAAATTATATTTGAACATCACATTTATCTATCATTAGAGCTCCAACCATTATAATTTATTGTGCTTTATAATTTATCATGGATTTTAATTTATGACAGCTTTATGTCCCCTATAAATCTTCCTTAATAAACCATGTTTTTCAAAAAATCATCCTCGATAGAGGCATAAACAACTAATATATCAACTATTAACTACTTATTCAGACACTAAACAACTCACATATTAACTAAAAAATAGTAACTATTTTTATAGAAACCTATATCCTCACATATTATGATCAACTTTACTACATCGGCAACTACTTTGAATATGGAAAAAGCAATTATACTTAAGTTATTGACCTTTGTCAATCCTATCGTAAATGATAATAGTGATTGTTCTAGTCTTGAAATATTTTCAGGAAGTGGGCACATATCAAATTGCCAGTGAGATCCATTGAAAGGCATAACAAAAAGCTTAAAGTCCACTGGGAAAATAAGACAAGCAATAACCAAATTCAAGAAAACCTTGAGTAAACAATTATCTAGACAATTTCTTCTGGTTTATATGTTGTTCTCCATTTGAATGTCTTTTCCAGATCTAGACTGGATGCACTTCATAGAAATTTTGTTATTATTTGCTTTTAGGTGAAAAATCAGAGCTTAGTATTGTTGTTAGAGTAATCTCATTACTATGTTCATCTATGTAATTATCTTGTAATTTGTGAAGTAATATAAGAGGTATGTTTTTTTTCCCATTCAAGTTATAACTTATTAAGAATGATTACAAAGCCCTTACCATGCAGTATAAGAAAGTACACTACAGTTCATTATTCCCATATGCTTTGCTTTCGTTCAGAGCAAAAATCAAGTAAATTACACACCTCACTATGAAATATTTTTAATTAAATCATAGCAATTTCAAAACAATCAAAATAAGACAACTATAAAGAAACCATATTGCAGACACCTATTGTAAATGATAAACAATAACATTCAAAAGATAGAAAAAGAATATCATGTTATATGGCAAAATTATAGATTAGAAACAATAATTATAAATGATTATCAAAATACAAATACTCAATTCACTTCCCACCTCAATGGATTAGAGCAGACACTTAAACCCAACATTTTAGCGTCACTATTTTTAGATTTTTAGCATCACTATTCTCAATCTCTCCAATTTAATTTCTACTTTCATGTTCACTCTGAGTTTAAGAAATGACATATATAGATGATTAATTTTCAACTTATAATCCAAAAAGACTAAATTAGTAACTTGCAACTATACATCGCAAATAAGATGGTTTGACAGTCATAGTAGTAGCCATAACAAGAGTATAGAGATTCTTTAATGTAGATAATTAATGGTTGGACTGTGCAAAATTTTATGCTTAAATTTAGGGATATGTTTTGTTCCATATGATTATATTTCACAAGAACTTAGGGACAAGTTATAGAATGTAATTTTATGGTAAATGAGCAAATTGGGGAGAAAAAGTACCTGCACTACATCTTTATAGCATCACACATGCTCTCCATCTGGAAACCTTCTGCATCACACATATAAAAATAGAATTATTTCTGATAGCGACTATGTTGATGAACCTGAAGTAGGGACAAAAACCCTAGGTTTATATGGTTTTATAAATACTTTCTTTTAAATTTGTAAAAACTAGATTTATATAGTATTGTGCACCATCTACATAAAAATGCTAGTGATCATTTGAAGTGGAAAAAACAAAATGCATTCAAATATAAGATACAAAATGGGGATAGCTTTGATGGGTCTTTGGGGATATTGTTATGAAAAAAAGTGATATGAACCCTAGGATTTAAGCAGGCATTTTCCCCAAAGAAGTTTGGGGTTAGCAAATCAGATGGATCCTCTGTAAACTTGAAGCAAATTATCAACTCTATGATCAAACAATCATAAGGGATAAAATGAAGAAGAAAAGAAAACCCAAAGGGATTTAAAGAGATATTTCTCTAGGGTTGAAAAGAGAAAGCAGTGAAAAGTAAAAAAAACATACAGTTCTGTCGTGGATGGTGTGCTTGTCCTGGAGAACCTTGTCAAGAATAGAGGGGTTGGAAAACATGGCAGAGCCAAACTCTCTGGCACAAAGTGATCCTTCATTATCACAGTATGGACAACCTTACCATAGTTGGAAAAATAATTTTTCAGCCTTTCTTCACTCATCTCCCATGATATCTCTCCAATGAAGAGCTTGTGCTAATCGGAATCCATTTCTACTTCATGAAATCTGCAAACCCTTACCCCATGTGTAAAATAACAACCCTACCTAATACAAACAATTCTCATCCACGGTTAATGTGGGTTGCTCGGGGGACAAGTCGAAGCCATTGATTCGACTATGTTGCTTCGGACCATTTTAGAATTTTCTTCTCCAACTACATTGAAACCCTATCTGAACTTCTGAAGAGGAAGAGTTTGGAGGAGCGAAAAGCAATAGCAGCAGGGAAAGCAACAAAAAGGGGAGGGGCGAAAACAACCAGGAAAATGGTGAAAAATGATGAACGAATGAGATAAGTTTCAGCATGGTCCATCTCATGTGCGCCAATCTGCACTGTTGGGTGTAAAAATGAGTTGGAAAAGCTTAGTGAAGGAATACCTTTGGAGTAATTAAAAGCCTTCGGGTCATCCTGCTACTCAGTTTATAGCATCCTTCTTGTGGGTTATGTTAGTTTAAGGTTAATTTAATAAAATGTATATATGTATTTGGAATTAATTTAGATTATTTAATAAAGTTGATATTTAATTAATTAATATTTAAAATTTAAATATTTATGCATAAATTTTAAAATTATTTAATTTAATAAATATAATATTTAAATATTGATGTAAGTTTAAATTAGATAAGTTTTGAAATCGGGAATAGTATATAACAACTTAAAATTTATTTTAGGATTACAATATTCTATTGAATTTATGTACGAAAGTGTGCAACAATTTAAGACTAATTTGTAACAACAAATTTGTCTTGCAATTATGCATTGTTACTATGTCTTATGTATACTACAACCCTTCCCTTGACTTGGTGAACCTTGAGTTCTTCACCTTCTTATATTTGATGAGCTAATGGTATTTATAAATACATTTATGGGGAAACTAGTATGTGACAAAGGCACATTTTTCTCTATGTTAACCCTATAAATTGAGTATGAATAATCAAAATCAAGAATCTTTTGTCTTGTGAATGCTCATCTAAATGCTTCTATAGAACTTGATGCATTTTAGTGCATGACTTAAAATCTAAAATGCAAATGTTATGTCAAGAGAACTAGTTTCTTCCTTGTGTTAGATAAAATGCATTAAATACCTTTAAATACAAGGGCATGGAAACACATTGTGTGAATTAATGTTTAGTTGGCCCTAAGAAATAATGATAAAGTTTAGAAAGAGATCAAATTTTAATTTAAAACTTGAATGAGGAAGGAATGAATTTGTTACCATGAATGAGTCTTCAAATCTATAGATTTATCCCTCCCTAATTTACATTTTTAGGGTTTGTATCCATTATGATATTGAAGATGAGGAAAATATTGAAGGAAAAGAAAATGGAATACAAAGCAACACAAAACACAATAATATTACCTCGAACCTTTGATTCTCTCCTTGATGAGAGAAAATGGGGTGCACCCTTATTCCATTTGATTTTCTCTTTGATAATGGTAGTATGTGGATTACTCAATATTTTAGCATAACCTTGATATGATTGTAACATAAGAGATCAAAATGACAACATGTAGGTATGATAGTAGATTATAGCTATCAAGAGCTAGAAATGAATGATAAGAGCCTCTAGATATAGTCTTGAAGAGGAAAAATCAGTGGCTAGAAATGATTGATGATCGATGGGTAAGAGAGAAAGAAAGAAGAGTTTAGTAAGGTCATAAACAATATGAACTCTAATTGCATGCAATTCCCAATGCTTTTTAACTCACTCATGCAGCATGTTTTATTGAAGAGTTCTCTAAACAAAATAATCTATGAAATTAAAATTCTCTATCCATTTTCATGCATTATTGAATTGAGAAATGGGTAAAACCACATCCACAAAGAGTGCCAGTGGTCACAAAGATTACCTCATAGAAAAACTTTGGGATAATTTTTTTGGGACACTTGTTCAATGGGGTCATAATTCAAATAGTTTAAGGACATTAATAAAACTAGCAAAATATCCCTCAATAAATGTGAGAGAAAAAAAATTTGTACAC
Source organism: Sequoia sempervirens (assembly GCA_007258455.2). Lineage (NCBI taxonomy): Eukaryota > Viridiplantae > Streptophyta > Pinopsida > Cupressales > Cupressaceae > Sequoia > Sequoia sempervirens. The sequence continues at coordinate 154,696,418 of VDFB02105785.1, read as the reverse complement.
CAAAGACATAGAGTGACAACAAAAGAACACAAAGCGCCAAGTAGAGCACTTCCTCCCTCCAAATTCTTTATTTATTTATCATTTTTGTTCTCTTAGAGGGATATCCCCATGACTGGTCAATCTTCTATTAAGTTTTAATTACCAAGTGAGACTAGTTCTAGGTCACATCATTTCCCAGCCCCTACCCCACAATGTGCACAATTGGGTTAAGCAAGGTTTGAACCTACGTCGATTGTTAATATCTTTCTATGAATCAACCAATTGATTTACACCCTAAAGGCCAAAATTCTTTATGTTTACATGTTATGCTAGAACCAGTTAGAAAATGACACCTAGAGTATGATATAGTAAGAATATGTGAGTGATTTGATAGGATAATTAAGGCAGTAAATTCTTTCAATTTATAAATTCTTCAAATGTCTTGTCAATTTTCTTTGCATTAGTGAATTAAATATGTGAAGTTTTGTGAATTAAGCCATTTATTAATTGGCTTATCAAATCATGTGATTTGCAATAATTATTTGTCAAGTACATGCAAATGAATACTATTTCAGATGAAATTAAGAAACAAAGAAATATGAAACTATCTAGAACTTGAGTGATATTTTATTAAACCATAAAAAGTTAATATAGAAGAAAAAATTGAATCAAAATTACTAGAATATAGGGACACACTATCATACCCACGTAAGGTCTTGGGCCTCAATTTAATCTACCATCTTCCAAAACCGGTCATAGGACAATGGGGATGTAGTCACAATAGATTAGAACTTCCTACTTGCATAGGTTAGCTAGAATATTCAACATGTTTAATATTTTTATGTATCTTAGTAGTGATATTCTTATGGATTCTAGCATAGAAGCAAAATATATAATGAATGTAGAAAATTACTCCACAATAATAGTGAATGAGATGGCATTGAAAGACATTTTTAACCCTCCAGGGCCTACTTTGAGGTTAAAAGTTATAGCTGTAAAGCAATGGTCCTAAGCGCTTGATGTAGCTAAAGTGCTAGAAGATTGCATTGGCCCTACTATGGATTTACCTAAATTAAGGAATGTCGAGGATTGCCAAATTTCATGTTCTCTTAGTAAAATCAAAGAGCCCATGATTTCCATGTGCAAATTGATTGGGAGAAAAGATTCAATGTATCTAGATTATAGATGGGTTCCAATATTTGACATTATTTTGGAAAATCTAATTATTCATAATTGTGAGGAATTTGATTGTTTTATTTTTAAATCAACAATTCTTACTGGTTAGTAAAGACAAAGATTTCTTCATGACATTGTATGTAATTGATGCCACTTGTACTACAATGAGGCTTCATTCCAAATTTCTAGTTAACAAGGTTTTCAAAGAATTAAATGCAATCATATATAACAAAGAGATCACTACTATTAGTGAATATTCTTTCCCAACTGTGTATCAAATAATCCACCACAAAGCATTGCCCAAAATGCATCTATTATCCCATCTATAAGCAAACAAGAGGAAACAAAATAGAATTCCTATTGTCTACCATGCAAACATCATATTCTTCTTGAATATGATGCTGAGGCTTTCTATTTTTGTTCATGGTTGTCAAAAATATAATCTCAACTACCTTTTTCATGCTTGTTCTCCCTAGCTCACATTGGTATTATCATTAAATACTTTTTCTTGAGAAATTTTTATAAGAAAAAATTTAGGATATTTGATATGATTCAAAATTATCTCCTTATTAACTCTTACGTCTTTTATGGGTTGTAAAAAAAACATTATTATATTCTTCTTTATCCATTGTAGCTTTTAGTTTTTATTACTAAATAGTTGTCAATTTTATAAGGGTTGAAGAAGAGCAACGAAGCATTGCTATAACAAGGAAGACCAAGGAAGAAGTAAGAAGGCTAAAGAAGATAGAGAAATGAAACTTTTGTTGTAATTACTTAGTTTAACGCATATATAAATCTAATATCATATATTTTATGGTATGTTATTTGTGTGTGTTGTGAGCAACATTCAAATCCATTTTTATTTGTATTTTTACTACTGTATGCATATTTTATTGTGCTCTAATTATATATCAAATCCTCTGCCCCTTTCCCACACCTGGTATCAGAGCTTTGGTTTAAACCCTTTATCTCTCCATTTCCCTGGTTCTACTCATTTTCTTTTAACAACCATTAATGGCTTCCACATCTAATGCATCTTTGTCTAATATGCAAATCCCCATTTTCACAAGAAAAAATTATGAGTATTGGTCATTAACCATAAAATCCTTGTTTTGGTCTCAAGATGTTTGGGAGATAGTTAAGAATTTTTATGTGGAACCAATAGACTAGGCAACATATAATGCACTCACACAGACATAAAATGATCTCTTGAAAGAGAAAAGGAAGAAGGATGGAAAATCCCTTTTCTACATTCATCAAGCAATGCATGAAAGCATTCTCCCAAGAGTAGTGACAACAAAGCAACCAAAGGAGGCATGGGATACACTACAAACAACTTATCAAGGTAAGGAAAAAGCTAAAACTGTAAAACTCCAATTGCTTTGAAGAGATTTTGAGAACATAAATATGAAAGATTGAGATTCTGGGGAATCATTTTTCACACATGTTGCTAGGCTTGTGAATCAAATAAAATAACATAGGGAAATGATAGAAGAGACAAGAATAGTTTAGAAAATGCTAAGAGTTTTTCCTGATAAATTTGATCCTTTAGTTGTTCCTATAGAGGAAAATAAGGATTTAACTTAGATGACAATGGATGAGTTGCATGCCTCTTTGAAAAACCATGAACATAGGCTGAACATATCACACACTTCCATTAAAAATGCATTCTTATCATAGGCTTCAATAAGCCGTGGAAGAGGTAAAGGTAGATTCACTCTTAGGGGTAGAGGAAGAAACACATTTAGAGGACACAGTAGCAGTCCTTCAAACCAAGGTAGAAGATGACATAGCAATGATAACTCTCATAATCATTCAACTAGTCAAAGAAAAGACAAGTCACATGTTCAATGTCATTACTATAAGAAGTATGGTCACTACTCTTCTTAATGCAAAAAGAAACAACATGATCAAGGAAGAAAAAATAAAAATCCCCAAGAAAATTCTACAAAAAATTCTATGTTTATTGCATGCAAAAAGATTGTTGAAGGAATTCCTACAAAATCACCGGTTGAATGAAATATGGTTCAAGATATTCCAAATGATATTTGGTATTTAAATTTTGGCTATAGCAATCACATGTCTGGAAATCTAGAGTTATTTTCTAGTTTGGATAAATTAGTTACTTTAAATGTCACTCTTGGGAACAATAATCAAGTGAATTTTATAGGAAACAAGACTATTGATATTCTAACCAAAAAGGGGAAGAAAAAGGTCATTCATGATGTTTTTATGGGGCATGTGCAGGATCATCATGGAAAAAATAGGCCATTAAGTAGCAAAAAATTCAAAAAAATTAGAGTTAGGCAACTTGACGTAAAAAAATGAATAAGTTATCTACATTATTTCAAAAATATGTAAGAATAGAATGTATAGAAAATTGAATGTAGTTTCTAAACTACTAGGTTTATTTATTTTTAAAATCTATTTGGTGAAAATTTGAAATTTCAATGCAAGAGTACTTAAATTTTAGGGAAAAAATAAGAAGTAGGTGTTTGTTTGACCACCAACCAATAAAATGATAATATTTTTTATAAGATTTTTGATATAAGTAGAGGACTCATGTTTGGATGTGATGCATATTTTTTTGTAATTTTTTTCCAAGTAAATAATTAATTATGAATTTTTTATTACAACTTTTAAAAAATATAAAAACTCGTATGTCTAACCACCTTAACTTGGTCAAAAATTCATGAAATTTATTTTTTCCTTTTTTAATCCTATTGTATGCAAAGCATAGAATGTGACGCATGTTTTGGATTCAAAACATGTGATGCCGTTTGAAATCTATAGATTTTTTTCAATCAGGCTATCGATTAGGACTTTAGTTGTAATTTAAATAGAAAATGAATAATAATTATTTATTAAATTCAAAGTAAAGCATAATTTATATTGGTGGAGCGCTGAGAATCTCCTTTAAAAACCCTTTTTGGTTCATCAATTTTGTGTAACAAAAATTTTGTTAGCCAAATACCCTACACATACCGATAATATTGCCACTTTTTGGCCCATCATGATCTTGCACATACCCTATGTTGCTAGTTTGAAACATAATCTGATGAGTATTGGTCAATTAGTGAAAAAAGGATATAGAATTTATATGAAAGATAATGCATGTGTTATTGTTGATAAATCTCCTAGTACTCAACATATAGAAGAGGTACAAATGACAAGAAATAGAATGTTCCCATTGAGTTGGAAACCTGATATCAAAAGAAATGCAACTGAAGCTCATCATATATCATAAAATACACAAGTAAGACCAACCTTTAAGGTTGAAAATTCTCAAAATGTCTCTTAAGCTAGCCCTAGAAAAGAACAAAGTTGCTCTAGAAAAGAATAAGGTTGCTCTGGAAAAGAACAAGTTGGCTCTGGAAAAAGAAGAAAGTAGAACCAAAGATGAACAAAATGATAGTGTAACTATTCAAACAACTTTTTAATCAGTTGTAAAGAATTAATCTTGGTTATGGAATCTAATATTTGGTCATTTAAACTTTTGGGGTCTAAATTTGTTGCATAGAAAGAATATGGTTAAGGGATTTCCATTGATTCAAAAACTGGAAAGAGCATGTGAAGGGTGCATCTTGGGTAAAAAACATAGAGAGACTTTCCCTATTGCAAAATAAAAAAGATCTTGTAAAACTCTTGAGATTATTCACTCTGATATATGTTGACCAATGCAAACTCCTTCCATTGGAGGTTGTACATGTATTTTCTAGCTTTTATTGATGACTATACAAGGATGACATGGGTCTACTTTTTGAGGCATAAATATTATTATTTTTGAGTCTTTCAGTAGTTCAAGGCTCTTGTAGAGAAGTAAATTGGTTACTACATCAAAGTATTGAGAATTGATAGAGTTGGTGAATATAGTTCTAGTGATTTTCTGAATTTTTGCAAAAAACATGGTATTCACAAACAATTTATAGTCCGCTACACATCTCAAAAAAATGGTGTGGTTGAAAGAAGAAATAGAACTATCATGGATATGGCAAGGTGTATGTTGAAGTCAAAGCATTTACGAAATGAATACTGGGCTGAAGCAATACCAACTAGTTTTTATATTTTAAATAGATGTCCAACTACAAGTGTAAGGAATGTGATTCCTCAAGAGGCTTGGAGTTGTAGAAAGCATAGTGTTGCACACTTCAAATTCTTTGGTTTTGTTTTATATGCTCATGTGCTTGAAGAGTTGAGAAGGAAATTGGATAACAAAGGTGAAAAATGTATTTTTTAGGTATTAAAAAGACACAAAAAGCTTACATGTTATTTAATCCAAATACAAGAAAAGTCATAATTAGCAGAGATGTGGAATTTGTGGAGAATGAAGAATGGGATGGAAGTGTAGAAGAAATAATAAGTATAGCAGTAGTTGATTCACATGATGATATGACTGATGAAGTGTTAGAAAAGAAAAGTATTCCTCAAGCAATAACTCCTTCCACTCCTAGACATGGAACACAAGTCATAGTACAAACTACACCTCATATAGCAAGACTTTCAAGAAATCAAAAAACTTCACCCATACAAAAAACTCCACAAGGAACACTAGCCATAACACCATCAAAAATTCCATCAACCTTAGTTGATAGAAGCAACTCATCAAATCCTACATTGGCAAGTTTATTGCAGCGAAAAATAAGGAATATAATAGATATCTATGAATCTAATTTTAATGTTGAAACATAAAATTCTTTTTTTGTTTTTTCTTTATTTTCAGAAGCAATTGATCCAATGTCATTTGACGAAGCAATAAAGGATGAAGCATGGGTTGAACATATGGATGAAGAAATTGAAGCTGTGGAAAGGAATAACACTTGGGGGTTGGTGGATTGCTCACAAGGAAAGGATGTTATAAGTGTAAAATGGATTTAAAAAACAAAGTATGGAATGGATGTAAATGTGCTAAAGCATAAGGAAAGGTTAGTTGCAAGAGGTTTCACTCAGTGGCCTGGTATTGATTACAATGAAACATTTTCCCCTGTAGCTCACCTAGATATGGTAAGAACTATTTTGGCCATTGCAGCACAAAAAAAGTGGTATATTTTTCAAATGGATGGAAAATTTTCATTTTTAAATGATTTTATTGAAGAGGAAGTTTATGTGGAGCAGCTAGAAGGATATGAAATTTTAGGTCATGAAGTCAAGGTATACAAGCTAAAAATGCACTTTATGGGCTCAAGCAAGCTCCTAGAGCATGGTACAGTCAAATTGATTCTTATTTAATTAAGAATAATTTTAGTAGGTGAATCACTGAGCCTAATTTATATATCAAGATGGATGAAAAAGGTAACATGTTAATGGTTTTTCTTTATGTAGATGATTTGATCTTTATGAGGGACCTTTCTATAAGTTTCTTTAAGGAAGCTATGATGAAAGAGTTTGAGATGACTGATCCTGGTCTTATGAAATACTTCTTGGGAATAGAAGTTAAGCAATCAACAAATGAAATTTTTATTTTTGAATCAAAATATGCAAGTGATATATTTAAGAGATTTGATATACTAAATTGCAAGCCAACCCCTACACCAGTTGTGATAGGACTAAAGTTAAGCAAAGAAGATGATGGTTCATTAGTTGATCCTAGAATGTATAAAAGGATAGTTGGTAGTCTCATGTATTTGACTTCCATGAGATCTAACATCATATATGGTGTGAGCCTTATCTTAAGGTTCATGGAGTCTCTAAATGACTCTTATAGACAAGCTAGAAAAAGGATATTGAGGTACATTTGTGGAACTAAGAACTATGGAATTTTATATCCAACTATAGATTACTTCAAACTCATTGGATACATGGACAACGACTGTTCCAATAGCAATGATGATAGAGAAAGTACCTCTGGTTACGTTTATCATTTTTAAATAGTGGTTGTATCACGGGCTTCAAAGAAACAACCCATTGTCACTCTTTCTTTAGTAGAAGCAGAGTATATGGTAGCCATAGGAGCAGCATGTCAACCTGTATGGATCAGAAAAATGCTAGTTGAGTTAATGTATAAACAAGATGAATCAACAAATATTTATAGTGATAATAACTCAGCCATTGCATTGTCTAAAAATCATATTTTTCATAAAATAACCAATCACATAAACACTAGATACTATTTTATAAAAGAATTAGTGAATAACAAAGAAATATGTTTAGAGTTTTGTAAATCAGAAGATCAATTTTCTGATATTCTCACTAAACCATTGAGAAAAGATGTATTTGATTATTTGAGAAGTTGTTTGGGTGTTTGTGCTGAAGATGGATGCTCCAGAAATTTCAGTGTTAGAAATGAAGGTAAATGTGCTGGAAATTTTTGAGAAGAATACTAGAAATGAAGATGCATGCATCAAAATTTTTTTAGAAGAATGTTGAAAATGAAGATTGATGTGGCAGAATTTTTTTAATGAAGATGGATTCTCCAAAAAAAATTTGAGCAGAAAGTTAGCTAGATGAGATTAAAGGGGGGTGTCAAAAATATAATCTTCGCTACCTTTTTGTGCCTGTCCTCACCAACTCACCTTTGTATCAACATTAAATACAATTTAATAATAAAGTTTTTGGAGAAATATTTAAGGAGATTTGATATTATTTGGCATTAACTCCTTATTAACTCTTACATGCTTTATGGGTTGTCAAAATAATATTATTATATTCTTCTTTCTCCACCATATTTTTTAGTTTTTATTACTGAATAGTTGGTATTTTTGTAAGCTCTAAAGAAGAGCAACAAAGCTCTATTGTAACAAGGAAGAACAAGGAAGAAGTAAGAAAGATGAAGAAGATAGAGCAACGAAGCTCTACTATAATTACATGAAATTGACATTATGCATATTTAATTAAATCATATTTTCCCATCAATTAAATAAATCGAGTTTATTTGATTGATCTCCTAAAGTTTCTTCATTTAATTAAATCAAATATATTTAATTAAATGGATAGTGCATCAATTTCCTCCCTTTTTATTTAAATAAATCCAAGTATCTAAGTAAAAAGTCAAAATCACCTAATCATCATCTTAAATTAATCAAACCATGATTAATGCTAATGCTAATCCTAATCCACATTTCTCTAGATTTTGCAACTTGTGCATATAAATCAATTTAATTGATTTATTAATTCATCATTTTCTTTGAACTTGGCATAAAAGGGGAATATTCTCCAAGTTTGAAATCTCCCCTCAAATTGACATGTACATCCAACAAAGCATTTAAGAGCTCTTACATGTCTCTTACATGTCTCTTGCACAAGTCAAACTTAGCATTTAACTCATCTTGTCATCAAGTTCAAATTTCAAATCTCCCCCTCTTTGGCACATTGACCAAAATGTGCTCATTCCTTAACCTCTCACATGTTGACATGTGGCACCTTTTCATTGGTGGATCTTTAGTCCCACATTCACCCATTTTGCATGTCTCTCCATCATTCTCTCTTATAAATATAGAGCTCATCCTTTCCATTTGATCATCCATAATTTGAGAATTGGCATTATAGTCAAGAATCACACATTTCCATCATCAAGAGCTTATCAGGGATTGGGAAAGGGATTCTTTCCATAGAAGCACCAATCCACTATGAGATAGGATGTACTTCATGTTTTATATGTGTTAGTTATCTTGTCATTTTTTTGCATTTTGAAGCATGATTTATTATTTCATAGGAACGCGGGGTTTTCCTATTTTGAATTGACTAACTAAACCAATGGTGTTCATTGTTTGAAGAAGGAAGATTTAGGGTTCACATTATGGTGCCCATCTGCCACTTTTTGTGCTTACAAGTTAAACAAGTGCATAGACCACCAGTCCATGTACATCCTATAAATTGGAATTAGCCAAACATGTTAGCAAACATATACATCATTAGATCTATACTGAGGCTTGCATAGAAACATTTAATAGCTTATTGATGACCTTGGCCTCTGCATCATGCTCACTGGTTTTGTTCTTAATTTCTTGACATTATGTCATTCGTGTTACGTGCAAATTAGTGTCTCCCATTGAGGTGCAGGTAGTAAGGATGCCGGTAAAAAATTAACAAAGATCTTGTCTACAACATTTTGGGAAAAGATCAAGACAAGAGGGCAGGACCAACACATTTAAAGAGGAGAAGGAGCAACATAACCACTTTTTATTGACTTTCAACTGCATCCTTTACACTTTCCAATTGCATTACTTTGAAATTTTTTATTTAAGTGGAGTTGAGGGTGCATCCTTTACACATGTTGATTGCAATAGCTCAAAGAATATTTTTTTTGTTTTTCCATACACACATAGCCATTGAACTTATTTGGCTCAACAAGAGATATGGCTTACAAGCTACAACTTTTCCATACACAATGTGTGTCTACTGGGCAATACATTTGGATAAGTTTATTCTTTGTGTGGTAGTTTGTATGTACGCCTCTCTTGTTTTTCCATTTTCTCTTGTATTAGCTCTAGAGTTGCAAGGATGGATGCATTATCAAACAAAATCCATTTTTTCTAAAGAATTTTTTGTGTAATTTTTATTCTTGGAGAGGATTCTTTTCATCCTATCATGTTTTCTTCCTTCAAGTCTAGTTGGAATCAACTATGACGAAATCAACTCTCTGATAAAATTCTATGAGTTCCTTCCTTTTGCAGTCTTCTCTTGACTGGTGGCTAGCAACTAGAATTTATTATCTTTTGACTGCAAATTCAACTTTGATATCTACTGTGACCTATAGTTTTCTAGATCAGTTGCAGCCTTTTAATGCCATCCCGAAAAGAACAAACCTAAGAGTTCAGTGTTTAGGCATGTATCAGATTCATTACCATAGCCACGCCCTCTCCTCTCTTGGAGCAGAGTGTCTGAAAACCTTTTTTGGATCTTCCCCAATTGTTGTTGTAGCATTTACTAAAAGTGGTGGAGGTTCTTTCACATATCACAAAGTCACTCATTCTTGCTGGTATAAGAATGATTGATAGATTTATGCCTTTTTTTTTTAGTTTGAAGGTATTTATTCTATTTGGTTTATTCTTTTAAATTTTTGAGTTATTGCATTAGGCAAGATATGATCTTTGTTCATTTTTTGCATTTGCTTAGAAAATATTGAATCATGTTAAATATTGATTTACCAGCCATAAATCATCAGAAAACATTTACAGGAAACAACTTTAATCTCTATTATGTTTCTCTCACATCTATTATGTTGATGATCAATGTGCAGGGGGTTGATTTAATACATATTTGAAGCATTAAATATTGATTTGATGCATTAAATACAAAATCCATTGTTTCTATGGGGTATGTGCAGGATCATCATAGAAAAATAGCCCTTAATTGGCAAAAAAATCAGAAAAATCTGAGTTAGGCAACTTGACGTAAAAATTTGAATAAGTTATGTATATTATTTCAAAAATATGTAAGAATAGAATCTATATAAAATTGAATTTATTTTATAAACTACTAGGTTTATTTAAAAATAAATAAATCTATTTGGTGAAAATTTGAAATTTCAATGCAGTAGTACTTAAATTTTAGGGGAAAAATAAGAAGTAGGTGTCTATCTAACCACCCTAACCACAATAAAATGATAATATTTTTTTATAAGATTTTAGATATAAGTAGAGGACTCATGTTTAGATGTGATGCATATTTTTTTGTAAGTTTTTTCCAAGTAAATAATTATTTATGAATTATTTATTAATATTTTTTTTAAAATGCAAAAAATTGTATGTCTAACCACCTTAACTTGGTCAAAACTTCATGAATTTTTTTTTTTTTAATCCTATAATATTTGAAGCATTGAATGTGACACATGATTCCTATTCAAAAAAGGCGATACTATTTGAAATCTATAGATTTTTTTCAATCAACCTATCAATAAGGAATTTAGTCGTAATTCCAATAGAAAATGAACAATAATTATCTATTAAATTCAAAGTAAATCATAATTTATATTGGTGGAAAGCTGAGAATCTCCTTTAAAAACACTTTTTGTTTCATCAATTTTGGGTAAAAAAAGTTGTCAGCCACATACCCGACATATGCCCATCATATCACCACTTTTTGGCCCATCATGATCATGCACATACCCTATGAAGGATTTAAAATCATCGACCACTTGTTTATGGTAACTTGTCCATGGAGACTTGTTCATTAATGATTTACACTAGAGTTTCTAAATCAGCTTTCTAACGTGCCTTGAAAGGGATGCATACTTTATTATTTACATCAAATCTAATTTTTAGGGGATCACATAATCTGATTTCTAGTGTCAGTTTTGTAAAAGCCTTAAAATCCTTGAAATAAATCTTATCTTTGATTTTTTTGTGTCATTATAGGTTGGCATCAGGAGACAATGACAGTTTTTCTCTCACACTTGAATGAAGCAAAGTCAAGCAGATTGGAGTTGAAGGAAGTTAAGCATCAAACTTCAAGTTGACAAAGCATTTTTTAATGCTTAGAGCCTCTATTTTATGATTTCATTTTTTGTTTTAGGCTAACTCACTTCTTTTTTGGGCTCTAAAACAAACATTACAAAAGCTTTCAATTTCCGTTGCAAAGGGTTAAAATGAACTTTAGGAAAAATTGACTAGATTTTGTTTGGGGTTAACAATTGAACAAGAAAATTTTCATATCTTATTTTGGTGCTTTAAAACGAATCAAAGCCATTGCTTTGTGGACTTAAAATGAACATGAGAAACATTATTTTGTGATTAATTACTCAAACTAATGCCATCAAAAAGACGTATGTGCTTCTCTCGCACCTCACGACAATCTGCAGAATCAAAAGGATTTTTGGTGGTCTTAGGTTGGGATAAAGTAGTTACCTCCACATTTTAATTTGGGTTTAAAATTGAACAAAAAAATTTGTGAGTGTGAGTAAACCTATTGCATGTGTTCTCCCTTTGTTTCTAAATGAAGTTTTATCGAACTATGAATATGTTTACTCAATTTTGTTTATCTTAGAGGGCCTACCTTAGGGAAAAAGTACTCACCAAAGGGAATGACTCAACCTGTAACACTCTAAAGCCAAGAGTATTTCTAGTTGGGATATAAAAGTGGGTACTGGAACAAAGGCTAGTATCACGTAGTTGACTCTAATGAGAAGGGAAACAATGGTCTCTCGCCATGTTGGGTCAACTCCTACAAACATAAATTCTGAATTAAAACCCTTGCTGTAGAAAGGCCAAAATCTCTATCTATTTGTTGGTGCAAGAACGGCTATTCTGAAGTTGCCCCACACTTTTACGATCTTTAGTAGAAATGGAAAGAATGTTATGAGAGTTCCATGGGTTTTGATGCTTGGATGCCCCATATAAGTGAGTGCCATGGAGGGGAGCTAGTGGGGTCAAACATCTAACCATTCCCTAAAGATAAGCGTAGTTGGACTTTTCCAAGTGGGGACTTAATAAATAAAGTCTTTCATATCCATAGGATTGTGCATGTTCTTGGTTACAAAAAACTTTTCTTGTTTGTTAACATTTGGAAACAATCATTCAACATTGGCATCAAAACTTTGAACCCTTTAGGAGAAGCAAATATCTTTGAACGAATTCATATGCTATTGCTTTCCCTTGGGATTCTCATCCTTAGAGGCTTCTAAGAATTTGGAATTCATCTCAATTTTCTCCTACTAACATCAACATTAGGAAAATTTTGCCTTGATTTTATATATTTCCACATAATGGACTTTGTGGGATGAAAGAGAATTGGCACATTGGACATCTAGCTTCAAAAGGCTAATCAAGAATTTTTTGTGCTAAAAGGAACTCATTAAGCAAAGTTAACTCAAATTAGACCCCACATATGTGCTTGGTATCTTTTGGTCATATGGTTTTCATGCAAAAAATGGTCTTTTGGTTTGAACTACTGTTAGAGAAAAGCATGTTCTTCAATATCTTGGTCTTGCAAACAAAGTCCTTTCTAGGTTCACTTAGGATCAAATCAAACACTTCATCCATTCCAAAACATTCATCATCTTCATCCCACCAAACAACTTTAGAGCTTTGTAAACATCATTCTAGACTTGGGTACATCTTTAAACCAAATCAAAATCAACTGTTAGTTAGGTATGTGTTGATGAATCCTTCCTCACATACTTAACTGAATTATCACCTCTTTGAACAAATTTATCTTAAGGTCACCAATAAAAATTAAACCCTAAGTCTAGCATTGATCCAAAGTCCCTAGACATTCAACACCCATATCATTCACCACTTTCATCATCCATCTCATCATTGGTCCTAAATCCCTTAGAGGTCAATATAGTCAAAATACAAGAGGAACATGGAATATAAACTTGATCCATGGGTATGTGCAGGATCATGGAAAAAATAGGCCCTTAAGTGGCAAAAAATTTAGAAAAATTAGAGTTAGGAAAATTGACATAAAAATTTGAATAAGTTATCTATATTATTTCAAAAATATGTAAGAATAGAATCTGTAGAAAATTGAATGTAGTTTGTAAACTACCAGGTTTATTTTAAAAAAAATTTCAATGCAGTAGTACTTAAATTTCAGGGAAAAAATAAGTAGTAGGTGTCTGTCTGACCACGCTAACCACAATAAAATGATTATATTTTTTATATAATTTTTTTCCAAGTAAATAATTAATTATGAATTTTTTATTACAACTTTTAGAAAATATAAAAACTAGTATGTCTAACCACCTTAACTTGGTAAAAACTTCATGAAATTCAATTTTTGATTTTTTAATCCTATAGTATGTGAAGCATAGAATGTGATGCATGTTTTGGACTCAAAAAATGTGATACTGTTTGAAAGCTATAGATGTTTTTCAATCAGTCTATCAATCAAGACTTTAGTCATAATTCAAATAGAAAATGAATAATAATTATTTATTAAATTCAAAGTAAAGCATAATTTATATTGGTGGAAAGCTGAAAATCTCTTTTAAAAACCCTTTTCATTTCATCGATTTTGGGTAAAAAAAGTCATTAGCCACAAACCCTACCAATACCCATGATATCTCCACTTTTTGGCCCATCATGATCCTGCACATACCCCCATACATCATGAGAGGTCTACACCAACCAAACTATCAAAACCTTACAATGCCAATTGATTTTGAAAACTCACATTTATACAATCCATACATGGGATCGTTATCTCCTACAAACCTCAATGGTACAACAAGTGTGAGTATGCCCAATCTAAATTTTGGGACACCTTTTCCAATGGTAGATTTAAATCCAATTCGAAACTTACAAATCTATCAACTAAAAAATCAATGCATGATTCTTCAACAAAACAACATTATCCGACCAAATCCATACATGCCAAATGTGAACATACCAAGTACAACTTCACCAAACATGACCATTTCGAATACACACTTGGAAAAAATTGGGATAGATATGCTCGCAAAACATACAAATGTTGTTCAAAGTCCAAACAAGATGTTAATAACTCCATGTATTGATCCAAGTCAAGGTAACACCATGAAAAATCAAAGTTACCTAAATCAAGGCAATGTGATTCCCAAACATAATAATGATCAATTTCAACCTATCATTCCAAATCCAAACATCATCCCAAATCAGAATAGAATCCAAAATCAATTTTTCAATGATCCCATGCAAACACTACAAGTGTACATTCAAAATCCACTTGAACAAAAGCCAAATCAACTATATCAAGGGTTTCAAGATCAAAATCAAGACCAAACGTTGCTAGATCAAATTGCTACACTTACCAAAGTAGTTGAGTCATTTCACCAAGAGACATCTCCACCCCAAAATCAATACACTCTTCCATTGGTTGAACCGAGTCATCAAAGCATTGAGTTGTGTCCACAACCACATAAAGAACAATATCTCTAATGTCAAGAGGTTGGATATCAAGATCAAAAACATCAACAACAAACCCAATCACCTAATCTCAAAGATCAATCACCACATCTCCAAAATCAACCACCACAAGGTCAATTCAAAGTGAAAATTTCACAAGGGAACAAAAAAAAATACACACCACTTGGGAGACTAATCGAATCGGTCCTGCAACAATTGGTACAAGAAAATCTCATCAACCTCCCTGTCTATGGGAGCTATCAAGAGCTCCTAGTTAAAGCACCAGGGTATAATGAGGAGTACCATTGTGATTATCACAAAACAAAGGGACACACAACATCAAGTTGTATTCGACTCAAAAAATCTTAACCAAGAATTCATTGATCAAAAAATAATAACTATTGGGGACAATATTGAAGATCAAACCACTACTGATAACGATGAAAATATCTCAACCACAATTGTTGAGAACAAGGGTCAAGATCAATCCATCACTAAGCACCTTGAAGTTGTGTCTACCTCATCCAAAGATCAAATCAACATATATCAAGAGTCACTTTTCAATCATGATCAAAATCCACTAACAATACCCTACAATGATCCAATTCAAGAAATGTTAACATCACTTGACCCTATGGTTGAAAACATTGATAATATTTCCCCCACAATTGTTGAAAACAATGTTCAAGATCTCTCCATTAATGAGCTCATTGAAGATGTTTCTACCCCATCCGATGATCAACTCACCATACATCAAGAGGCACTTTTTTGTGATCTATTTCAAGGAGCGTTAGAATTATTTTATCCTATTTACATAATCTACAATCCATCAACCAATGATCATATTGAAAATGTCTCTACATCACCGTATGAGTTAGAGGAAATTATCTCAAGAATTTATTTTGAAGCATGATCAACATCTCTCACCAAAGTCTAGCAATGATCCTTCCCAAGACATATGGACATCCTTCAACCTCATGGTTATAGATACTAAAGGAACCCTCAACTTGACACTTGATCCAAGTCCACTCAAAGATGAAGAGGATATTGAGCTGCTTTCCATGTCTAATGATAACATCCAAGAAACCTTTATAAGAAATCCATCCTTTGAAGCTAACCCATGTCAAGAACTTGATCCAAAGCATGTCAAAAGAAATTCTGAAATCATTCAAGATCAATAATGTGTATCCCCAAGCTACTACAATAATCTAATGGACACTCTCCTATCTATACAAGGCGATCATATCCACATAGCACATACTCCTCCATCTACCCATGAGATGATTTCTATGAATGCACATGTAGATGATCTTCATTTAAAATAGGATTCATTTACTCCTGAAATTACTACACAAAAAGAGTAGGTTATTGATTCCTATAGTCAAACAGAGTTGTCAACATCAAGATTAAATATATCCCAAATTCAGACTGAGTACATCATGTATGAACATATCCAACATTATCCACTCAAGGAAACATGTCAGATATAACATGATATTCTAGAGTTAGCAGAGTAGCAAATTGAAATAACGTCATTTGCAGTGGTTATTTATCAAAGAATGCTTATCGAACAAGACATCTCAAAATAGGCAGAATCAAAGAACAAAGGTGCTACTTCCACAATACTGGGGGCAACTTCATCTCATGAAAACACTAACACAGGAAGCATGAAGAATCCTTATGATGAAACCGATGCCAATACTACAACCAACCACATTCTGAATCTTCATCCACCCATCACCCCATCCACGAATTGGGACCAATATCAAAAGAAAGATTTGAATCAAAGCACAAAGAGTGTTATCAAAGCAAAAGAAGAAAATCATAAAGGAAAAATCAAATACAAATGGATACCAAAAAATACAAAGAAAGATCATCCATATCAAACTCTATCAGTCAAAGAAACTATGAGGCAAAAAAAAAAAGGGAAAAGTATCAATCAAAGATGTCCACAAAAGAAAAAGTAGGATTTTCAAGCGATGTACAAAGTGTATCAAGAAGTTGGTCCTAATTCTATGCACACTTCGTATGCACCCATCATCACTCATCTTCCCAAGTTTGGAGAGTCAAAGGTTCCAAATTATCAACCAATCCATCTCTTATCCCTAAACACACTCCATCCATGCCTCCACACATGATATCCAATTCTCAAATTTACCATGTATTGGTAGCCACCCTTCATCGTAAGGATTCAGAAGGCACTTTATCGCGATGTGTGCACAAAGACAAAGTCAACTCCAGTATCAACGAAGTAGATCAAGGATCTCAAAAGTTGTATTCAAGTGCACGTATCTTGGAAAAACAACTTCTTTAGGTAGGATATCGATGGCACATTATGAAAGAAGCGTCTACATCAACACCACCAGGTGGTTCAACATGAGCTTAAAATCTTTCAGAAAAACCAAGAAAATAAAAAAATTATGAAAATCCAAAAAAAAATAATAAAAAGGATTAAAAATAGTAAAGAAAAAATTGTCCTCTAGTGAAAACCACTACGGTGGCACTTTGAGCAGGTATTATGAAAACCAAGAAAATAGGCATTATGTGTAGAATCAAGCATCTGCATATGCTAGTTCAGGTGAAGGCATCTCATCCCATCCATAATAAATCCAACATTCCATCTATCTTAGCCATAATAATTCCATTCATCCATGAACCATTTATCCAATGCATTTTCATCTATTTGCATCCACAGTCCAAATTATCTAGATCTTGATGAAAGTTTGGTGCACACTTTACACTTGCTTATGATAAAAATCTTGGTATGGGTCATTTTCATTGATCCTATCCTACCCAACATTATCTGAGCTATGAAGCATTATCTAATGAGCATTATTTATTTGAACATTTGATCACAAGATAATCCATATCCATCCATCCACACACCTATCCAAGCATCCATCCATGACATTCCATACATTTCTAGACACTGGGGGTAAATATTTACATCTTGCTTCAAGAATAAATCTTGATCTATATCCTCCAAATTATGTGGCAATCTGAATATTGGCAAACATGAAACCAAATTGGTCAAAACATTTGTGATCCAAAATCCAAATCACTAGCCCATGGAATATTTTGACAAAAAGATGTTCCTTATCAAGCTTTATCTTTCATCAAACATCAATCCAAATAATCACTATCAGTCACATTTAATTTGCACGTCAAATGTCACATCGAATCATTCAAACAAATGTTGTTCCAAATCAAGCTTCAAAATCCTGTTCAATCAAATCCAATCAATCCATCACCATCTTAGGATATCCATCCTAATCCTTGTGTTTCTTAACACTATCCTTGCATTGTTATGTATCCCTGGCAATGTTATCATCATCAATCCCTCATCATCTTGGGATATTCATCCTAATCCTTGTGTTGCGTAACACTATCATTGCATTGTTGTGCATCCTCAACAATGTTATCATCATCAATCCATCGATCTGATCAATCAACCTTAGCTTCATTTTCAACAAAATCCCAAAACAGATCACTGATATCATCACACATATCCATATCCAAATCATCAAAATCATGCAAAAATTCAAAAACATCCAAAACATATCAAAATCCAAAAAACATATCCATAAAACAGAAAATGTCAAAAACATGGAATCCGAACTACGTCATCTATGAGCTTAAACATAGGAAAGGCTAATCTTTGATTAGCCCCCGAGACACAAAAACACAAAAACATTCAAAAAACACAAAATCTAAAAAAATTCATGAAATCTTAGAAAAACCCAAAACATTTGTAAGAATATCAAAAAATACCAAAAATAGCCTCAAAACATTCCAAAAACATAAAAAACATCCAAATATTTGAAAAAATCCATCCGTCTCATTTCGCTTTCACCCGCAATAATCAATCATCCATAATAAACTGATCATCACCTTCATCCTTTGGAAATACAAACAAAAACAACCACAACAATCAACAAAAGCAAGCTTCAAACATAAAATAAAAATTGAAGCAACAAACCTTGAAATGCAAAAATCAAACTCTTGATTATTCGCAAACATGTCAATCGACCTTATATCAACAGCCTTTCGAACAACCTATCAACTTTCCACCATCCACTAACATGTCCTAGGATGCATCCTTCCTACAATGGGAATTATCTTTTGGAAAATCACTTTGGATAAACAAAATGACGTGCCACCATCCACTAACATGTCCTAGGATGTATCCTTCCTACAATGGGCATTATCTTTTGGCAATCATTTTGGTTCTTATCTTAAACAAAAAAATCCCTTTGGTTAGAGGTATGAAGAACATTGACTTGTTTGTGTACTTGATCTTTTCTTTTGATTTATCTTATTTCACTCATTCCAAGGACCTCTCAATGATGTCCAAATGAAGGATTTAGAGAGAAAGGAATGGAGCATCAATCATTATCCTTTTGTCTGTTGTGCTTGTTGGACGTTCTTGTAATATAACTTGGCGAATACTTTCTTTGTTAGGTACAACCTAGCAAAGTTTCTATATGTCAAGTGTGAACAAGAATACTTCTATCTATTTTTGGAGTCAAAGTCTATCACACTAGGTACAATGCCATCCTCGTTCTTTATACCTTGATGCATCGTATCTATGTGTTATCAAACATAAGGTAAGTATCCCTTTTAAAGTCCCAATTATTGATAATAAAATCATCATCTATCATCATCATCATCTCTAATAAAGTCTTGTCAGATAATGGACTTGTTGGATCCTCTTTTCATCATCTCATTTCTTCTTTCTTCTTTTCCGCACTAACATCATACCCAACTAGTTAATCATCATCACCAGTGCATCCATCTTGCATCCAAAAATCATTAGCATACACAAATCTCATAATCATAGCATATCAGATCATCCATCTCATCCATCTCACATGCATTATATCATCATTTAAGTTGTTTAGGATAATATAGATTGGTTATTCTAAGCATCTTAAAACCATCTCATTTGCATCATCATCATAACCATCCATGTGTCCATCTTGAACCTCTTTGTCACAAGATCGACCCTCAAATCGAATCTTTGCACTCGATCTCTTGAGGGGGCAATGTACCAGTGTACTTCTTTCCATTAGGGCATCTAAATAATTTTTTTTTTTTTTGAATTTTGATCACGGTAGGTTTATTCTTTGAACCAATGTAGCAAGAGCATTGCTTCAAAGAGGGGAAAAATGTAGACATGTGATTTTTACATCATGCATATTTAATTAAATCATATTCTCCCATCAATTAAATAAATCTAGTTTATTTGATTGATCTCCTAAAGTTTCTTCATTTAATTAAATCAAATATATTTAATTAAATGGATAGTGCATCAATTTCCTCCCTTTTTATTTAAATAAATCCAAGTATCTAAGCCAAAAGTAAAAATCACCTAATCATCATCTTAAATTAATCAAGCCATGATTAATGCTAATCCTAATCCTCTTTTCTCTAGATTTTGCAACTTGTGCACATAAATCAATTTAATTGATTTATTAATTCATCATTTTCTTTGAACTTGGCATAAAAGGGGATTATTCTCCAAGTTTGAAATCTCCCCCCAAATTGACATGTACATCCAACAAAGCATTTAAGAGCTCTTACATGTCTCTTACATGTTTCTTGCACAAGTCAAACTTAGCATTTAACTCATCTTGTCATCAAATTCAAATTTCAAATCTTCCCCTCTTTGGCACATTGACCAAAATATGCTCATTCCTCAAACTCCCACATGTTGACAAGTGGCACCTTTTTATTGGTGGATCTTTAATCCCACATTCACTCATTTTGGATATCTCTCCATCATTCTCTCTTATAAATAGAGAGCTCATCTTTTGCATTTGAGAATTGGCATTATAGTCAAGAATCACACATCTCCATCATCAAGAGCTTATCAAGGATTGGGAAAGGGCTTCTTTCCATAGAAGCACCAATCCACTATGAGATATGATGTACTTCATGTTTTATATGTTTTAGTTATCTTATAATTTGTTTGCATTTTGAAGCATGATTTATTATTTCATAAGAACTTGGGTTTGCTTGTTTTGAATTGACTAACTAAACCAATGGTGATACTCATTGTTTGAAGAAAGCATATTTGGGGTTCACAGTACTATGCTTGACAACAATCTAAACCACCTATGTTTTACTTATATGCTATTTATTTTCCATGGACTTGTATGACTGTAACAACAACACAAATAAAATTAATTAGTTTTATAGCCTAGAAAAGGTCTGTAGAATGAATTAAAAAAAAACATGTGAACTTACAATATCTAATGAGTAGGATGAGGTGGAGGAAAAGTATGGATGAGAAGAGGATGGTACTTTCCACGCATTGGTGGAAAGTTTATTACTAGCTTAGGAGGAGATTTGTTGAAGGGAGGATGCACTGGACCATTGACATTGAATATGGGGGAGCCCGGATTTAAAAATGGAGGAGAATTAATAGAAGAGAAGGGTGGGGGTTTTTTAAAAGGTGGAAGCTTTGGAATAAGGGGATAAGGGTTGGGTAAATATGGGTTTGGAAGTGGAGGAAGGTGAGCATCTTTCATAGTAAGTTTCTTCTCAAATGGGGGCTTTTGTGACAAGAATTTTTGAATGCACAAAACAACACAAAGTTGCTACTCTGTTTCCCAATCAACTGGGAATACTCAAAATGTAGAAGCACAAACAGTGCAAGGAGACATGCAATTTTATTTTCTATTCAATAAACTAGAAATGACATTATAGGGGTAAGCATGAAAACTCGGAAAATAAACCTAAACTATAGATTACAAACTGTTGGAGCAGTCAAGAGCTACTCACATAGACTGAAAATTTTCAAGAGCTTCTGGGAGCTCATTGCTAGGAGCTACATAGAGCTCTATCAGGAGAAATCACTGCTCAGACAAATACAAATAAAATATACAGTTGTTGTTGTTTAGGGGCTTCTCTGAATCACACAAATAACTCAAAATACATTCTTTTTCAAACTATTGTTGCAAAAAAAATCTTCTTCCAAAAACAAACTAATCTTATCACCTTCAATTCTTTTTTGTCTCTTCAACATTCCCTCTCAAGAAATTGAAAATTACCTACCACCATAAATCTCAAAATTCAAAATGACCAACCATAATAAATTATAGAGCTGTTAGGAGTTGCAGGGATGAAGATCCCAAAAACTGTCATTGAAGAAAGGGCTCCTCACGGTAAGGTGAAATAGTTGGGGCTCTGACGTGACAGAAAACTCAGGAGAAATAAATTCCAACACTCCCCCTTTTTCTTGAGCTGACAAAACAAGATCAATCCTAATCCAAATCAACAATGCCCAATCTACTCCTTAGGTGCTCAAAGTTGTCCCTGCCCAAAGGCTTTGTGAATATGTTTGCTAGCTATTGCTCAGACCTGCAAAATGCCATTTTGATTTCACCATTTTCAACTAACTCTCTAATAAAATGATACCTGATTTAAATGTGCTTGCTTCTTCCATGAAACACAATATTTTTTGTTAAAGCTATTGATGAAACATTATGACAAAAGATTGTTGTTCCATCCTCTTCTTCTTCCTTCAAATCTACCAAGATTCTTCTTAGCCAAATTGTTTGACATGTTGCTGCATTTGCTACTATATACTCAACCTCAGTTGTTGATAGGGAAACTATGGGTTACCTCTTGGAAGCCCATGAAATGACTCCCGATCCCAAATGAAACACATATCCTAGATGTGCTCTTCCTATCATCGAAACTTCCTTCCTAATCACTATCTACATATCCAACCAGCCCAAACTTATTTGTTGTTATGTACAAAATTCCATATCCTTTGGTGCCACTCACATACCTTTAGATTATTCTACCCACTTGCTAATGGGTTTCCCTTGGAGTCTCCATAAATCTGGAAATAAGACTCACTCCATGCATTATATCAGGCCTAGTTGCAGTCAAATACATCAAACTTCCAACCAAACTTTTGAACATGGTCGGATCCACATTGCTGCTGCAATCTTTCTTGCTCAACTTTAGATATATGACTGTTGGAGTTAGGGTAGGATTACTTTCAAGCATCCTAAATCTCGTCAAGGTTTCATTTGCATATTTTTCTTGAGAGATAAGTATACCATCATGTATTTGTTTTACTTCTGTGCCAAGAAAATATCTTAGGAGACCTAAGCCTATCATTTCAAACTCTCCTTTCATGGCCTCTTTAAAATCAACAATGAGGAAATCATCATCCCCAGTAAAAACTAGATCATCTACATACAAGACAACAATCAAAATTTTACCATTTGTTGCCTTGATGTAAAGAGTGTGCTCACTATCACTTTTGCTAAAGCCATTGCTCATCAAATATGAGTTAATCCTATTGTACCATGCCTATGGGGCTTGCTTCAGCCCATAGAGAGCTTTCTTTAGCCTACATACCTTATGTTCTTGACTTGGAACTTCATAACTAGCTGTTTGTTCCACATATACCTCTTCTTTCAATACTCCATTTAGGAAGGCATACCTCACATCCATTTGAAACACCTTCCACTTGTGCTATGTTGCAATTGTTATCACTAGCCACACGGTTTCCATCCTTGCAATGGGGGAAAATGTCTCATCATAGTCTCTCCCAAACTATTGTTTGTACCCCTTTGACTACCAATCTTGTCTTATGCCTCTCTATTCTTCCATTGGCATTGTTTTTGGTCTTATAGACCCATTTTACCCCAATAACTTGCTTGTTGGGAGGAAAATCAGTTATCTACCATGTGTTGTTCCTCTATATTTCATCTATATCCTTATCCATGGCCTCACACCATTTCTCCTCTTTCACAACATCCTCTAAATAAATCAGATCACTATGAGAAAATAATGCAAAATTCACACCCTCATCAAATTCTTCATCATACCTTTCACTTTGGTAGATCTTCCTTAGACTCTTGGTCTTTCTTGGCATTACGAAGGTGAGAGTGGGGTTTGAAATTTCACTATTACTAATACTCTGTTGAATAGACTATGT
This sequence comes from Sequoia sempervirens, assembly GCA_007258455.2. Classification (NCBI taxonomy): domain Eukaryota; kingdom Viridiplantae; phylum Streptophyta; class Pinopsida; order Cupressales; family Cupressaceae; genus Sequoia; species Sequoia sempervirens. Next base: position 154,672,538 of record VDFB02105785.1, on the reverse strand, counting down.
TAGGAGCTTTTGGGAGCTCTTGGGAGCCAACCGGAGTTGTCAGGAGCTCTCAGGAGCCAATCCTATGGCTATCTATGGTTTCTTTCCTTTTTGTCTGCTCATGTTAGGAGCTAACAAGAGCTGTCAGGAGATATTTGTGGACAATTCTCTGGTTGTATGTGACTATCTTCCTGACTGTCTACCTGCATCAAGAGTTTTCAAGAGTTGTCAAGAGTTATCAAGAGCTCGTTCAGAGCTATCAGAAGTGACTACTGGCTCATCTTGCTACACTTCTTGTTCTTCTTCTTCTTCTTCAAAAGTTGTCTAGAGTGGTTTTGAGCTATCAAAAACTATCAATCTGTCCCATGACTCATCCTCTAGGAACTCCACATCTCTACTGATGATGATTTTCTGGGTGACCAGGTTATATAGCCTGTAGGCTTTGGACTCTTCACTATGGCCCATGAAAATACACTTTTCACTCTTTTCATCCAAATTTTACCTCTTTTCTTTAGGCAAGTGAGCATATGCTCCACACCCAAACACTCTTAAGTGCTCAACCATCCACTTGCATTTTGTCCATGCCTCTTGTGGGATTTTTTCATGGACCGCCTTTGTTGGACTTCTATTTATACAATATACAACTATTGCTACAACCTCTCCCCGATATTTATTTGGGAGTCCCTTTTCTTTTAGAATTCTCCTTTCCATCTTCATGATGGTCCTATTCTTTCTCTCATCCACTCCATTTTGTGATGGAGTATAATTGGCTATTAACTCCTTCTTGATGCCATTTTTCTTGCAAAAATTTACAAACTGATTGCCGGTATACTCTTCCCCACGATCTAACCTTAGGAACTTGATAAAATGTCCATTCTCCTTTTTAGCTTGGGCCTTAAACAACAAAAACTTATCAAATTCTTTATACTTATGTTGCAAAAAATGGACCCACATCTTACGGTTGTAATCATCAATAAAGGTCATAAAATATTGGCTTTTACCAATAGATATTGTTTGCATAGGGCCTACCAAATCTATGTGCAACAACTCCAATGGTGCTATTTCCCTTGTAGATTTGCTCAATTGAAATGGCTGCCTTTGTTTCTTGCCCAAAATGCAAGCCTCATGCTTAACATTAGGCTATACTATTCTTGCCATACCATTAATCATTTTGTTCTTGGAAAAAAGACTTAAACTGATATAGTCTAAGTGTCCATACTTGACATTTTGTAGCTTGGATGGGTCTTGAAAGGTGCTTTTGAGGGCTACTTCTTGTACTAATGTACATTTTTCATTCATGAGAGGTGCAACTTTAGAATGAGATGAGAAATACGTCTCAATCTTCAAAGTAAACATCTAGTTCTTTGTCATTTTAACTACTACAAACACTTTTGTTCTCTCATTCTTATCATAAATAATGCATTGACCCTTCTCCATCAGCAATTTATATCCATTTCAGATGAACTGTCCAACACTCATGAGGTTATGTTTTAACCCAGGAGCAAGAAATACATTTTGTATCTCCTTTTCACCTTGCTTGGTGTGGATCATAATAGATATTTTTCCCAAAACTAGAACTAATCCATCATTCCCCATTCTTATTTCTGACTTTACATTCTTATCAATGAAAGAAAACAAACTTTCATTACCACTCATGTGGTTACTGCAACTGCTATCCACATACTAGACTTCAAGGCTACTTTTTTCACCAATGTTGCACATGATGAAGGTTGTGGACTGATTTCCTTCAGCCACATTCGCATCATCCACATTTGCATTTTTTTTAACTGATTGTTGTGATTTTTCCAACACTCACTTGCATAATGACCAAATTTATGACAGTAGTAGAATTCAACATTCCTCTTGTCATTTTTTTGATTTGAACTATTGTTCTTCTTTCCTTTTTAGGAGCTAGTCTAAGAACTGCTCACTCCCTCTTGGCTGCTTGCTCATCCCAAGATTTCTCCTCTAGCATTTCCTTGTCTAGACTTGTCATGACCTATACCTCTTGAGCTCCTTCCACCATTGTTTCTTCTCCCTCTTCCTATTGCATTTGATTGAGCTTTAAAATCTTGCTCTTGGGAAGAAGTAGCAAACCTATTAAGGTGTTTTTCATGGGTTTGCAGTGAACCCATCAGCTCATCAATGGACAACATTGAGAGGTCATTTTCCTCTTCCATAGCAATCACAACTACATCAAACTTCATGGGAAAGCTCTTGAGGATTTTCTCCACAATCCTATGGTCATCCATGACTTTTGCATTCACCCTCAACTATTTTATCAAAACTGATAATCTTGTTTGAAGCTCTGAGATGGACTCACTGTCCTTCATTTCAAGAGTCTCAAAATATCTTCAAAGCATTTAGAGCTTCACCAATCTAACCTTATCAGTACCTTTATAGCTCATATGGAGGATTTCCCAAGCTTCCTATGCATACTTATCTACTGCTATTCTAGGAAAAATGGCCTCTATTAAGGCCGCTTCAATAAGATTCAATGTTTTTGCATATTTCCTCCTCAACTCTTTCAACTAGGTCTTCTGGTTATTTGTTAGAACAACATGTGCTCCTAGATCAATCACATTATTAAACCCACTGATCATAAACTCCCACAAATTATTTGCAACCATTATGGTCTTTATCTTTATAGCCCAAATGTCATAGTTCTATCCATTAAAGGATGATGGTTGTTGCCTACTCTTCCCTTCATCTCCATCCATGTCTTCAACAATAAAAAATTTAAACAAATAGAAAAAATAAATGCCCTAACTCGCGAAGAAATGGGGCCTATGGCTCCGATACCATGACAAGAGTTTTTGAATGCAAAAATCAACATAGAGCTACTACTCTATTTCCCAATCAATTAGGAATACTCAAAATTTGGAAGAACAAACAATGCAAGGAGAAATGCAACTTTCTTTTCTATTCAATAAACTAGAAATGACTTTACAGGGGTAAACGTAAAAACTTAAAAAATTAACCTAAGCTATAGATTACAAACTGCTGGAGCAATCAAGAGTTGCTCACACAAAATGACAACTTTTAGGAGCTCACTGTTTAAGAGCTGCGCAGAGCTCTATCAGAACAAATCACTACTCAGAAACATACAAACAAAATATATAGCTTCTTTTATTCAAGAGCTTCTCTAAATCACATAGAGAACTTAAAAGACATTATTTTTTAGACTATTGTTGCAAAAAAAAATCTTCTTCCAAAAAATAACTGAGCTTATTGCCTTCAATTAATTTTTGTCTCTTCAACTTTCTCTCTCAAAAAATGTGAAATTACCTACCACCATAAATCTAGATATTGAAAATGACCAGCCATAATAAATTCTAGAGCTATTATGAGCTGCAGGGATGAAGATCACAAAAATTGTTGTTGAAGAAAGGGCTCTTGACGGGTAGGTGAAAAAACTGAGGGTTTGACATGAGAGTAGGCTCAAGAGAAATAAATTCCAACATTTTGAAAGGGTGGGGACTTTGAAATGAATGGAGAAGGGTAAAGTGGTGGTGGAAGTGTAGGAAGGTGAGTTCCCAGTAAAGTGTTTTGGTAAAAGGGAGGCAATGGGATCTCTGATGAACACACTAGGACAAATGCAAGCAAGACAATAGGTAAAAGGGAATGATGAAGAGCCATCACCATTATTGCTCATGAAATGAATTTTTCGAAGGATTGAACAGTATTTATAGACAACCCAATAGAAGCTTCCAATTCAGACATGCTACATGATAATGCTAAACTTTTAGTCACAACAAATAAATCAAATAAATTTGGGAGTGGAAAATTTTCCACAAACTTGACTTTGTGTTTCAGATGCATGTATGAGAAATTCAATGTGTTAATTGAACATCAATCAAGGAGTTAAAATAATATTTGAGTAGTTCACATAGTCCAAATATTAGATTATTATTCTTAGAAAGGGAAGGGTGTCTCAAATGTTCAGTCGTGGAGTCAAGCATAGAAACTCGGAGCAAGGGATATTCAACGTTTAGCCATCATTTATTGTTTTATAAAGTTATTTTGAATCCTTATCTTTAACTTTCACATACTAATTCAAGATTCCACCATGTGGAGTATTACCACATTTATGTTACCCTAATCTTTTAGTCACGCTTTCGTTATTATATTCTTATATTTTATTCATGGTATTCCACCTTGCATTCTAATCTTCATCGAGCTAAAAACTATTTCCCTTCTAGAGGTATTTACTTATGTGACTTGTGATCGAGCAGTTATCTAAATTAAAAGCCTTTGAGTTAGGTTTGTTTAAGGTTAATTTAATAAAATGTATATATGTATTTGGAATTAATTTAGATTATCTAATAAAGTTGAAATTCAATTAATTTATATTTAATTATTAAATATTAAAATTTTATGTGTACTTTAGCCCTTCCCTTCACTTTGTGAACCCCGATTTCTTCACCTTCTAATAATTCATGAGCTAGTGGTACTTAAAAATACATTTATGGGGAAACTAGTATGTTACAAAGGGACATTTTTCTCTATGTTAACCCTAAAAATTGAGTATGAATAATCAAAATCAACAATCTTTTGTCTTGTGAATGCTCATCTAAATTCTTCTATAGAACTTGATTTATTTTAGTGCGTGACTTAAAATGTGCAATGTAAATGTTATGTCAAGATAACTAGTTTCTTTTTTGTGTTAAAATAAATGCATTAAATACCTTTAAATACAAGGGAAAGACAACACATTGTGTGAATTTATGTTTAGTTGCCCCTAAGAAAAAAGGATAAAGTTAAAAAAGATATCAAATTTTAATTTAATGTTTGAACAAGGGAGGAATGAATTTGTTACCATTAATGAGTCTTCAAGTCTATAGATTTATCCCTCCCTAATTTACATTTTTTGAGTTTGTATCCGGGTATGTGCAGGATCATCATGGAAAAAACAGGCCCTTAAGTGGCAAAAAAAATAGAAAAATTAGAGTTAGGCTTGCAACTTGATGTAAAATTTTGAATAAGTTATCTATATTATTTCAAAAATATGTAAGAATGGAATTTGTAGCAAATTGAATGTAGTTTCTAAACTACTAGGTTTGTTTTTTTTTTTAAATCTATTTGGTGAAAAATTCAAATTTCAATGCAGTAGTACTTAAATTTCAGGGAAAAAATAAGTAGGTGTCTATCTGACCACCCTAACCACAATAAAATGATAATATATTTTTACAATATTTTTGATATAATTAGAGGACTCATGTCCTGATGTGATGCATGTAGTTTGTTTCTAAGTAAATAATTAATTATGAATTTTTATTACAACTTTTAAAAATATAAAAAACTCATCTTTGACCACTTATCTTGGTCAAAACTTCATGAAATTCAATTTTTCTTTTTAATCCTATAGTATAAAGCATAGAATGTGACACATGTTTCATATTCAAAAATATGATACTATTTGAAAGCTATAGATGTTTTCAATCTATCTATTAGGACTTTAGTCATAATTTGAATAGAAAATGAATAATAATTACTTATTAAATTCAAAGTAAAGCATAATTTATATTGGTGGAAAGCTAAGAATCTCCTTTAAAAACCTTTTTCATTTTATCAATTTTGGGGAAAAAAAATTCGTCAGCCACATACCCATCATATTGCCACTTTTTGGCCCATTATGATCTTGCCAATACCCATCCACTATGATATTGAAGATGAGGAAACGATTGAATGCAGATAAAATCGAAGATAAAGAAAAAAAAAGAGAAATAACTTTACCATGAACCTTTGCTTCTCTCCTTGATGAAAGGAAATGGAGTGCACCCATATTTCGTTTGATTTTCTCTTTGATAATGTTAGTGGGTATGTACAAGATCACGATGGGCCAAAAAGTGGTGATATGATGGGTGTGTGTAGGGTATGTGGCTGACGACCTTATTTTACCCAAAATTGATGAAATGAACAGGGTTTTCAGAGGAGATTCTCAACTTTCCACTGATATAAATTATTCTTTACTTTAAATTTAATAAATAATTATTATTCATTTTCTATGTGAATTGTGACTAAAGTCCTAATTGATAGGTTGATTGAAAAACATCTATAGCTTTCAAATGATATCACATTTTTTCAATCCAAAAAATGTGTCACATTCTATGCTTCGTATAATATAGGATTAAAAAAAATTGAATTTCATGAAGTTTTGACCAAGTTAAGGTGGTCAGACATACGAGTTTTTATATTTTTAAAAAGTTGTAATAAAAAAATCATAATTAGTTATATACTTGGAAAAAAAATACAAAAAAATATGCATCACATCGGGACATCAATCATTTACTTATATCTAAAATATTATAAAAAAATATTATCATTTTATTGTGGTTAGGGTGGTCAGACAGACACCTACTTCTTATTGTTTCCCTAAAATTTAAGTACTATTGCATTGAAATTTCAAATTTTCACCAAATAGATTTTTAAAAAAAAAATAAACCTAGTAGTTTAGAAACTACATTCAATTTTCTACATATTATATTCTTACATATTTTTAAAATAATATAGATAACTTATTCAAATTTTTATGTCAAATTGTCTAACTCTATTTTTTTTGAATTTTTCACCACTTAAGTGCCTATTTTTTCCATGATGATCTTGCACTTGCCCTAGTATGTGGATTGCTCAAAATTTTAGCATAACCTTGATATAATTTTAACATAAGACATCAAAATGAAAAAATGTAGGTATGATAGTAGATTCTAGTTATCAAGAGCTAGAAATGAATGATATGGGCCTCTAGATATAGTCTTGAAGAGGGAAAATCAATGGATAGAAATGATTTATGATGGATGGGTAAGATTGAAAGGGAATTATGGATTGGATCAAAGATGTATTCATGTAAAAAGTGACACATGAGGGATATGATCTAGGTTTAGGTTTTGGATAAGATCATAAATCTATAGTGGAATGGCTAGGATTAAGAGCTTTAGATGAGATGAGTGGATATGATGAAAGGTTAGTTTGACTTTTGGCTAGGTGTCTAGGTTCAATGAATGAGATAAGGAGTTAGATATGTGAAGGGGACACTTGTCGCATGATCAAAATTTTAGATTATGATCAATCTAAATAAGATAAAAGGCTAGGATTTGATGGAAAATGACAGAGGCTAAAATGGAATTAATTAATTAATTAAAATTTAATTAGTGTGATCTTATGAAGGAAAATTAATTAAATATATAGTAAATATTTATATAACTAAAGGATTAGGATAAAGATGGAGAAGAATGGGAATAGTTTAATAAAAAAAAATATTTATTTAATTAAAGCCTTAGGATAAGCTAAAATTAGGTTTGGTTGGGTAAGGTTGGATTTTTAGGGTCTACATTTTTCCCCTTATTGATATGACATTGTGAAGTGATATTGTCTCAAATAAATTTAAAAAATGGTGGATAGAAGAGGATAAGGATCAAAGGTAATGCCTTAGTCAATGGGAGGATGGGAATGGATGAGGAAGTAAATAATTGGATAAGGTGATGGGATGCCTCAATAGTTCATGGAGGTTAAGAGATCATGGTTAGGCTTTCAAAATGAAAGGGAATGACAAGGGATAAGAGTATGTGTAGGATCATGATGGGCCAAAAATTGTTGATATGTAAGTGATATGATGGCCTATGTGGCTAATGACCTTTCTTTACCCAAAATTGATGAAACGAAAAGGGTTTTTAAAGGAGATTCTTAGCTTTCCACCAATATAAATTATTCCTTACTTTGAATTTAATAAATAATTATTATCCATTTTCTATTTTAATTACGACTAATGTCCTTATTGATAGGTTGATTGAAAAACATATATAGCTTTCAAATAGTATCACATTTTTTGAATACGAAACATGCGTCACATTCTATGCTTTGCATACTATAGGATAAGAATAAAATAAAATTGAATTTCATGAATTTTTTACCAAGTTAAGGTTGTCAGACATACATGTTTTTTTATATTTTTTAAAAGTTGTACTAAAAAATTCATAATTAATTATTTACTTTGAATAAAATTACAAAAAAATATGCATCACATTGAGACATGTTTCCTCTACTTATATCTAAAATATTATAAAAAAATATTATAATTTTATTGTGGTTAGGGTGGTCAGACAGACACCTACTTCTTATTTTTTCCCTGAAATTTAAGTACTACTGCATTGAAATTTCAAATTTTCACCAAATAGATTGTTTTTTTAAAATAAACCTAGTAGTTTAGAAACTACATTCAATTTTCTACAAATTCTATTCTTACATATTTTTGAAATAATATAGATAACTTATTCAAATTTTTACGTCAAGTTGCTTAACTCTAATTTTTTTGAATTTTTTTCAACTTAAGGGCCTGGTTTTTTCATGATGATCCTACACATACCCATAAGGATGAAGAATAATATAAATTAGAAGATGAAAGATGATGGAACTAGATGAAAAGGAAGGATAAATTGATGGAGGAGGATGAAAGTGAAGTAGAATTTCATAATGAACAAGCTGAAAATGGATGAAAAGGAATGGGAATTTAATGGAAGAGGATGAAAAGGAAGGATAATTTTACTATGATTGATATGTTATGCTAACTTGTGTATTGAGAAACCCTAATATTTTATATAAAAAATGATAATTATGCACTAGCGTATGAGGAAATAGGGTGAAAAGGTAACCTTTGAATGGAGTTAATACTCAAACAATGACAAGCATGAAAAACATGATAAAAATGATGCCCCAGTATACACTAGTTGTGACACACCAAGATATAGATAGATCTAGTTGGTCATAAGTAGGTGTAGCCATGGGCCAAATATAACATCAAAGATTAAAAGATAAACTAAAACAAAAGAATCATTGTAAAAAATGTCATGTAGCCAATATACCATTATAGCATCATAAGTTATTGTGATACCTTGGAATTCCTACTGCTCTAAATGTGTGAAATAACTAACTAAGAAACATGAATAACAAAATACCAAGGACACCTCAAGATTAGCCAAAAGAGTGGTTCAACGAAAAGGAATGCAAATAAAATGAAACACAAATATTTTTACCTCCCTTTTGTTGATACCTCTTTGATTGGCCCTTGCTTGGATTGGTTGTGTGCTCCTTAGATGATTGTTTGAATGTCTAAATGCAAGAATCAATATGCAAGATGATGAGCAAAGATGACTAAATGATTGAAAAGGCTTGAGGATTCAAATGGACAACATGTAGTTATGAGAGTGCAAAGTGTTTGAGAAGGCAAATTGGTAGCATGTGGGTGCTCAAAAATGAAGAAGTGTTGGAAATGCCCTTGAGGAGGGGGTATTTATAGAGGAATTTGAATTCTCTAGAGAATTCAAGGGTCAAGATTGATCCAACAAGGTCAAGATGAAGGGCTATGGTGGGTTGAGAACCCACAAGCCCTCACATCTTGACATGTGGAGGGTGAAGTGGACAAGAGGGTATGAGGTGGAGATGAGTTGTCAAAAAGGTACATGAGGTGGAAAAGGACATGCACCTTGGGGGATGAGAGGATTTCCACAAAAAGGGATTTCTTGTCCCCAAATGGGAGTGAAAGGGACATTTGAGGAATTTTAGAATTCCTCAAAAATCTACATGGGAAAAGGAAAGGTGGTTGGGAGGATAAATGTGAATTAAAAATTCACATTCCTAGGATGATCTAGAGGGTAAAAAAGGTGGGCTCCAAAAGTGGGACTTGGTCACATGTGGAGATTGTGACAAGTCCAAGGTGGGTCACATGTGGAGATTGTGACAAGTCCAAGGTTCTAGAAATTGGAAGATGAAATGTGAATTAAAAGAGGGGAATCTAGGACAAATAAAAAAATTAAAAATTCCTTGGGAATGATTAGGCAATTAATCAATAATTAGAAGATAAATGAGGATTAGAAGCCAACTTGCAAAAGTTGGAGGATGTGACACATCCTAATCAAGGATTAGGCATGTGCACATCCCTAATGAAGAAATTAGGAAAAGGATTAGGATTAGATGAAAATGACATGTGAGGAATTAAATAAAAGTAATATTTATTTAATTTATTTGATGAAAAGAGGATTAAGGAGGGTAAGGTATTTAATTATTAATTAAATACCTTAGGGATTTGGCAGAATTAAAGATATTAATTAAATAATAGTAATATTATTTAATTAACTCGGATAAGAGGATGTTTAGATGAAAAGTGATAAATTTGGATAAATTAAGTGTCCAAATTTGGATGTCTACAGTTATAAACCCTAACAATTTCACACTATGTTTGGCTCCCCCTTAAATGCTTGGACCTAATTATGCTTATTATATGCATGTCTTATTGTCATTTTTAAAAAATAGGATAAATTGGGAATTAAAATTAATTATGTATTTAATAGCAACCTAATATCCAAAATACATCTGGTGTAGGGTGACCTCACCTTTGACCACCCTATTTTGACCCAACTTTTAATATTTTAGTGTTGGCATTAATATGTTTGAAAGTTCAAATTCATTTGTTGGCTTCTCAAAATAAGTAATGCAAAAAATAAAGAAATACGTATAAATATAAGTCTTTTCACCACTGAAACATCTAAGAATACTAGGTAATCTCAATTCCAATTGAGCATCCTAAAAAGAAGTCAAGGAAATTCAGGAATATAATAAGCATCCTTTTACAAAATCTTTATTAGTCAAGATTCATTTTATAAATGCATCATGTAAGATTGTTTCATTTTTATGTCCATTATTGTGACAAGATTTTTGGTGGCCTTCCTTTCGACAAACGTGCCCACCCCATTAAGAAAAGTTAACCATACCAAGTTGTCACCTTAAAGCCTTAATTTCAAAGTTGTTTTAGGTGTTGACCAATTTTTCACAATGCCTCCCCCACTTGACTGCCTAAAGAGTTTAGTTTAAGTTGTCTTTGTGTGAGCCTTTGTCAAGTTTTGAAAAGTGGTCAAGTCTGGGGTGGTTCTCATAACCCTAGCACATGTCAATGGAAGGGAAGAAACTTAAGTGAAATCAAGTTTATTTTGGAACTCTTTTTGAAACCTCTTTCGGTTCTCGATAGGGTTTTGAAAACCTAACTCATTCCCATGGTGAATCATTTTAAAAGGCCTAGGTGTTTTCCTAAAAGCTCTTTCTAAGAGGCTTTATCAAAAAGGGGCCCTAAAAGTACTTCAAAGATTATTCTTGATGGAAACCCGAAAATTCTTTGCATTCCATCCAAAACTATACAAAAAATTGGGTTAATCTCATGCCCCTGGGCCTAGAGTTTTGTCTATCATCATTTCTTATGGTGTACAATACTAAAAACTTCTTAAAATACACTTAAGTTTGTACCCAATGCAATGTTATGTTTTTTTGTTGACTTTCTTTTCCCATTCCTGGTCATGTTGAAAGCAACCCGAGTCATTGAAATTCATTAAGTAACCAACCCCATATGGCTAGGTATTCATACTACCCATCGCTGAAACCTTTCCATGTGCCTAGGTCCTAAAAGCTTTCTTTATTTTATAAGTTTGAATTATCAACCTTGTTTGGCCTTTACATCCTCTGCAATAAATTTTTATGAGTCTTTCGAGGCCCTATCATATGTGTACTAAGCAGTCTCCTTCGCTAGTTAGTTGTTTAACATTCAAAAATATAATGAACTTGGTGTTTAGGAACAATAATCAATAATGTATATTTACCAACAAAAAAGAACATAAGACATAGAACATAATTTCTTGATGACTAATGAGATCCACAAGGCCACAAGGGACAGGGTCTTACAAAGGATACATGTTGGGATCTACATCTGTGCAGAATATGTGGTTTTGAGAAATCATTCAGAGAAGATGTGTTGGCAAAGAGAGAAGACAAATGCAGGATGCATGTAAATGAATTGTGGATGGATTTTTTGATCGAATTTGTAAGACCCTGTGGCCTTGTGGATCTATGTCTTATAAGAACTTGTTCAATGGAATCTTTCATTCCATGCTCATGCATACCTAATCCTTTACCTTTATATCCCATTCTCTTTATGATTTTCAAACCAACATTCTTCTCATTACCAAAATTTGTAGATTCAAACACATTTTTATCTTCTTTTGTACATTTGTCATCAAAAACAACTTCAGCTATGTTACATAAACCAATTGATTCATCATTAGAACATACCAAATCTTCTGTACCACACTAGACATCACAAGCCAATGACTTTGATTTCAAACATTTATTTTCTTCCTTCAACTTTGATATTTCTTCCTTTTATAACCAATTTTCTTCATCTAATCTCTTTATCTTTTTTTGTAAATCTTCATTCTTTTTCTTTACCTCATCCAACAACTGCAATCTTCTTTTTGACTCTTCTTTTTCCTTTCTCACTCTCTAATTCTTTTCCTATATTTTCATTTTCTCACAAATAATTGCATCTTTCTCTTCCTAAATCCACTATCTTTTTCTATCAATTCTGAATTAAACTCTTTTAGGTTCACCACTTCTTCTTCTAAACCATATCTTTCTTTCTCTACCTTTTTACTAGCCTTACCCATTGAAAAAAATAATTAAAACTCACCTTACCTTTGAATTTGACATATGACAATTTCATCCTATCTCTTCGACAACTATGTGTTCCTACGATATCTTAAACCAAACTTGAATTATGGCTATGAAACACATTTGAATATCAATGAATTCATCCAAATTCCTTAAATCTCTGATAGTGGCTTCCTTAATCTATCTCTTTCTTTTTCCTTTATCCATTGAACTGCTACTTTCAAACCTTTAGATTTGTGGTGCCTTCAAAATTTCTCTTCACAATGTGCTTTGACTGATAAAATCCTTGAACAGAATCATAGAAGTTCCTTCAATTATCCTTTGTCTTTCATGGCCATCCTTCTAGATTAGGGTGTGACTATTATCTTCTTTCTAAGCATCCTTTACTCTGCTAGTGGCTTACTCTTTCGCACCAGTGCATAAATCTGCAATCGATAATGGCTACAAAAAAAACATCGAATTTAATGAACTCTATTTACCTTGTGGAAAAATTTAATAGTTCTCCTTAGGGTTTCCTCAGTTTTTTCCACACTTTAGATCTCCTTAAATCTACAAAGAACTGGTATCTTCTAAAAAAAATTCCATTTGACTACTGACTTGCTATTATTTCTACATAATTTTCTTATAGCTGTGGCTTTGCTAGTAGATTTTAGTGAACCATGATCTACATTTCACTTCTCTGTTTTGTGAAACTCTTTTGCAAATTTCTTCTCCTTATTTCTACAGACACAAATAGATGCGATCCTTCTCAAATGTTAACATTTTAGCAACAATTTCTCCTTGTGTGGCTTCCTTTAAGATCTTCAAACTTTTTCTACAGACATATATTTAATGGGCGGCAACACTCCAAACAATCAATGATACTCTTTGAATTGTAGTCATGAATAAGTGATACATACCAGAATCTAAAAACCCTTCATGGATTCCTTCATTGATAGCTTTGATAGATCTCTCCTAAAGGTGTGAAAGATCTCCTCCTTTGACCAGTGTCTCCTCTAAAGATTGGCTTCTTCTGATAGTTTTGATGTTGGTTTTAGCTTCCTTTTATCTTATCCTTGATCTTTATCGAACAATGCATTTACTGTGATTTTATTTTCTCCAAAAGCTTCTTTGTAACAACTGGGATCTCAAGTTTCTCCTTTCAACCAATGGAGATCTCCCTTGAAGAGAATGTGGTGATCTTCCTCCAGCTGTGTGGCGCTTTCTTCTGATTTGGTCTTTCTCCACGAGTTGCAAAACTCATGCGACTTCCAATGCTAATGATGCAATCTATACCTTTTGACTAGTAACTCCTATTATCTCTCCTCTAAATTCTCTTCCAAGTTGGCTCTGATACCACTATGATGGGGTGGATGGACATGAATCCAACAACATAAATTCAAAAATATATAAACTCAAAAAAACACATAAATACACAAACATTGCTCAAACGTGTTGTTGTACTATTAACATTAATCCATCAATTGATTACATGTTTCATTCTCATCTTTCTCCACATAACCACTTGATCATCTCAAAACTTGACCTGATAAACCTTGATTTGATATTTTAATACATAACCCATTACAATGCCTCATTATATATAAAGGTCATAGATATTACAAAGATCATTCTAGAACTTAGACTAACTTACAAATATTTAATCTTTTTCAATTCTTACCCTTATCTCAATGATCATTCTAGAACATTACATTTAATTATTTGTACCTTATTTAATGTTCAATTTTTGTGGGAGAAATTACATATCCCAACACTTCCTACTTACATAGGGTAGCTAAGATATTTAACATGTTTAATATTTTATGTATCTCGGCAGATATTTTTATGGATTGTAGAATAGATGTAGACTATATCATGAATGTAGAAAATTACTCCACAATAATGGCCAATAAAATAGTTTCCAAAGAAATTTTGAACCCTCGTGAGCCCACTTTGAGGTACAAAATTTGTATTGCAAGGCAATGTTCTTACGACAATGATGTACCTAGATTGTTAGAAGATTAGATTGGTCGTAATGTGGATTTACCTGAATTAAGGAATGTTGAGGATTGCAAAATTTTGAATTTTCCTAGTAAAATTAAAGAGGCCATGATTCTCATGAGAAAACTATTTGAGAGCAAAGATTCAATCCATCTAGATTCTAGATGAAGCATGTGAGGTCATATAAGATTCCTCCTCTTTATTTCATACACTACTCTAGGCCTTCTTAAAACTTGTGAAAACAATATCAAATGGGTAGTACTTTTATGAGCGAGTGATTTTAATGAATACCTTGTCTACTTTGACTCAAAGATGATTTTACTACTACATCATGGCCTACGATTGGAGTTATAGTGTTAATAAAAATTATGATTTTATAAACGGGTTAAAAAAATTTAACATTCAAAAACACTTTAAGAATCATACTGTTCAGCTCTTTATTACAAACCTGTCAGGTCTCCTATGACATAAATGTATAAAAATATGAAAACGAACGATGGCACAATATAGTATAAAATTTTAACTTCTCCCAGACAAAAGGTTGCAATAAATGGATGATAAAACAAAATGTAAATGACATGAAATATTAATTTATAACAGTGAATGGATTCTTATTTTGACAGGTGTGCGTTTTCTTTGAAATCTGAGATCTTTTCAGCTGCAATGATTTTTAGCCGATAGGCTATTTGTGTCAACTTTACTCAGAATTTTTGTTAGCCTCCACATTTTTTGAACTTTCAGGTATGTGCAAGATCATCATGGAAAAAGTAGGCCCTTAAGTGGTAAAAATTTTAGAAAAATCATAGTTAGGCAACTTGGTGTAAAAATTTGAATAAGTTCTCTATATTATTTTAAAAAATATGTAAGAATAGAATATGTAGAAAATTTAATGTAGTTTCTAAACTACCAGGTTTATTTATAAAAAAATAAAATCTATTTGGTGAAAATTTTAAATTTCAATGGAGTAGTACCTAAATTTTAGGGAAAAAATAAGAAGTAGGTGTCTGTCTGACCACCCTAGCCACAATAAAATGATAATATTTTTTTATAAGTTTTTAGATATAAGTAGAGGACTCATGTCTAGATTTGATGCATATTTTTTTGTAATTTTTTTCTAAGCGAATAATTAATTATGATTTTTTTATTACAACTTTTAAAAAATATAAAAAATCATATGGCTAACCACCTTAACTTGGTCAAAACTTCATGAAATTCAATTTTATTTTTTCTAATCCTATAGTTTGTGAAGCATAGAATGTGATGCATGTTTTGGATTCAAAAAATGTGATACTGTTTGAAAACTATAGATGTGTTTCAATCAGCCTATCAATTAGGAATTTAGTCGTAATTCAAATAGAAAACAAATAATGATTATTTATTAAATTCAAAGTAAAGCTTAATTTATATTAATGGAAAGCTGAGAATCTCCTTTAAAAACCCTTTTCATTTCATTAATTTTGGGTTTAAAAAAAGTCGTCAGCCACATACCCTACACATACCCATCATATCACCACTTTTTGGCTCATCATGATCCTCCACATACCCTTTCGGCGATTGGAAAAAAGGTGGCGAATGGGCTATAAATTTGGTCAAAAGTTTTGATAGCCTCCTAGATTTTTGGCCTTTTGATGGCCATGAAAAGGTGGTGGAGGTGGTTGTTGGCTACTGTGGGAATAGGGTGGCATTTTTTGGGCCGCGTGGATAGAGAAGGATGCAAAAATTAAACGTTGGTTTTCATCAACATTAATTGTTGTATGCTTTACGTGTATTGGGGATGGTCATAATAATAGCTATCATTTAATGGCTCGGGGAAAAAATGAATGTTTGGGAAATTTTCAATAAGGCATTGTTTGGTGTTGTTTTGTTTCTATACCTAATATGAGTCATGAGCGATGAGGGTAAGCTTTTGTGAGGCTGCAAGCTGAATTAAGCTTTGTGCAACTTTTGCGAAGGTGGGTGGAGGTTATTTTGTGTTTTTTGCATGGGAAAATGGTTGGAAATGCAAAAGAAAAAGTGTCACCAGTCATAATATTTTTCCCATTTTGTGCAAGAAAGTTGGTGAGAAGAGGTGTGTTTGAAGCAAGTGGGAAGAGGTGCATGTCAAAGAAACCCTTTGTGATATTGTTTGATTTGTGGTTTGCAGTCTGTGCTAGGCTATATTGCTTGATTTTCCATAAGGTACTGTTGATCGTTTCAAATATCTTGTCCGATTTACGGTTCGCATTTTGTGTGTATGATTTTGCATGGATTTGATACTATCATTTTTTGTGGGTTTCTATTTATGGTTTCCATTATTTTCATATGTTTGTAGGCTTCGAGAAACAAGGAGGCCTTAACAAAGTTGGCAGAAAGAGGTTTGTTTGAAACAAGCAGGAAGAAGTGCTTATGGGAAAAACTGTTTTCCATATTGTTTCATTTGTGGCTCTCCATTTTTCGTAGGCAATATTGTTTTATCTACGATAGGGTACTGTTGATTGCTTCTAATTTTGATAAAGGGCTATTGAGAAAAGACTATATTGTTTATGAAAATGAGTATTGTTTGGCTTAAGTTTCACGTTTTCTGTTTATGGTTTTGCATGGGTTCCTATTTGTCATTTTTTGTGTTTTGTGGGTTTCTCCATCTAGGTCGATCTTTAAACCAATATTGTTTGATTTATGGCTTCTCGTTTGTGGTTATGGTTGCAATGGAATAAAATAGTTAATCCTATACGCTTTGTGTTAGCCTCCATTGGGCATTGTTGATTATAGTTATGTTGCTTAAGCTATATTGTTTCATTTTGGAGGTGCTGTTGAAAAGGATGTATTGTTTCAATTTTCAAGGAGGTTGTGTTGAGACAGGAGTGTTTTTTGTATGGATTTGTTATTGTCAATTTTTGACGGGTTTATGTTTAATGTTTGTGTTTTGTGGGTATGTTTGCAACAAAATAAAATTGTTGAGGTTATGGAGTTTTTGTTGATTGTTATTATATAGCTCAAGCTATATTGTTGCTTTCTACATCTAGGTGGTTGTTGAAGCCAATGTTGTTTGATTTATGGCTATCATTTTCTGGTTATGGTTGGAACATAATAAAATAATTAATGTTGTTGATTCTATGTTTGGTTAAATTATGTATTATTGATTATTATTCTTTGCCTTAGGCTATATTGGGTATATTTTAATAACAATATATATGTGTATATATATACGTATATATGTGTACATATATACATATATTTATATATATATTAATTTTTTGTGGGTCTCTCTTTATGGCTTGCATTTAGTAGATATGTTGGCAATGAGGAAAAATTGTTGACCTTATGCAGTTTTTGTCGATTGTTACTATCTAGCTCAGCCTATATTGTCTCATTTTCAATAAGGTTATGTTCAAAATGCTATATTGTTTAAATTTTCAATAAGGTGTTGCTCATAGAAGAGAATATTATTTGTTAAAAAAAATTATGTTTATTTATGGACGCGTTATATGGGTCAATTTTTGATAGGTTTCTCTTTAATGGTTGTGTTTTGTGGGTATGTTTGCAACATGATAAAATTGTTGAGGTTATGTAGTTTTTGTCGATTGTTATTGTATAGATCAGGCTATATTGTGGTTTTCCCCATCTCGATCATTGTTTAAACCAATGTTGTTTGATTTATGGTATTTGTTTTCTGGTTATGTTTGGAACATAATAAAATAATTACTATTGTTGATTCTATGTTTGGTTACATTAGGTATTATTGATTATTGTTCTCTACCTTAGACTATATTGGGTGTATTTTAATATTAATATATATGTGTATATATATACATATATTTGTGTACATATATACATATATTTAAATATATTTCAATTTTTTTTAGGTCTCTCTTTATGGCTTACATTTAGTGGATATATTGGCAATGGGATAAAATTGTTGACCTTGTGCAGTTTTTATCGATTGTTACTGTTTGGCTCAACCTATGTTGTCTCATTTTCTATAAGGTTATGTTCAAAGGCTATATTGTTTCGATTTTTGATAAGGTGTTGTTCATAGAAGACAATAGTATTGTTTGGTTTAAGGTTGGTGTTTTGTGTCTATGGTTTTGCATGGGTTCCTAGCTATCATTTTTTTTGTGTGTTAGCTTGCATTTGGGAATTGTTGATTATAGTTCTATTGCTTAAGCTATATTGTTTCATTTTGGAGAAGCCGTTGTCGAAAAGGATATAATGTTTCAATTTTTGATAAGTTTTTGTTCAAAAATGAGTATATTTTTTGATGGGTTTGTCACTGCTAATTTTTGAGAGCTTGTTGCTGAGAAGGCAATATTGTTTCTATTTTTTATAAGCTTTTGTTCAGAAATAAGTTTATTTTTACTTGGGCTTCTCTTTATGGGTTCTATTTTGTAGCTATGTTTGGAACAAGATAAAATTATTTACCTTGTGCAGTTTTTGTTGGTTGTTGTTGTGTATCCTAGGATATATTGTTACATTGTTGATAGGGTGTTGTTGAGCAGTGTTTGAATTCTTGTTAAGGAACTCTTGGGAAAAGACTGTGGTGGTTTGGGTTATACTTTTGCATTGGTTTGTTATTGTCTATTTTATTTTTCTCTATCTTAGGCTATATAGTTTCATTTCCAAAAAGGTGCTCTTCAAAAGGCTATATTGTTCACATTTTTGATAGGGTTATGCTTAGAAAGGCATATATTGTTTGGATGGGTTTTTCATTGTTAGTTTTCTAGAATGCATTGTTCAGAAGGCTATATTGTTTCAATTTTTTGATAGGGATGTGTTGAGAAATGAGTATATTTTAACTTCGGTTTATTTTTGTGAATATTTGTGGGTTTCTAATTATGGCCACCATTTTGTGGATATGTTTAAAATGGAATAAATTTTTTGGTGTTATGCACCATCCCCACTGGATAGGAACCATAGATCAAATAGAAATTGTCATTAACCTATGAAAAGAACAAGCATATTAAGCAACAAATATGATTATTGTCTGCATTTGATTTCAGATAGATACATGTCTGCACATAGGATGAATAATGTGTGTCTCTAATTTCACAAACATACATATGTATACATAGGCTGACTGAAATGAGCAAGAACAAGACAAGGGTTGCTATCCACCCTATGTTATGAAAAGAATAAGCAATAAAAAAAATATATATAGATGGTGTTTACATCTAATTTGACATACACAGATATCCATAGGGGAGAAAAGAGGAATTAAACATTACAAAGCAGACACATACTTTTTTCCATGCGTATATCTATAAGCAAGATATTTGTACATATACATCCAAAACATGGAATAGATGTATTTAGAGTTACAAAACAAATTCCACATAAATGCATATGTCTCAAAAGTTAGTTGTAGAGGAATAAAACATTCTATATATATGCTTAGAAAGAAAAATCTATACAGACATGTATGTATCCAAAGCTATGTGTAGACAACAACCATATATATCCATAGGTGGACCTCAAACATGTGAATATTTTTTGCATAAAATGTCAAAAACACATAGATTTGCACATATGAAATATCAAAGTCTTGCAAGTCTCGTTAAGGCACAATATTTTTTGTTGATTGCTGATGGCTAGCTTGGGTTGTTTTTTTTGGCTTAGTTTATTGTTGTGCAGTATTTTGTGCTTTACAAGAATCAACAATACCCTTTGGAAAATAACATATATTGTTTTAGAGGTACTTGAGGAATTCTTTTCTCAGTCTGCACCTCTTCCCTCACCACCACCCTGCTGCCATTGGCTACACCTTTTCCATTTTCGCTTAAAAAACCACAAAATAACCTACAACTAGTTTCATAGAAACTCCATAGGCAATGATTGGACTTGCACCTTTACAAAAGCTTTCTCTCCACACTCACAACTACTATATATACGAACATATGTATATCTATATATATATATATATATATATGTATATATATGTGTGTGTATATATGTGTGTGTGTGTGTATGTGTGTGTGTGTGTGTGTATTTGTATTGTTTCAAATTATAATATGCTTTTGTTTAGCAAGGGCTCTATTTTTGGATTGGTTTACTATTGTTAATTTCTGAGAAAGTGTTGTTGGGAACACTATATTGTTTCATATTTCCATAAGGTTTTGTTGAGAAAGGGGTATATTTTTGGTTTTGTATGTTGTTAATATTTGTGGGTTTCTCTATGTGGCTTGCATTTTGAGGCTATGTTGAGAATGAAATAAAATTGTTAAAGTTATGCAACTTTTTCTAGTGTTGTTATTTTTGGTGGGCTTATTTTAATGGATTCCATTTTTTGCGTGTGTTTGTAACATAATAAAATTTTAAAGATGGTGCATATTTTGTTAATTTTTGTTGGGTGGCTTGCGTTATATTCCTCCATTGGTTTGTTACTTTGTATTTAAATGAAACAATATTGTTATCAATAGTGACAAACCCATACAAGGAACACTCGTGCAAAAGTTGAACCATAAATCAAACAATATTGGTGTGAACAAACTATATAGTTTTTCTTCAACACAACCTTATCAAAAAGCTAACAATATACCCTAAAACAACGTAACTTGTAAAACATTAACTATTTCATTGTAACATATTTATATATATGTATATATGTATATATACATATATATATGTAATACATAAATGTGTGTGTGTGTGTAGTTATATGTATATGTGTGTGTATATATATGTATGTATAAGTATATGTATATTTGTATGTATATATGTATATATATGTATGTATATTTACATCTATATATAATGTTCATAACATTTGGTATCTTGTTACGTATATATATATATGTGTGTGTGTGTATGTATATATATGTATATATATGTATATATATGTGTATGTATATATATGTATATATATGTATATGTATATATATATGGCTATTTGTGTCAAATTTTCTCAGAATTTTTGTCAACCTCCCCATTTTGCAGACTTCCTATGGTTAGGGAAAAGGTGGCAGATGGGTTATAACTTTGGTCAGAATTTTCGTCAGCCTCCTGGATTTTTTCCCTTTCGATGGCCATGGAAAAGGTGGTGCAGGCGGTTGTTGGCTACTTTGGGAATAGGGTGGCATTTTTTGGGTTGTGTGGATGGAGAAGGCTATGGAAATTAAACGTTGGTTCGTATCAACATTAATTGTTGTATGCTTTGCATGTATTGGCAATTGTCATAATAACAATTGTTGTTTAACACCTTGAGGAGCAAAATGAATGTCTGGGAAATTTTCAATAGGGCATTGTTTGGTGTCGTTATGTTGCTATACTTGATATGAGAGCCATGAGTGATGAGGGTAAGCTTATGTGAGGGTGCAAGATATATTAATCTTTTGTAGCTTCTACGAAGGTGGGTGGACATTATTTTTTATTTTTTGCATTGACGGATGGTTGGAAATGCAAAAGAAAAGTGTCACCTATGATAATATTTGGCCCTTTCTGTGTAGTAAAGTTGGTGAGAAGAGGTGTGTTTGAAGCAAGTGGGAAGAGGTGCTAAAAAATTATATTTTTGCATGGATTTTTAGCTTTGAAGCCAATATTGTTTGATTTATGGTTTTGTTTAGTCATTATGGTTGCAATGCAATGAAACAGTCATTGTTATATGAAGTCTATGTTGAATATTGTTCTATATATTGTTAGTTGTTAGTTTTATTGTGTGTACTTTGGTTGAAATCCTTGTTAGCCTTTCTGGTGTTTGAGCTTCCCACTGAGCAAGGCAAAGGTGGAAAATGGCCTTCTCTTTAAAACAAAATTGGTTGAAATTCCCACCGACCTCCACATTTTAATCCTTGTGGTGGTTGTGGGAAGGGTGTCGAAGGCGGTTGTTGGCTGCCTTAGGGATATGTCATGTGTTCCCCATTGTGTTGATATAAAAGGAAACTAAAATTAAGAATTGGCTTGCATCAACATTGATTATTGTATGCTTTATGTGCCTTGGTGATGGTTGTGATAGTACCTAACATTTATTTACATGTGGCTCTCATTTAGTGGTGATGGTTGCCACATGGCCAAATAGTTAATCTTGTGTAGTTTATGTTGTTTTCCATAGGGCATTGTCACTATCGCTTGTCTAGCACTAGCTAGGTTATTTTGTTTTCATTTGTGCAGCCCTAGAAAAAGTATTTGAATTGTCCCTTTAATAGGTTCAAAAAGGTGTTGAACACATGTATGTGGCAGCTAATGTTCTTTGCTATGTTTAATACAAAGCCTATTGTTATAAAAAATCCTTTTCAAGAATGAAAGAAATAAAAAAATTCTTTCAAAATAAATAGTTCTATCTTCTCAAAGTAATAAATTTGAATGCTTTGTCTCTCTTTTTAAGTAATGTCTTCTTTAATATATAATTCTTATTAAAATAAGTTGCAAGTATGCTTCATATGGTGCTTGATTAAGATAAGAAGGTGTTGAGAGGGAAATATTTTCCCATCAAACCTTGGAATAAACACCTTAAGGTTCAATCAAGAGGACACACATATCAGTGTCTAGAATTTTTCAACTTCGACCAAGATTTTTAATTCCGATTTTCTTTTCTTTCAACAATAGAGTAGAGTAATCACTTTTGAAAGCACAAAGATATGACAACATTAACTCAGTCTATTAGACAACTTATGAAAATATGATTTGAGTGAGATATCTTGCATTTTCCAAAGCATAGCACATATTTGATCTCAATGTAACTCTAATTAATGCATTAATGTGTTGAATGTAGTCATTCATAAACATAATTGATAATAGTAATAATCCCAATAGTGAACTAAAACAACAACATAGAAAAGCAGTGAGCACACAGAAGAACAAAGAGACAAAAGATTTGTCGAGTGGAAAACCCTCCTTGGGTAGAAAAACCACTCCTAAACTACCTTACTGGCTTAATCTTCAAAAACCACTTTTAACAATGCCTTATAGGCTAGTTTTTTAGCACCAACTCAAGGAGCACCAACCCCTCATTTTGAAAACACCAATTTCAAGGAGCACCAACCCCTCATTTTGAAACACCAATTTCAAGGAGCACCAACCCATCAAATTATTTTTAGAACAATAATAATATCAGAGGATCTCTCTATTTCTAGTAAGCTCAAGAGACTCAAATCTATTATCTACCTAATACCCTAAGAATCCAACTCTTGTATTACAGAGTTTTCTAATACATCTTTTGATATGGCCAAAATAACTATCTCTTAGAATTACAGGCCAACAACACTTTCACTGTTTTCAACACTATTTTTTATATACATTTCAAGTATGTCTCTCATTTTTAAAAATCTTTAGAGAATATGTTTTTCACAAAATTATAAAACACTCTTGCTAATTTTAGAATATGAAGTGGAATAAAGATGATCTGGAGATGATGGTAAAAATCAGAGTAACGCCTATCCATAGAGCTTTAATTTCTGCGATGAATCAGGAGATTTCAAATTGTAACTAAAGGATTTTCTTCAAAGCCATGACAATCCACTAACAGAAAAGAATATCCTCCAAATTCTCAGAGAATATTTTTCCAGAGATTTGATGCCAACCAAAGATGTCGGCATGCAACTATACTTAGAAAAATCTATGTTGGCCACAATGTATGAGTCTTTGTTAATCATTTGCTGAGACAACAGTCGTGATGTGTTCTTTGTGATTCACTATGACCTTATGCATGATGCATTTCCTTTTCCTTATTTGCTTTTGCTGTGACCTAGTGAAGTCGGGAAGACCTCTTGCAAACCACATTAAGTTTCACCGAAAGCTGTTTTATTTCATTCACTATCGCTATATCCTTTTGATATCAAAGAGACATCTTGTAGACAAGTCTTTATTTTTTCGAGATCCCCCCGTGATCAAACTTGTCACCATGACAATTCAATACCTATGCCGAAGGCAACTTTATCACCATCAGTCATCCCTTTGTTTGTCGCTATGACATTCTACTGTCAGGGAGAAACCATATTGAAGATCTTTATGTTTCCCTAAGATCACATTTTTGTTATATTTGTTTCAGTCGCTGAGACACAAGAGTCTTTCTCACTGAGACATGCCCAATATTCACCTTCACCAAGACAATGCATAGTCGGGAAGATGCTATATAGATTGCCCCACGTTTCACTGAAAGTCCACATAATACATTTTGGTCATCGTGACATAAGGTTTTTCTTGCCGATGAGTCCATCTATCCCAAGCGGGTCGCTATAACATATGGACATTAGGGAGATCTCCCGTAGATTATATTGTCTCATACTGAAACAACCCGAACACACCTTAGATTGCCAAGAGAATTCAATTCTCATACCAACAGAGACCCTTTTGTTTTCCATCAGCTAGACCGAAGGTCACTCGCCAAGACCTCACCCCGATATCGCATAGTCCGGCCGAAGTAACCCTTTGCACAAGTCGGTGAGACACTATGGAGTCGTTATAACATTTCACCAAAGTAGTAACCTTATGCCGATAAGACATTCAGTGCATCGGTCGATGAGACAAAAAATCTTCGGTGAGACTATATACCGAATACATTATGTTTGGCCGAAGTGAAACCCTAGATGTGATGTCGGTGAGACAAAACCACTTTGTCGAGACCTATTCCGATACCGCCTAGCTCTGCCGATGAATCTCCATATGCACTAGTCAGGGAGACATTTCAAGTTTGATGAGACACTACCCCAATAACAAAACTCCTGCCGATAAGTTCATCCTTAGTCATTGAAACCACGTGAATGTCTCGCCGATAGACGTCCACATGCATATGGTCAGTGAGACATAACAATTTCATTTTGACCCTTCACCGAAGCCTTAAACTCATGCCGATGTATCAATTTTTCAACGTCGGTTGGTGTGACATACCAATTTCACTGTGACCACATACCAATGGTGTAACACTTGCTGAAAGCTATTCATTAGACTTTGTCGCCAAGACTTGATGGGTTCGCTATGACATTACACCAAAGAAAAACCTCTTGCCAATATACAATTTTTCCAACGGCGGTCGGCGAGACTAAATAAGTTTTCCAAGACATTACAACGAAGAAACACTTTCGCTGATGAGCACCCTTTGTTGCTAGTCGGGGAGACATGAAAAGTTCGCTAAGACATTATACCGATGCCGCAACTCTTGCCAATAAGATCTTTCTTGTGCTGGTCGGCAAGACACAAAGCACTCGATGAAACATCATGCTGATAGGGATTACTTATGCTGATGAACCACCTCCTAAATTAGTCGGTGAGACCTGACTCATTCGGTAAGACCTCTCAGTGGTGAACACAACTCATGTCGATAAACCTTTCCACTGTCGCCAAGACCACGTGAATGTCATGCTGAAAGCTGCCTGTATGTAAAAACAAATTGTTATGACATCAAAAACATCTTTCCAATAGGCAACACAGACGTTTATCAGAAAGAATGGATTGGGGAGACCCTAGCATTCTCACACCGATATGTTCTTTTTCTGTCACCAAAGACAAGATAAAGCATGAGAACCCAATCTGAAACTATCTAAATGTAAGCCAATGCCAAAGTCATCACAGAGGTTCCATATATAAAACATAAGGATCCAAACTGAGAATGATCACCAAAGAGAACCAACTGAAAGGGATTTTGTCATCAAGGACAAACCATATGATCACAACTAAGATCGAACAATATATATATATGTACAAATGTAAATATTTATTTATGTAGAGACTGGTATATCTAAATAGATGTGTATACTATATTTTTTTTCCTTGATATGCAACTGGCTTGTTCAAAATTACAAAGAGAACAAACATCTAGATTGAATTTTCCCTCATTTGATTGAACGAGAAGGCTATGAATTCAAAATTTTTGTTGGCTATAATATATTGCATAGTCTGAAGCAAGGAATTATTATAGGCAACAAAATCTTTGAATTTTTAGCCTTCTCAGACAGTCAACTGAGGGAAAATGTTGTGTGTATGTTTGGTCTATTGAATGTTGGATGGTATCGAGATTAGTTTTTCTATGGTTTGCATGTGCTTGCAATACTTGTGATAATAGATGTTGTTTATCTAGTTGTATATAAAGTGTGAGATGAAGGATATGTCTTGCTTTGTATTGTACTTAATGTAGGTACTAATGTGCATATAAATGAAACAATATTGCTAATAGTCACTCACATACCAAAACCCACAAAATAGAAAAAATCTTGATTTCAAGATTCGCCAAAAAGACACTAGATTAACTATTTTGCAACCATTCACACAAAACATAAGCCATGAATGAAACAATATATCCAACAGTCACCCACTTGCCAAAACCCATGAAACTATATATTCTTTTCAACAACAAACAACACAATGAAATAATAATGGTTTCAAGAGTAAGCTAGATGAAACATAGAAACACAAGAAACACAGAAAATAAAAAAGATGTTGCTAGCAAGCCCATATTGTTTCAATTTTCATTCAGGTTTTGTTGAGAAAAAATAGTATGTCTTTACATGGCCTTCACACTACAATTTTTTTGGGTATTGGATTTTGTTTACTGCTTCAACTTTGTAGCCATGTCTACAAAGGAATTACATTGGTAACACTATTCAAACTTTAAATATATACATATAGATGTATATATATATATATATACATATATACATACAAAAATCTACATATATATACACATATAGTTTTTTGAGAAACGAGTATAGTTTACTTTCATTCCTCTCAATCAATATGTGTGTGTGTATACCACAACCATTACCACTACATGCACTTGCACCTTCGTAGAGGATTTCCCTCCATGGTTATAGCTACTATATATATGTACATATATATATATGTCTATATATGTATGTCTATATGCTTTGCATGTACTGGCAATGGTCATAATAATAGCTATCATTTAACACCTCAGGGAACAAAACAAATGTCTCATAAATTTTCAATAAGGCATTATTTGGTGTTGCTCTGTTGCTTTACCTAATATGGGAGTTGTGAGCAATGAGGGTAAGCTTTTGTGAGGGTGCAAGCTGGATTAAGCTTTGTGCAACTTCTGTGAAGGAGGTTATTCAACACATGAAATGTAATAAAGAAATAGTATTTCCTTCCACCAATGGAAGCTATACACAAACCATAAACCGAACAATTTAGACTAAGCTACAGAGCAACAATCAACAATCCCCTTACAAAAATAACATAAACTATTTTAGAAATACTCGATGAACAGTTTTTCCAAAATGCACCTCTTCCCACTTCCTTCAATTACACCTCTTCCCGCTTGCTTTCTCTTCCCTTCATTCTTTCTCCATGGCTTGCAAAAAATGAATACAAAACTATCACAACCCACCTCAGCTGTGGAATTTCTGTGAAGGTGGTTGGAGGTTATCTTGTGTTTTTTGCATGCGTTGATTGTTGCAAAAAGGTGTGGGTTGTGATACTTCTTATATATATATCTATATATGTAAAAATGTGTGTATATATATATTATATAATATATATATATATATATATATATACATATATCTATATGTATATATTTATTTGTATATATATATATGTGTGTGTGTATGTGTGTGTATATATATACATACATATATATATACATATATATATATGTATATATATATATATATATATATATATATATATATATATATATATATATATATATATATATATATATATATATATATATGCATAATACGTTAATGAAAATTGCACAAACATTCACTTTGTTTTCTAAGGACTTTAAGGATAGATGTTACTTGCACCATCAACACTACACAGAAACCATACAATGATTAATGCTAATGCCATTTTGCTGGCCTCCTCTATCATTGTGCCAAATACTTTTTTTAATTTAAAAAAATAAAAAAAATTCACCACCTACTACAGAGTGTCGGAGACCTAGAATGTGAAGGCTGACGAAAATTCTAACTAATTTTTTCCATAACCCAATGCTAATTCTTATTCTCTAGCTTTGGTTATATAATTTCATTTGCAATGCATAAAATATAGTTGATATTATAGAGTTAATGTTGTTATCCAAAAGGCATTATTTTTGATAGGGTGGTGCTCAAGAGGCTATATTATTTCAATTTTTGATGGGGTGCTAGTTAATACATTTATGTAAGTATATCTATATATATACGTATATATATATATATATATACATATATATATGTATATATATATATATATATATATATATATATATATATATATATACATACATATATATATATATATATATATATATATATATATATATATATATATATATATATATATATATATATATATACATATATATATATATATATATACATACACACATATATATATATATACATACATACATACATACATATATATATATATATATTTATATATATATACATATACATATATATATATATATACATATCTGTGTGTATATATATAATATATATGTACATATAGATGCATTGTTGATTGCACAAAGGAAAAAAAATTGTGCTTGGCAAACTAATCGATAAAATAACCCAGGCTAGCAAGCAACAGACTGCAAAAACAAATCGGATTATATTAAGAATTTTATTCCTTTGCAAACATATCCAAAAAATGGAGGTCATAGAAAGAAGCCCACAAATAAATTGACATTGACAAACCCATGCAAACCACTGCCTTGTCACAAAAAGGGGTTGAAAAAAATTATCACAGGTGGGACTTTCATTTTTATTTTGCAAACATCGTTTCCTACAAAACACAAAATAGCCTCTAACCATCTATACAGAAGTTCCTATTAAGTCTTCCTTATGACACTTACTATACAGTCCATCAGTCTGGCAACTCCTTTTTTGAGGCTGAAGAAATAACAACTAGGAATGTGTATTTAATGTATGCTTTCCCCATTATTGTTAGCTATCTTGAAGAATAGGCTAAACCCAAGGAATGACACCCAACAATGTGTTATCGAAAATTGAAATAATATAACTTTTTTCTCAGCGGGACCCTTTGAGAAACAAATCAATATAGCCATAGGGCGATTCCCTTTCAAGCATTGTGTAGGAATTTTCTATCTTCATGATTGTTTGAAAATGAAGCTACTACTTATAGCTATTGTCACTACACAAAAACCATACAATAATTAATGTTGATGCTATTTCACTGTCCTTCTCTATTGATGCAACAAATGCTTTTAATTTAAAAATCAAAATAGAATCCATCACCTTCCTCTTTTGGCCACACTGAATGAAGGCTAGAAATGACACAATATAGCCTAGTGTAGACAACAATAGTGAATAATGCCTTGTGCAAAAAAATATCAATTGCATAACATTTACTATTTTATTGCATTTCAGCCATTGCCAAAAAAATATTACTTGCAACAATGACCCGGATGGAACACCCTCAAAACACAAAAAACTTGTAGTAATAGATTAAATCAAAGCATTTGCCACAAAAAATGAACCATTAATCAATCAATATTGTATGTATGCACACACACACACACACACACACACACACACACACACACACACACACACACACACACACACACACACACACACACACACACACACACTCACACACACACATATATGTGTATATATATGATAGTGAAGACTGCATTTTGGATAACAATATAAACTATATAACATTAAATATTTTTTTATGCATTGGAAAGAGTGGAATATAGAAAAAGATAGTGAACAACAATTAGATTGTGTTGTGGAGAATAACACATAGTATTTTAATATATTGCAACCATTTACATAGAACAAAATCCATAGATGAGACAATATTAAATTTTGTTCTATGTAGATTTGTATGTATGTCAAAGTAGATGTGAGCAATGTAGATATGTGCTCTTCCCAATGTTTATTATTTTCTCAAAATAGTTATTTGTTTGAATCTTTACATGGCATACTTCATATTAACTGTTATATAAAACATTGAAGCCTTATTCCTAATTATTTCTTTTCCTTCGAATTCTTGGTGTCTCTAGGGAAAAAAAGGAGGGATTTTAAAATTTAAAAAATGAACTTGGAATAGAAAATTGTATGTTAAGTATTATTTGAATCATTGAAGCCCTCGTTATTATTGATCATTTCCTGTCATATTTTTAATGCCTGTGTAAAAAAATTGAGTGCCCATGTTGTGTTTTGAAGTCATAGACCTTCTAGTCAATTGTTAGCATTACAACTCTCAGATTTTAAAAGAGTGGACACAAAAATGTTAGTGGCCTCTAGCTCTTCTGAGGTTGGAAAAAAATCCTTGAGTAGTAGTCCTATAAGTCTATTTCTTGTTCAGTTTTTTGATGCTACCAATTATATTGACACTTTCTCAAGTGCACCAAACAAACCGAGAATATACTTCATTTGAATTAACAATTGCTATGATATATGTTCTAACTTATTTATATTTTAACTCTTTGTACTTTCTTTCCCTTTCAATTTATTGGCCATTTTGGAGTATCTTATGTGTTAGAGGGGAAGATGTCTTATTTTCCAAATGTGTCAATATTACTGTTTGCTTTTAGAGTTGAATCATAGTCATAAATATCTCATTGCTACCACTATGCTAAGTTTAATTTCCTTGTAGGCTACAAATGTGAATCCATCCTTAATAAGACATGTGCTACGATTTATAGATGTTGGAGATGTTTTACCATCTCTTGTCCTCCAACTAATGTCCTACCAAGAAATAGGTTGCGATCAAAGCCCAGTTGACTTGTAAAAAATCGTCCTCTCTAATGGAACCCACATACAAATGGGAACTTTGCCTACAAAATACAATGACCTTTTTGTTTATAGGAGAATTGAAAATAGGTTTGATTATGTTCTTGACAAACTATTTGTCTAGAAAGCTACAAGAATTGAGGTTTGATATAGTTCTACCTTACTTGTATATGTAGTTTCCTGCTTCCTTGTTTGTGGCGGCTGCCTTTTAAAGTATTTAATGTTCCTTTCATTCTAGGGAAATTGTCATATTGTCCCTAGATATCAAACTACCAAATTTCTAGCTAATTGGAAAACCTAAATATTTGTTTAAAGATCAAGAAGAAAAAATAGTTAGTTGTGACTCACCTTCCCCATCCAAATGAGTCTCAACCTTTGGAATTAATACATCTGTAAGGCAGCAAGATGCTCCTACAAAAAATCAGCCTTATTAAAGGGCTAAATGTTTACCAAACCAAATGGATGATAAAAGGTTGTGTAACAAGAAAGAGGGATATGCACCATTATAGCAGGAAAAGGCGCGAGGGCCAGGTATTTAGCTTTGATATTATTTACAATGATAGAACACAAATATAGATTACATGATTTAATGACATAGCAGAGTTGCATTATGATAGGGTTGAGGAGGGTCGTACTTATTATGTGTCAAAGGGGTCAGTGAGATAGGCAGACAAAAAATTTAATAAGTTAAATAGCAAAATGGAAATCCTTTTAAATAAAAAATCAATGTTAAAATGTTGTGATGATGAGGCCTTTGTGCCAGAGAAAGTATTTAAGTTCACCCCATTAAATGAAATTACAAATTGTACTAATAATAGTTTGATTGATGTTATTGGCATTGTGGTGCATGTGGGAATGGTATCAACTATACAAAGAAAGGATCAGTCCCAAAAAATTAGGAGGACTATTAAACTTAATGATTTGTCATCCTTTTTAATTGATATTAATTTGTGGGGCTCAAATTGGGAAGCAAAGGGTCATGAGTTGGAGAGGTTGTACACCCCTGGTTTAGCTCTCATCCTTGTTGTTAAAAATGCACATGTTGGGTACTTTGATGGAGTTGTTCTGAACACAGCCACATGGACCCTTCTATATATAAATCCTGACATACTAGAAGTACATCCATTGATCGAAAGAGAATATATTGATCCACCTACTATTGAGCCCCCCCTAGATAGTGCCTCAAAAGGTTTCTTTGGGAAATGGGAGAGTCACTATTGCATATATGTTGGACCACTGCCTTGGCTTTCCAGAGACTTTACAAGCTACTCTCAAGGAAACAATAAAATATATAAAAACTAATGCATTATGTTATGTTGCATGCCCATTGGAGGTGAATGGTAGGAATGTAAGAAAAAGTGTGAACAATATGAGCAAAATACATGGTTCTACCCAAAATTTTAGACAACAATAACTGACTGACTTTCAATATTTATTGCACCCAAAGATCTGGAAGACCACACAAGAAAGCTTTAGGAAATCGCTTTTGATGAGGCTGCAACAAGCCTATTGCAAATGTCAGCAAAATAGCTTTATATGTTGCAATATGAATCTATAGCTAAAATGACTATTGAGTCTATTATCGATATTGTCACCTACATGTCATTTGTTTTCACTATTCTAATTAAAACTCAAAATTATAATTTAGAAACAAGACTGAAAATAACAATAGTGAAAGTTACAAAGGTTAACTTTGAAGCTGAGTGCAAGCTCTTACTATCATATTTTTTTGCTATTTCTCCTCCCGTGCAACAGCCTCGAGAGATAGTTGTTGTACTACCTTGAACACCAAAACAACCATGACTAATTATGACTTTGCATATTTCTTATTGTTCATGTTGACTAGACATTTAATTTGATCTATTCCCTCGCACTACTTGTCACATCAAAAGACCTTTCCTTTCTATTGCTATTGCTTTGTTATTTGTTTAACTAGTTATATATTAAGACAATGAAGTATAACTTATAATGTTTAAGAAAAAAATATACACTTGTTTTATTTTATATTATTCATGTTCCTTATAATTTCATTTTGTCTTAAGTGTATATCTCTGGTTTAATTTTAAGATGTTTATTTATATAGATTTTTTGTCCTTTTTAAGAGATGTATCACTATCTACTATGCATATAGATAAATATACATGCATGCAGTTGAAATTTCCCACTGCATACAACTTTCTGGTAAAAATGTGTGTAAATATACATACATGTATTGGATATCTATGTGTATATGCATGCACAATTCAATATTTACAAGTATCTGGGAGTTGTTTTAAATAGAATATTGTTTTTATCGTGTTTTCAATGTTCTCAATGCATAGAATATCTTGGCAGAGTTCTATGTAGATATATGCATCTATGATGTGTTTCTCTATGTAAGTATCTATGTCTCAGTATCCATCTAATGTTTACTAAGTGTTCTTGCTATTACTTTGTGATCTCTAATGATAGTGCGATGTTGGATATAGATGTCATATGGTTCTTGGCTATAATGTTTATTACATATATTGTGCAGCTCAATCCACAACCCAGTGGTGAACAATGCCATATTGAAAATATTGTAAACTGCTCAATTAGTTTGGTGAGTTTTAAATGAAAAGTATTATTGCAAATATTGACAATATATGTAACACATACACGAGACAATGTTCCCATGGAAATATGTACAAACTAATCCTTCTTTCCTCTACACAAACAAACGAAATAAATCATGTTATACAAGTTGCCTTTTTTTCTATATGGTAGTGTTGATTGTTGTTCTCTATCTTAGGGTATATTGTTTCCTTTTTGGAAAGCTTATATTGGGAAAGACTTTATAGTTTATTCAAACCAATATTCTTTTATTCATGGATCGACTTTTGCAGCATGTGTCCTGTGATAATTTTTAGCCAATCCTTCTTTCTGAAAACAAGCCAGTAGTTTGCATGGGTTTGTCAATGTGCATTTTTTAATGCACTTTTTTGTATGCCCTCCATTTTGTGGCTATGTTTCAAATGGAATAAAATTCTTAACATAATCCATTTTTTTTTTGGTTAGTTTCTCGCTATCCTGGCTTATTTTTCATCCATTGCTTTGCCAACCATAATTTTCTTGTGCTTTGTGCAATCAACAATGCATATATATGTGCCTCTTCATAAAGGCTTAGATTTGTCTCACAAGTTAGCCATACAAAAGAGATTGCAGCCAATAGCAAACAATTGAATTGCAAACTTGAACTATGTATTTTGTGATTACGTGTAGAGCCGCCTTTGTATTTTGCTAGATACTGCAAGATACATACCAACAATTAGATTGCACTATAAATCAAACAAGTTTATCATCTCCAACAAAAGTGTTCATTATCATCATCATCAAAATTTTCTCTTCTTTATGGTAAGTGAATTTCTTCTCATTTCCTCTTCACCTCTATGCATATAGAATATGCACCTGTATAAATTCACTTCCTTATCAGTTTTTATATGTGACATGTAATTGTGGTATTACATATATTTTTCTTATAAATTATAGAGCCACTTAAATTTCATGTTTTAGATAGTGCTTGCGAAGAAAACATGTTCAAGGCACCAAAGTTCGCATTTCCCTTCTGTGTAGGTATATTCCACTGGAAGCATTTTAGATTGCAGCTACATTGTATTCATATACAAGATGTACAGATCTCCAAAATGCTAAATAGCTTTACAATTCCACATTTGCATGTTGTATGGCTTTCACCTACATTCCATCTGTATACAATGTAAGCCTATATATCTTTTTTCCCATTTCTCATTTCACAACTCCCTGTCAAATTAAAAAAGATGTATAATTTTGATTTCCACTAAGAAAATTTCCTCAGGTGCCAAAGCATTGCCTTCACCATTGATCAAAGTGGTCGACAATTAATGTTACTACTCAGGGCTTTTGTCATACCCAATGACACTCCATGGCCCAATATGGTAGGGTGGAGAGCAAGCCTCCTTTATTGTGTCCAAACTTCAATCCATTGCATGCACAAGGCATGCTTAGATTTTATTTACTTACTATGTTCTACTACAACTGCAATGCATCTTATTTGTAATTAATTGCATAAGTCTTTATATTTTGTGATTTGTTTATTGTCTAGCAATGGTATGTGTTTGTTACACTAAACTTCAGATAATGCTTTGATTTTTCAAGCTAGCCACAACCCAAACAATCATCCTTTATAAGGCTTTTGATGCCATTAGAGCATGTATTGAGTCATTGGTGGTTGAAACATTGCTTTCACCATTGATCACATTGCTAGATAATTTATTTTCTTTCTCTAGGGTTTGGTGAGAGCGCACAATGCTCCATGAGACAATATGGTAAGGTGGAAATCGAGCCTTGTTTTCTTTTGTGCATACTATATTCTACCACATGCACTAGGTATGGCTAAATTATAATTACTTCATGCATCCCATTGCAAGTATAGAGAAAATTATGTATTATTGAATATAGAAGTTTGATATCTTTTTATTTACATATTGTCTATGAATTACCCATGAGGGTATGTGTAGGATCATAATGGCCAAAAAGTGGCAATATGATGGGTATGTGTATGGTATGTGGCTGACAACTTTTTTTTACCAAAAATTGATGAAACGAAAAGGGTTTATAAAGGAGATTCTCAACTTTCCACCAATATAAATTATGCTTTACTTTGAATTTAATAAATAATTACTATTCATTTTCTATTTGAATTATGACTAAAGTCCTGATTGATAGGCTAATTGAAAAACATCTATAGCTTTCAAATGGTATCACATTTTTTGAATCTGAAACATGTGTCACATTCTATGCTTCGTCTACTATAGGATTAAAAAAGAAATGAATTTCATGAAGTTTTGACCAAGTTAAGGTGGTCAGACATACAAGTTTTTATATTTTCTAAAAGTTGTAATAAAAAATTCATAATTAATTATTTACTTGGAAAAAAATTACAAAGAAATATGCATCACATCGAGACATGAGTCCTTTAATTATATCTAAAATCTTATTAAAATATATTATCATTTTACTGTGGTTAGTGTGGTTAGACAAACACCTAATTCTTATTTTTCCCTTGAAATTTAAGTACTAGTGCATTGAAATTTCAAATTTTCATCAAAGAGATTTTTTTTTATAAATAAACCTGGTAGTTTACAAACTACATTCAATTTGCTATAGATTCTATTCTTACATATTTTTTAAATAACATAGATAACTTATTCAAATTTTTACATCAAGTTGCCTAACTCTATTTTTTCTAAATTTTTCACCACTTAAGGGCCTCTTTTTTTCATGATGATCCTGCACATACCCATGATCACTACACTAAAATTCACACTTTGTATAGACATAGGTTGTATATAGCCTGGTCTTTGTAGTAAATTTTTTGAATAGGACTGTATCTATGAATTTTAGTTTTCTGTCATGATGGCTATAATGGAATAAAATAGTTAATGTTATGCAGTTCAATCTATTTTTCCATAATCACCACACTAAACTTCATACTCTATTGTTATTCTTGTAGACCATATTCCAAGTATAATGTAGTATTTGATGAAGTAGTGTGTTACAAAAACCTTTCAGAATAATGATAGTGACCGCAAAATCAGTAACAATGGTCAAATAGACAATCAGATCCTAATGTACTCTATATTGATTGTAATAAGCAATATTGATTTCACCACTGATCAGAGTGGTAGGGATTGTATATTCTTGCTTGGGGGTTTGGTGAGAGTTGATGAGGCTCCATGACCCAATATGGTAGGGTTGAGAGTAGGCTTATTGTGTTGAGTTTTATTTTATATTTTTTATGTACAAATCGCTATCTTGGTCACATAGGATTCATAAAAATATCATATGTTTTAGGTTTTGGTTACAATGTAGTAAAATAGTTGATCTTATACACTTTATGTTAGATTCCATTGGGCATTGTTGATTATTGTTGTCTTACTTAAGCTATATCATTCCATTTTTGATAATTTGTTCAAAAGGCTATATTGTTTCAATTTTTGATAAGGTTGTGTTGAGTTATTGCCAATTCCCTCTAGCTATCTCTTTATGCTTTGCGTTTTGTGGTTAATTTTTTTAATTTTTTCCCCATCATCTTGTTGCTCTTAGCCAGTTTTATAATCTCCTCATATTCACAGTTGCTCCAAAAAAACATGCTTCTCCCTTGCAAGAGAGAGTTTAAGAAGTGGGGTGTTCATATTCCAGTGTACATGTTGAACAAATAAACAAGATTTATGAATTAAGTTCAACCAACTGTGAAGATGAAGTGATTATAAGACTACCTAAGAAAATAGGAACATTGATTTCACCATTCATTAGAGTAGTATCCATCCAATATTAGAGAGCATGCCTCATTTTCTTCTCTTCCATTTTATATTTGTGATGTGTGCAACTAAACTGGTCACTTGAACTATGTTTTTTGTGATTGTCTGTAGACCAATGTTCATATTTTGCTAGATACTACAACATACATACCAACAATTATAGTGCACTATAAATTAAGCAAGTTGATCATCTCCAACAATATTGTTCATTAGGATTATCATGAAGAGATGCTCTACTTTATGGTACGTGAATTGTGGGGTTTTGGTGATAGTCAATGATGCTACATGACACAATATGGTAGGGTGGACAACATGCCTCCGTTTCTATGTCTAGTCTTTAATCCATTTCGTGTAAAAGGTATGCCTAGATTCTATTTACTTACCGTGTTCTACTACAAGTGCATTGCATCATGTTTGTAATTAATTGTATCATTCTTTATACTTTCTACTTTATTTATTGTCTTCCAATCGTGCATTTTTATTACACTAAACTTTAGATAATCCTCTCGTGTTTGTCACTAGCCACAACTCGGTCAATCATGCTTTGCAGGCCTTTTGGTACCATTAGATCTTGTATTAAGTTATTGGCAGTTGAAACATTGCTTTCACCCTTGATCACACTGGTGGACAATTTATTCTCTTGCTCGAGGGTTTGGTGAGAGCGCATGATGCTCCATGAGCCAATATGGTAGGGTGGAAATTAGACCCTATTTTGTTTTGTACATACTACATTCTATCACATGCAGTAGGTATCACTAAATTATAATTGCTCCATTCATCCTATAACAAGTACATAGCAAGTTATGTATTATAAAATATAGAACTTTGATATCTCCTGATTTACACATTGTCTATGAATTAGGCATGATCATTGCAGTAAAATTCACATTTTGTATACAAATAAAATATATATGGTCTGGTCTTTGCAGCAAAAATTTTCCATAGGACTGTAGCTGTGAGCTTTAGCTTTCTCTTGCAATCACTATGATGGAGTAAAATAGTTGATGTTCTCTAGTTCATTCTATTTTTCAATAATCACCACACTAAACTTCACACTTTTTTGTTCTTGTTCCAAACCATACTCCAGCCATAATGTTGTATTTGATGAACTAATGTGTTACAAACAACCTTTCCAAATAATGATAGTGATTGTAAAATCAATAACAATGGTCAAATAAGCAATCAGATCCTATTGTACTCTATATTGATTGTAATAAGCAATATTCATTTCACCACTAATTAGAGTGGTGGGAAATTTATATTATTGTTCAGGGGTTTGGCAAGAATCCCTGAGGCTCCATGACCCAATATGGCAGGGTGGAGAGTAGGCCTCATTGTGTTGAGTTTTATTTTATATTTTTAATGTACAAAGTGCTATCTTTTTGACATAGAATCGAGAAAAAATTCATATTTTTTATGTTATGGTTACAACAGAGTAAAATAGTTGATCTTATACACTTTATGTTAGATTCCATTGAGCATTGTTGATTATTGTTCTCTTGCTTATACTCTACATCACACAATTAATTATATTGTTTTAACCATAATTCATCTATGATACTTTGTTACAAGCTACAAAAAGATCCCTAGTTTGCATCATAAACAATTGATCCAATGGCTAGATTATGTGGTGGCCTTATATAATCATAAATTCAACTAATAATATGCCAACATTATTATTTCCCAACTAAATACACATTAGTAATGACATCAATTATTTAGCCATTGAACCTATCCATAATAATATTATATTTTGATTAACTAATAAAACTTAATGATATTGCTATTATTAAATTAAATCTTTTTGAAATTAATAATATTATTATCATTTAATTAACAACTTAACTACATAATATTATTATTTACCCCACCAAAATACTTACCAAAAATAATGATGTTATCACAAAATAATTAATTGAATGTTAATAGAATTATTTTTTAACCAACACTTATATGTCTATATGTGTATATATAAATTCAAGAAAATTACTTTTTGACCAACTATTACTTACACACTTTATCCTTTATATACATATGCTCCTTTTAACCCATTAGTGTTAACACCCTCCTTCGCTTCCCATTATAATTTTATTTGTATTCCACAATTTATATTTACATACATGTTCATTAAATGAAATAATGATGATAAACTATAAGGTTAAAATGAGATACAATATTGTTGCCACTCAATCACTTTAATTATTACCTGTAATACATCTAGCCATCTATTTAAGAAAATTATATAACAATCTAGGATAGTATTAATGACATGTGAGGTGGGGCCTTACAAAGATACATACCATATTACTTTCTTATATAGATGGAGTTATGACATCTAATTATAAAAATGATATTCATTTTTTCGTGCGTACTATGCATGAAGCCCAGTCTGATAAGCTCGTTGATAATTCTCAACATTTAATGGTTATCTCTAAAAAACTGAAGCTCATCTTATTGTGACCTCATTAACCCTAAGATTGTTATAGATGATGTACTCTATTATTTAGAGAATGCTTTCATAATGCAAATTTATGCGTATATGAGCCCCACTACCCTTCCTTGAGAATTGCACATGTTAGACTTTCATAGCTACTGTGCCCACTCATGCCATTGACATTCTAATCTTCTTCCAGTCTCACTCTTTGCACATCACTTGCCTTTCATGTTTGTCTTCGCCGATCGACTCATTGTTGCGTATTACTACACGGAATTGCTAGTAAATAATTTATAGGTTACATATAGTGTGAGATTTGAGTTTGAAATAAGTCTCACTTCTCCAAACTACTATTGAGTCATGGGAAAACAAGTTTCAACTGTCATTTGATTTGACAATTGGATGGGAACATTATATTTCCATTTTAGTTTTTTTGTCAATTTGATGACAACTTCATAATAGATAATACTTAATTTGTTTAAGGAAAAAATATAAATTTATCTAAGTTTATTCCATTTTATTGTTTAGCACTTAATATTAATTATTGTTTAATCCAACCACATGCAAGTAGAATTTGCATCCATACACAAACACATATTCTCAAACATATTAACAAACATATAATGTTTTATTGAGATAATACTTGAACCTCCCTCCTTTAAGTACTATCCTAGTACTAGTTTGAAATGATTAGATTATTAAATCAATGTATTTACTCTCATCAAAATATCCATTTAATATCTTTCACATTATGTAAAGACAGGCACAAATAATAAAAATAAAAATGAGCACACATCTAACTAATTTCTTAATAAAGGAAAAGCCCATAAAAGAGTTTGAGAAGCTCCATTATTATTGCGACATAAAACTATTTATAACATAAAAATAGGATAATTGATAGAAAATCCGCGGCTTCTGCATTTCGCCGATAACAAGATTGACGATTAAAGAAGTCCCGCCTGCGAAACCAACATGGAGTAATACTAGTGTGCTTCACAACAATCTAAACCACCTGTCCTTATAGTCTATATATTTTTGGCGGACTTGCTATCTTCAACAACAACAAAAATAAAACTTACTTAGTTTCGCAGCCTGGCAAAGGCCTGTAGTCTTAGTTAAAGCAAATATGTGAACTTACATTATCTAATGAGTAGGATGAGGTGGAGGCGGAGTATGGATGGGAAGAGGATTGAACTGTCCACGCATCGGTGGGAAGTTTATTATTGGCTTGGGAGGAGATTTGCTAAAGGGAGGATGGGCATTGAAGATGGGGGAGCCCGGCTTGAAAAATGGAGGAGCATTAACAGGAAAGAATGGTGGGGTTTTTTTAAAAGGTGGCAGCTTTGGAATAAGGGGAGAAGGGTTGGGTAATTGTGGGTTTGGAAGTGGATGAGGGAGATCGTCTTTTATAGCAGGTTTCTTCTCAAATGGGGGCTTTTGAAGGGGTGGGGGCTTCGGAATGAATGGAGAAGGGAAAAGTGGTGGTGGAAGCGTAGGAAGGTGAGTTCCCGGTAAAGGCTTTCCGTTTTGGTAAAAGGGAGGCAATGGAATCTCCGATGAACACACTGAGACAAATGCGAGGAAGACGATAGGTAAAATGGAATGATGAAGAGCCATCGCCATTGTCGCTGGTGAAATGAATTTGTCCAAGGATTGAAGAGTATTTATAGACAACCAGGTGAAGGCGAGCGGAGTAGAAGCTTCCAATTCGGACGTGCTACATGATAATGCTTAACTTTCGGGCGCAACAAATAAATCAAATAAATTTGGGAGGGGGAAATTGTCCACAAACTTGACTTTGGGTTTCAGACGCGTGTACGACAAACTCAGTGCGTTAATCGGACATCATTTAAGGAGTTAAATAATATTTCAGCGGTTCACAAAGTCCAACTATTGGATTAATATTCTTAGTAAGGGAAGGGCGTCTCACATGTGCAGTCGTGGAGTCAAACGCAGAAACTCGGAGAAAGGGATATTCAATGTTTAGCCATCATGTGCTGTCTTGTAAGGTTACTCTTGAATCCTTGACTTTATCTTTCACACACTAATTCTGGATGCCATCATATGGAGTATATCCCTAATCCTTTATTCTCGCTTTCAATAATGTTTTCTAATATTTCATTCATGGTATTCCACCTTGTAGTCTAATATTCATGGAGCTAAAAATATTTTAACTTCTAGAGGTATTTACGTACTCGACTTCTGGTCGAGTGGTTATCTAAACTAGTAATCACACCTTCGTGTGCAATGGGTATGCCGAAGACATGTGGAACGTAGAAGAGAGATAAATGTGGTATAGTAGTTAGAATTGTAAAAGATACACAATATGCTGACCATGGGCAACTTGCAAATTATTAATGTTAAAAGAATGACAAATATCATTTTCAGTTGAGAAAACTAACAAAGAAAAATTGCATGTGATCCTTGAGAGATTAATTTGCTCTTCTGCTACAAAAATATATGATGGGATTGGAAATACAACCCTTATTTAGGGTATAGTTCAAATCATGTGAAACAAATGAGATTCATAGTGCTAAAAGTGAATTTTAAGCAGTTACAACTTGGAAATTCCTAATATTTTCTGCTACAACCTATTATATAACCAAAATCACATGTAAATGGATTTTTTCATCTTATTCCTTAGCACTATGTGGGCACTGTAGAAATATTGTTATGCTTTTGCTTTTTAAGAATCAGGTAGTTCCAAGGATCTTCTTGATATCTTTCTACAAACATAAAAGACAAATATTAGTGTATGTCTTAAGGCATGTATTTTATTACCAAATCAAACATTTGTTGTTGAGAAATAAGTTCTTGGTGTTATTGTGATTGATTTGCAACAAAATTCCAAACAATTTATCATCATAAGAAAATATTAGAAGGTATGAAACAATGGGTATGAAACCACATTTCCATCTAGAAACTTAGTGAAATTCCACTTAATATTGTCACCCAAAATGCCACCTTTGCTTGATTTCAAGAACTTATAAATATGAGCTGCATTATCACCATTGACCTCAACGTACATCACAGAACTGCAATATAAATACTAAAAATCCAATAAGCATACAACATAAGCTAGTTATTACAAGATTGTTTCTAATATGATAGATGAATTCACATCAATAACAAAACAAAATAACCATGAAACTAACAAAGTAGGAGTGATATGTTGACCTAGAAAATAATTGGGAGTTGTTGCTTTAAAATGAGTAAAATTTTGTAACCAAGTTACCCAAAAGAACTTTGGAAAAACTTTGGAAAACTACTTAGGAAATTGGAACAAAGCTCATCTAGAAATTTGCAATGATTAAAAGGGTCCATCAGCATCTCTGCACATAAGTTATTTTGATCTTTCATCCAAAATACTGCAAAAAAAAATTCAACCTTCAATGAGATAATGGTTTTCATGATATTACTTCTTTGTTGTCTGTGTAGCTTCCATTTTTATGCCCATGATATTACAAGGCAAATAAAGACCCACCATTTTTTGCAGGCACATCTAAAATAAAAGAGAAATTGTTGCAGTTTAGACCTACATTTTCTGGTATAGACTATTTAGCTTTGAAAACATATATTTTGCATTTTTTTTTGGCTTAGGATGTAATGTGTGAGATTTAAAGAGTAATTATAGTAATTAAAATTTTGGAAAAGGATTTTATGTTTTAATAAAGATTTTAATTTTATTAATATATCTTTCAATTATTTATCAGATTTCTATTTTGATGTGTCAAAATTATATTTGAACATCACATATATCTATCATTAGAGCTCCAAACATTATAATTTATTGTGCTTTATAATTTATGATAGCCTTTTGTCCCCTATAAATCTTCCTCAATAAACCATGTTTTTCAAAAATTCATCCTCAACAGAGGCTTAAACAACTGATATATCAATTAACTTCTTATTCAAGCACTAAACGACTCACGTATTGACTAAAAAATAGTAGTCATTTTCATAGAAACCTATATCCTCACATATTATGATCAAGTTTACTACATCAAAAACTACTTTGAATATGGAAAAAATAATTATATGTAAGTTATTGACCCTTGTCAATCCTTTCCTAAATGCTAATAGTTATTGTTCTAGTCTTGAAATATTTTCAGGAAGTGGACACATATCAGATTGCCAGTGAGATGCATTGAAAGGAATAACATAAAGCTTAAAATCCATTGGGAAAAGAAGACAAGCAATAACCAAAGCCAAGAAAACCTTAAGTAAACAATTTCCTAGATAATTTCTTCTAGTTTATATGTTGTTCTCCATTTTAGTGTCTCGTTTAGATCTAGACTGAATGTACTTCATAGAAATTTTGTTATTCTTTGCTTTTAGGTGCAAAATCATAGCTTGGTATTGCTATTAGAGGCATCTCATTACTATGAATCTATGCAATTTATCTTGTATTTTGTGAAGTAATATAAGAGGTATTTTTTTTTCCCATTCAAGTTATAACTTATTAAGAATGATCATAGATCCCTTACCATTCAATATAAGAAACTACACTATAGTTCATTATGCTCCCATGCTTTGCTTTTGTTCAGAGCAACAATCAAGTAAAATACACACCTCACTATGAAATATTGTAATTAAATAAGAGCAATTTCAAACCAATCAAAACAAGACAACTATCAAGAAACCATATTGCTGACAACTGTTATAAATGATAAATAGTAACATTCAAAAGATAGAAAAAGAATATCATGTTATATGGAAAAATTATAGATGAGCAGCAGTACTTATAAATGACTATCAAAATACAAATACTCAATTCAGTTCCCACCTCAATTGATTAGAGCAGACACTTAAACCCAAAATTTTAGCATCACTAATTTTAGCATTTTTAGCATCACTATTCTCAATATCTCCAATTTAATTTCTACTTTCATGTTCACTCTGAGATTAAGAAAGTACATATAGAGATGATTAATTTTCAACTTATAATCATAAAA
Source organism: Sequoia sempervirens (assembly GCA_007258455.2). NCBI lineage: Eukaryota > Viridiplantae > Streptophyta > Pinopsida > Cupressales > Cupressaceae > Sequoia > Sequoia sempervirens. The sequence continues at coordinate 154,627,762 of VDFB02105785.1, read as the reverse complement.
GACCAAATTAGTAACTTGCAACTATACATCGCAAATAAGTGGTTTGACAATCATAGTAACAACCATGACAAGATTATAGAGATTCTTTGATGTAGATAATTAATGGATGGACTGTGAAAATTTTTGTTTAAATTTAGGGATAAGTTTTGTTCCATTTGATTAAATTTGATAAGAACTTGGGGACAAGTTATAGCCTATAATTTTGTGGAAAATGAGCAAATTGGGAAGAAAAAGTACCTACACTATGTCCTTATAGCATCATCAATGTTCTCCATGTGGAAACCTCCCACATCACATAGAAAACAACAAAGTTATTTTCTGATAGTGATTGTGTTGATGAACCTAATGTAGGGCCTGAAAACCATTGTTTTATATGGTTTTCTAAATACTTTCTTTTAAATTTGCAAAAACTAGATTTATATAGTATTGTGCACCATCTACATAAAAATGCTAGTGATCATTTGAAGTGGAAAAAAAAATGCACACAAATATAAGATACAAAACTGGGATAGCTTTATTGGGTCTTTGGGGATATTGTTATGAAATAAAATGATATGAACCCTAGGATTTAAGCAGGAATCTTCCCAAAAGAAGTTTGGGGTTAACAAATCAGATGGATCCTCTGTAAACTTGAAGCAAATCATTAGCTCTATGATCAAATAGCCATAAGGGATAAAAAGAAGAAGAAAAGAAAACCCAAAGGGATTTAAAGAGACATATTTCTCTCAAGTTGAAAAGAAAAAGCAGTGAAAAGGAAGAAAAAACATATAGTTCTGCCATCGATGGTATGCTTGTCCTAGAGAACCCTGTCAAGAATAGAGGGGTTGGCAAAAATGACAAAGCCAAACTCTCTGGTGTAGCCCATCATGCGATCCTTCATTGTCATAGTTTTGTACAACCTCGCCATAGTTGGAAAAATACTTTGCCAACCTCTCTTTGCTCGACTCCCATGATATCCCTCCAATGAATAGCTTGCGCTAATCATAATCTATTTCTACTTCATGAAATCTGCAAACCCTTGCTCCCTTGTGTAAAATAGAAACCCTTCCTAATGTAAATGATAGAGATCTAATCTCTGCTTCTCATCCACAGTTAATGTGGGTGGCTCGGGGGACAAGTCTGAGCTGTTGATTCAACTATATTGCTTTGGCCCATTTCAAAATTTACTTTCCCAACTGCATCAAAACCCTATCTAGATTTCTGAAGAGGAAGAGTTTGGAGGAGCAACAAGCAATAGAAACGGGGAAAGCAGAAAAAAGGGGTGAAAATGGCTGGGAAAATGGAAAAAAATGATGAACGAATGAGATAAGTTTCATCGCGGTCCATCCTATGTGCGCCAATCTACACCATTGGGTGTAAAAACAAGTTGGAAAATTTTAGTGAGGGAATGCCTTCGGGTCATCCTACCACTCAGTTTATAGCATCCTTCTATTGGGTTATGTTAGTTTAAGGTTAATTTAATAAAATGTATATATGTATTCAAAATAAATTTAGATTATTTAATAAATTTGATATTTACTTAATTAAGATTTAAAATTTAAATTTAGATCATGGTGCTAGTAAAGAAACCCAGAATCAAGTGGGCATGGACAGAAGGGATGAATTTGAACTGGATAAAATGAAAAATACTGTTAAAATTATAGCCGAGCAGAAGAATAAGATGGCAAGACACAATGCCATCATCATCAATGCCATGACTGAGAAATTGGAAATAGCTCAACAAGGGTCTTTGGTGGTTGATCTGGAAGAGGTCAATGATAAAAACCTGGATGGGGAGGTAGGCATTTCAAAGAGAACCAGGGCTAATTTGAAGAGGAAGACTCCTCCTATGCTGCAGATGATTCAAACCTTCAAGAAGGGTGTTCAGGACATGCAGAACCTGGAGGCTGAAACCGAGTTTGTTCTAAAGACTCTGGGTTAGTTGCGGCTGGTCTTTTTGTTGGCTTTTCGGCTGGTTTTTTTTATTTTTTTATTTTTTTGTCTGACCCTCCTAGTCTTTTAAGGGTGGGAGTATGAATAATCAAAATCAACAATATTTTATCTTGTGAATGCTCATCTAAACGCTTCTATAGAACTTGATGCATTTTAGTGCATGACTTAAAATGTGCAATGCAAATGTTATGTCATGACAACTAGTTTCTTCCTTGTATTAGAAAAAATGCATTAAATACCTTTAAATACAAGGGCATGACAGCACATTGTGTGAATTAATGTTTAGTTGGCCCTAAGAAACAATGATAAAATTTAGAAAGAGATCAAATTTTTGTTTAAATCTTGAACGAGAGAGGAATGAATTTGTTACCATGAATGAGTCTTCAAATTTATAGATTTATCCCTCCCTAATTTACATTTTTGGGGTTTCTATCCATTATGATATTTAAGATGAGGAAAAAATTGAAGGCAAAGAAAATGGAAGACAAAGCAACACAAATCATAATAACATTACCTGAAACCTTTGCTTCTCTCCTTCATGAGAGAAAATGGAGTGCACCCTTATTCCATTTGATTTTCTTATTGATAATGGTAGTATGTGGATTACTCAATATTTTAGCATAACCTTGATATGATTGTAACATAAGAGATAAAAATGACAACATGTAGGTATCATAGTAGATTATAGATATCAAGAGCTAGAAATGAATGATAAGTGTCTCTAGATATAGTCTTGAAGTGGAAAAATCAATGCAAAGAAATGATTGATGATGGATGGGTAAGAGAGAAAGAAAGAAAATTTTAGTAAGGTCATAAACAATATGAACTCTAATCACATGAAATTCCAAATTCTTTTCAACTCAGTCATGCAACATGTTTTATTGAAGTGTTCTCCAAACAAAATAATCTATGAAAGTAAAATTGTCTATCCATTTTCATGCATTATTAAATTGAGAAATGGGTTGAACCACATCCACAAGAGGGTCAGTGGTCACAAAGATTACCTCATAGAAAACCTTTAGGATAATTTTTTTGGGTCACTTGTTCAATGGGGTCATTATCTAGAGCTACCAAACCATCAACACCAACATGAACTACTAGGTTGAAATAGTTCAAGGACATTAAAAAAACTAGAAAAATATCCTAAAATAAATGTGAGAGAAAAAAAAATCCTACACAAAAGACATAGAGTGACACCAAAAGAACACACAACGCCAAGTAGAGCACTTCCTCCCTCCAAATTCTTTATTTATTTATTATTTTTGTTATCTCAGAGGGGTATCCCAGTGACCGGTCGAGATTCTATTAAGTTTTAATTAGAAAGTGAGACTAATCCCCTCTGGGTCATGTGATTTCCCAGCCCCTACCCCATAGTGTACAAAACTGGGTTAAGCATGGTTTGAACCTATGTCAATTATTCCTATCTTTCTATGACTCAGCCAATTGATCTACAACCCAAAGGAAAAAATTCTTTATTTTTGCATGTTATGCTAGAACCAATTAGAAAATGACACCTAGAGTACGATATAGTAAGAATATGTGAGTGATTTGATAGGATAATTAAGGCAACAAATGCTTTCAATTTATAAATTCTTCAAATGTCTTGTCAATTTTCTTTGCATTAGTGAATTAAATCTACGAAGTGTTGTGAATTAAGCCATTTATTAATTAGCTTATCAAATCATGTGATTTCCAATGATTATTTTCTAAGTACACATAGATGAATACTATTGCAGATGAAATTGGGAAACAAAGAAATATGAAACTATAGAGAACTTGAGTGATATTTTATTAAACCATAAAAAGTTAATATAGAGGATAAAATTGATTCAAAATTACTAGAATATAGGGACACACTACCATACCCACGTAAGGTCTTGGGCCTCAATTTAATTTATCGTCTTCAAAAACCAGCCATACGACAATGATGATATAGTCACAATAGATTAAAACATCCTACTTGCATAGGTTAGCTAGGATATTCAATATGTTTAATATTTTTATGTATCTCCATAGAGATATTCTTATAGATTGTAGCATAGATGTAGAATATATAATGAGTGTAAAAGCCTACTCCACAATAATAGTGAACAAGATAGAATTGAAAGAAATTTTTAACCCTCCTGAGCCTACTTTGAGGTTAAAAGTTATAGTTGCAAAGAAATGGTCTTAGGAGCTTGATGTAGCTAAAGTGTTAGAAGATTGCATTGGCCCTACAATGGATTTACCTGAATTAAGGAATGTCAAGGATTTCCAAATTTCATGTTCTCTTAGAAAAATCAAAGAGCCCATGATTCCCATGTGTAAATTTTTTGGGAGAAAAGATTCAATGTATCTAGATTCTGGATGGGTGCCACTATTTGATATTATTTTGGAAAATCTAATTATTCATAATTGTGAGGAATTTGACTGTTTTATTTTTAAATCAGCAATTCTTGTTGGTTAGTAAAGACAAAGATTTCTTTATGAAATTATACATAATCGATGCCGCTTATACTACAATGAGGCTTCATTCCAAAGTTATATTGACAAGGTTTTCAAATAATTACATGCAATCATATATAACAAAGAGATCACTACTATTAGTGAATATTTTTTTCCCAATTGTGTATCAAATAATTCACTACAAAGCATTGCCAAAAATGCATCTAGTATTCCCATCTGTAAACAAACAATAGGAAAAAAAGTCCAAGTTCTATTTTCTGCCATGCAAACATCATATTCTTTTTTAGTATGATGTAGAGGCTTACTATTTTTGTTCATGGTTGTCAAAAATATAATCCCAACTACCTTTTCATGCTTGTCCTCACCAACTCACCTTGGTATTAGCATTAAATACAATTTAATGAGAATTTTTTTGGAGAAATATTTTAGGATATTTGATGTGATTCGAAATTAACTCATTATTAACTATTACATGCTTTATGGGTTGTAAGAATAAAATTATTATATTCTTCTTTCTCTATCATAGTTTTTAGTTTTTATTATTGAATGGCTGTCATTTTTGTAAGGACTGAAGAAGAGAGAAAAATATTTTCTTTAAAAAGGAAGACCAAGGAAGAAGTAAGAAGGCCGAAGAAGACAAAGCAATGAAGCTCTATTGTAATTACCTAGTTAATGCATATATGAATCCGATATCGTCTATTTTCTATTGTGTTATTTGTGTGTGTTGTGAGTAGCATTCAGATCCATTTTTATTTGTCTTTTTACTATTGTATGCATATTTTAGTGCACTCTATTTTTATATTAAATCCTTTGTCCCTTTCCCACACCTGGTATTAGAGCTTTGGTTTAAACCAAGGGGTCATCCCATAATAATGGGTTACACTTTTTGGCCAAACCTGCCATTGAAATCAACATTTTCAGAGAAAACTTCACTTTCTAACACTTATAGTAGGTAAACTATTAGGAATTTGAAAATGATATAAATTAGTGATTTGTGAGATTTTTTCTATACATTTTAAATGTTTTTTTTTTTTAAAATGAAATTAAATCATAATTTTTTTGCATCTCCTTTGATAACTAGTTTTTAATAGTAAACAACATTTTTAACAAGTGGTGTGTACTTCGGCTCGCTTAACTTTTTTTTTACAAAGGATAAAATTTTGATTCTTTTGAATTTAGGTTGTTAACACAAGTATCTAGTACTTTCATTTTGTTTCATAGCATTTTGTCAAATATTTTTCTTTTAATTAAGTTTTGAAGTAAAAAAAATTATAATTTAGACATAAGTGCACTTCGGCTTGCATAACTTTTTTGGTATGTATTGAAATTAATTTTTTATTTTTCTGTTGGAACAAAGACATCAATGCCTAGTGTGTATATATTTTTCAAAAAAAAAATCCTCAAATTTACTATTTTCCCACAATGATTTTTCCTCGAACTTGATGTTCGGTGAAAATCCTATGTATAGTAAACCTATGTATGTATATTAAATTTATAGTTGTTGGAAAGCACATTTCAATCATTACAATCATCCAAATTGGTTTATCAAGTTGACTCAATTTGCACCTCATTCCCAAGCTTTGATAGTAAAAAAATGCATAAATTTTGAAATGGTGAAGGGGAAGGTGAAAAAAGGGGGTTCATTAGAACCCCCTTCTAATGAAGGGGGTTCATTCGAACACCCCCCCCACCCCTATATGGTGCAAAAGGGGGTTCATTAAAAGGGGATGGGGGGAAGTTCATTAGAAGGGGGGGTTCATTAGAAGTGGAGTGGTTCATTCAAACTCCCTTCATTAGAAGGGGTAAACCATTTTAAATTTTTTTATGGGAATTTCTAATTTTTCTTCATTCAAAAAATTGTAACCCACTATTGTGGGTTTACAACCCTTTATCTATCCATTTTCTTGGATCTACACATTTTCTTTTAATAGCCATTAATGGTTTCCACATCTGGTGTGTCTGTCTAATCTGCAAACCCCCATTTTCATAGGAAAAAATTATGAGTATTGGTTATTAACCATGGAAGCCCTGTTTTGGTCTCAAAATGTTTGGGAGATAGTTGAGAATTGTTATCTGGAACTAGTAGACCAATCAACATATAATTCACTCACATAGGCATAAAAAGATCTTTTGAAAGAGAAAAGGAAAAAGGATGGAAAATCCATTTTGTACATTCATCAAGAAATGAATGAGAGAATACTCCCAAGAATAGCAACAACAAAGAAAGAAAAGGAGGCATGAGATACACTACAAATAACTTATCAAGGTAAGGACAATGCTAAAACTATAAAACTCCAGTGGTTTAGAAGAGATTTTGAGAACACAAATATGAAAGATTCAGATTATGCGGAATTAGTTTTCACATAGTTTGGGATTGTGAATCAAATAAAATCACATGGGGAAATGATAGAACAAACAAGAATTGTTTAAAAATGCTAAGAGTTTTCCCTATTAAATTTGATCCTTTAGTTGTTGCTACAGAGGAAACTAGAGATTTAATTCAAATGACAATGGATGAACCACATACCTCTTTGAGAAACCATGAACATAGGTTGAACAAATCACACACTTCCATAGAAAATTCATTCTTATCACAAGCTTCAATAACCTGTGGAAGAGGTAGAGGTAGATTCACTCCTAGGGGTAGAGGAAGAAACATATTTAGAGGACATGGCATCATTCTTACAAACCAAGGTGGAAGAGGGTGTAACAATGATCACTCTCATAATCATTCAACTATCAAGGACAAGACAAGTCACATGTTCAATGACATTACTATAAGAGGTATGATCACTACTCTTTTGAATGCAGAAAAAAATAACTTGATCAAGGAAGAAAAAATTAAAATCCCCAAGAAAATCCTGCAAAAAAATTCCATGTTTATTGCATGCACAAAGATTGTTGAAGGAATTCCTACAAAATCACTAGTTGAATGAAATATGGTTCAAGAGAGTCTAAATGATAATTGGTATTTAAATTTTGGTTGTACCAATCACATGTCTGGAAATCTAGAGTTATTTTCTAGCTTGGATAAATTAGTTACTTTAAATGTCACTCTTGGGAATAATAATCAAGTAAATGTTATGGGAAAAGGGACTGTTGATATTCTAACTGAAAAGGGGAAGCAAAAGGGAATTCATGATATTTTTAATGTTGCTAGTTTGAAGCATAATCTGATGAGTATTGGTCAATTAGTGAAAAAAGGATATAGAATTTAAATGAAATATAATGCATGTGTTATTATTGATAAATATCTTAGTACTCAACTAATAGTAGAGGTACAAATGACAAGAAATAGAATGTTCTCATTGAGGTTGAAACCTGATATCAAAAGAAATGCACCTGAAGTTCATCATATATCAGAAAATACACAGGTCAGAGTAGCCTTTAAGGCTGAAAATTCTCAAAATGTCTCTTAAGATAGCCTCGGAAAAGAACAAAGTTGCTCTAGAAAAGAACAAGTTGGCTTCAGAAAATAAGAAATTGGAACCAAAGATGAACAAAATGATAGTGTAACTATTCAAATATCATTTTAGTCAATTGTAAAGAATGAATCTTGGTTATGGAATCTAAGATTTGGTCATGTGAACTTTGGGGGTCTAAATTTTTTGCATAGAAAGAATATGGTTAAGGGATTACCATTGATTCAAAAACTGGAAAGATTATGTAAAGTGTGCATCTTAGGTAAACAACATAGAGAGACTTTCCCTATTGGAAAATTAGAAAGAGTTTGTAAACATCTTGAGATTATTCACTTTGATAAATGTTGACCAATGCAAACTCCTTCCATTGGAGGTTGTAAATATTTTCTAACTTTTATTGACTATACAAGGAAGACAAGGTTCTACTCTTTGAGGTATAAATCTAATGTTTTTAGAGTCTTTCAGTAGTTCAAGGCTCTTGTAGAGAAGTAAAGTGGTTACAACATCAAAGTATTAAGAACTGATAGAGATGGTGAGTATAGTTCTAATGATTTTCTCAATTTTTGTAAACAACATGGTTTTCAAAAATAATTTACAGCCTACTACACACCTCAACAAAATGGTGTTGTTGAAAGAAGAAATAGAACTATCATGAATATGGCAAGGAGTATGTTGAAGTCAAAGCATGTACCAAATGAATAATAGGCTGAAATAGTAGCAACTATTATTTATATTTTAAATAGATGCCCAACTACAAGTGTAAGGAATGTGATTCCTCAAGAGGCTTGGAGTGGTAGAGAGCATAGTGTTGCACACTTCAAACTCTTTGGTTGTGTTGCATATGCTCATGTGCCTGAAGAGATGAGAAGGAAGTTGGATAAAAAAAGTGAAAAATGTATTTTTGTTGGGTATTCAAAAGACATAAAAATCTTACAAGTTGTTTAATCCAAATACAAGAAAAGTCATAATTCGTAGAGATGTGCAACTTATGGAGAATGAAGCATGAGATGGAAGTGTAAAAAAAAAAAAATGTATAGCAACAACTGATTTACATGATGATATGACCGATGAAGTGTTAGAATAGCAAAGTATTCCTCAAGCAATACCTCCTTCCACTCCCAGACATGGAACACAAGCTATAGCATAAACTACACCTCCTTCTACAACAAGACTTTCAAGAAATCAAAAATTTTCACCCATACAACAAACTCCACAAGGAACACCAACCATAACACCATTAGAAAGTCCATCAAACTTAGCTAATAGAAGCAGCTCATCAGATCCTACATTGACAAGTTTATTGCAGTGAAAAGTAAGGAATTTAAGAGATATCTATGAATCTTATTTTAATGTTGAAACATCAGATTCTTTTTTTGTTTTTTCTTTATTTTCAAAAACAACTAATCCAATTTTTTTTTATGAAGCAATAAAGGATGAAGCATGGGTTGAAGATATGGATGAAGATATTGAAGCTATTGAAAGGAATAACACTTGGGGGTTTGTATATCGCTTGCAAGGAAAGGATGTTATAAGCATAAAATGTATTTAAAAAATAAAGTACAAAATGAATGGAAATGCATTGAAGCATAAGGCAAGGTTGGTTGCTAGAAGTTTCACTTAGCAGCCTTGTATTGATTACAATTAAACATTTTCCCCTATAGCTTGCCTGGATATGGTAATAACTATTTTGGCCATTGTAGCACAAAACAAGTGGCTTTGTTTTCAAATGGAAGTAAAATTTGCATTTTTAAATGATTTTATTAAAGAGGAAGTTTATGTGGAGCATCTAGAAGGATATGAAATTTCAATTCATGAAAAGAGGGTATACAAGCTAAAAAATGTGCTCTATGGACTCAAGCAAGCTCCTAGAGCATGGTACAGTCGAATTGATTCTTATTTAATTAAAAATGGTTTTAGAAGGTGCATCAGTGAGCCTACTTTATATATCAAGATGGATGGAAAAGGTAAAATGTTAATAGTTTTTCTTTATGTAGATGATTTGATCTTTTCGAGGGACCTTTCTATATGTTTCTTTAAGGAAGCTATGATGAAAGTGTTTGAGATGGCTGATCTTAATCTTATTAAATATTTTTTGTGAATAGAAATTAAACAATCATGAGATGAAATTTGTATTTCTCAATGAAAATATGCAAGTGATGTATTTAAAAGATTTAATATGCTAAATTGCAAGCCAACCCCTACACCAATTGTGATAGGACTAAAGTTAAGAAAATAAGATGATGGTTCATTAGTTGATCCTAGATTATTTAAAAGCATAGTTGATGGTATCATGTATTTGACTGCTATGAAACTTGACATCATGTATGGTGTGAGCCTTAGCTTAAGGTTCATAGAGTCTCCCAAAGACTCTCATTGGAAAGCTGGAAAAAGGATATTGAGGTACATCTGTGGAACTACAAACTATGAAATTTTATATTCAGTTGTAGATGACTTCAAACTCATTGGATACATGGACAGTGATTTTGCTAGTAGCATCGATGATAGAGAAAGTACCTTTGGTTATGTTTATCTTTTTGGAATAGGGGTTATATCATGGGATTCAATGAAAAAACCTATTCTCACCCATAGGAGAAACATGTCAAGCAGTATGGATGGAAAAAATGTTAGCTGAGTTAATATATAAACAAGATGAAGAAACAAAGGTTCATAGTGATAATAACTCATCCAAACGATTCGAAAGACCCATTATTCATAATTTCTTTGTTAGCCAACAATTTTTGTGAATGGGGGTGATGGCGAATGAGCGTGGACGAGAGTGGAGGTTTGGGTGGGAAAATAGGTATTTCAAATCATCTGGTACTGAGCAGGGTGATGGCAATGGATCTGCAAAGGCCCAGGCGGGTCACGAGTCTGCCTCGAGTAAGAAGAAAAGCGTGGAGGATCCGGAATGGGAGGATTCCCCAAAAAAATTTGTGGATGATCCAGGTGGGAAGGATATTCTAGTTCCTTCCTCTGAGATGCCAGCCGATAGTTGCCCTAAAGATAACCTCGAAGGCATGGTGGGGTCTAGTGACACGAATGGAGGGCATCATAAGAAATGGGCCTCTCTGTTTGGGGTTAAACCTAATGGTAAGTCAACTTTTCCCCCTATGTGCAACATTTTTTTCCCTACGGTTGGAAAATTTGCAATTTCTATTCCAGACGAGATCATTGATCATAATATAGCTCTAATGGATAGTTCCCTAGTTGGAAAATTTATGGGACAAAGGCCAAATATAGAGGTTGTCAGGGATTTTGTTAGAAAGAAATGGAGAACAAATGGTAGTGTCTCTGTTGCAGCTCTCCCAAAAGGATTCTTTACTTTTGAGTTCTTGAACAGAGAAATCATTAAGGCAGTTAGAAGTGGAGGACCATGGTTTATTGGGAAATCAATTCTCACACTTAAGAAATGGTCTTCAAATTTAGATCTAACGGATTCCATCTTTGAGACTATTCCGGTATGGGCCAGGCTTCATGGTCTTCCTTTAGAATACTGGAATGAAGATGCTTTTATGGGGATAGCTAGCTCCTTTGGGGAGCTACTATCGATTGATCCAATGACAATAGCAAGAAAAAGACTAGTGTTTTCTAGAATATGTGTGGGTGTCTCTCAAGAAGCGGATCTCCCCTCCTCTGTGGAGATCCATTCAAAACTTGGATCTTGGTCATAGGCTATTGAGTTTGAGACCATCCCTTTTGCCTACTTCAACTACAAAAAATTTGGCCACTAGGCTAAGCAATGCCCCCTTAAGGCAGTACAAGAAATGGAAGACCCTAAAAGGGCCTCAAAAGTGGTATGGAAAAAGAAGCAAGAGGAAAAATTAGCAACGATGTCAGTGAGAAAGCAAGCAGTTTCTCCTGATAATATTTCAGGTGATGCTGGAAATGAAGGCTCCGCCTTCCAGATCCCCCAAGGTTTGGTAACAGAGTTTAACTCTGATTCTCAGGACAAAGAGGAGAGGGTGGAATGTGATGGTGGGAACTTAGCCCTGGGAAAGGCGGATGGTTCTCTTGACAATATTTCAGGTGATGCTAGAAAAGAAGGCTCTACCTTCCAGATCCCCCAAGTTTTGATACAAGAGATTAACTCTGACTCTTAGGACAAAGAGGAAAGTATGGAATGTGATGTTGGGAACTTAGCCCTAAGTAAGGAGGAAGATTCTCTTGCCCCAGTAATGAGCCCCTTTGGTCGGGACCCCGTGACACTAGGGTTGGACGATATTCCAATTCGAGGTCTTTCTCTGGAGGTAGGCATTCCTTTGATCATGTCCCCACTTCAGGAAAATAACCCAGTAGTTGAATCCAGCTCGGATGTGGCTCCTATTGAAGTTGTTAAACACACTTATTTGGACCCTAGCTAGGTAAGCTCTCTCGAAAGAAGTAGCTCCTCGCCTTGTGTGAATGGGCTCATGGATACTCTCCCCTGGGAATAGAAATTCTTCTCTGAAAAGGAATGGGAATCCAATAAAGAATTAGATAGTCAAGAGGTTACAGATAGAGAAGAGGTGCTATCCAAGAAAAAGAAGAAAAAAGCAAAAATCAAAATCACCCCTTGCGGGATCTCAACAAGATCGAGAGCAAAAGCAGACTGTGGGGCAATTTCTTTGGCTAGAGGAAGAAGACCTAAAAATTGGATTAGAGAGCACATTAGCTTTCAAGATATTGCAGATGGCTTCCAAAAAACCATCCCTGAGATCCTCCTCTCTCCTAAATCATCATGAAGTTATTGTCCTGGAATATAAGGAGATTAAATAAGCCCCACAAGCAGGATATTTTACACAATTTTGCCTGGGACCAAAAGCCTGATATTCTCCTCATTCAAGAAACTAAAATGTCAAGTGAAAAGGTGGAAAAGATTTCTTTATTCCAGCACTATTCTATTTAGGAAAGTGATTTTGTTGGTGCCTCTGGTGGGGTTGCGACTTTTTGGAACTATAAGATCACAAGAGGTAATCAACTTTTTTCTCGTCCTAATCATGTTGCCACTAGATTTACTCATATAAGGGACAACTTTAGTTGGATCCAGTCTAATATTTATGCTCCTAACTACAAAAAAGCTCAGAAGGTTTTTTGGAAAGAGCTGGCTGCTTTTCGGAATATCTTTCAAAATGACCCTTGGGTTGTCATGGGAGATTTTAATTCCCCTCTCCTTCAGGGTGAGAAGTTTGGTGGTTCTTAGATAAATGAAGAAAGCAAAGAGGATCTTTTTGAATTCATCAACAATCAGGCCTTGATTGACCTGGACTTGCAAGGGAGGTCTTACACGTGGTTGAATCGAAGAGTTATGTCTGATCTAATCTAGGTGAGACTTGATAGAACCCTTGTTTCTGATGTCTGGCTCTTAAATTATTGTTGTTCTTTGAAAACCATCCCTAGGATTGGATCTAACCATTTTCCTATTAGTTTTGTTGCTGACCACTTAAAGATTAAGAGGAATACTCCTTTTCATTTTGAGAAGATGTGGCTTTTCCATCCTCTCCTCCAAGAGGAAATAAAGAAATGGTGGAATATTAATATAAAGGGAACTACCTTATTTAGAATCACCAAAAAATTAAGAGAAGTTAAAATGAATCTTAGAAAGTGGAAAAAAGAGTCTTTTGGCAACATCTTTCAAATCAAATATGATCTTCAGTTTAGGCTTTCTGAAATCGAAAACAAAATTCAGAAGGAAGGCTATCTGAATGAAACTAAGGAGAAGGAAAATGAGATTCTCACAAAACTTCATGAGATAATTACTAAAGAAGAGGTATTTTGGAGATAAAGGTCCAGAGCTTTTTGGTTAAAGGCTAGCGACAAAAACACCAGATACTTTCACCTTTCAGCTTCTAAAGATAGAGTAGCTAATAATATCTCTACAATTGTTGTTAATGGAAGAAATTATGATGAAGAAGAGACATCAGGAGAGAGGCTATCCTATTCCTTAAGAACCTTTTGTCTGAGAAAGAGGGAATTAACTTGGAGGATCAAAATCAATTACTGGAGGCTATCCCCAGGATTGTTAACTCTAGAGACAATGAAATGCTGACTACTATACCCACTAGTGAGGAAATTAAAAAAGTTGTTTTCTCTTTTGAAGGAAGCAAAACACCTGGTCTTGATGGTTTCCCTTTACTTTTTTACCATTGGTTTTGGGACATTGTTGGGGAGGATGTTGAGAAGGCGGTGAAAGAGTTCTTTCGTTCTAGAAACCTTTTGAAGGAGTTAAATACCACTTTCTTGGTTCTTATCCCCAAAAAATTTGAAGTACAGGATTTTGAAGGTTTCAGACTTATCAACCTCTGTAATTCCTTCTATAAAATTATTTCGAAGGTTCTTACCTCTAGGCTGCTTCTCATTCTGCCCACTATTATTGCTCCTCAACAGAATGGTTTTGTGCTTGGAAGATAAATTCTTGACTCCATTGTCCATTCTCATGGAATATTCACTCTCTCTCAGTTTCTAAATCATAAGGATTTCTTCTAAAGCTTCACATTTCGAAGGCTTATGACAAGGTGGACTGGAACTTTCTGTTTAAGATCTTAAAATCTTTTGGGTTCAATGAAAGGGTGTTGTAGCTGATTGAACAACGCATTACTTCTGCTTCAGTGGCGGTTCTAATTAATGGGACCCCTTCCACCTTTTTCTATAGTTCTAGAGGGTTAAGACAAGGAGATCCCATTTCTCCTATCCTCTTCATGATTATGGCTGAGAGTTTTGGTAAGAATATGAGTAAATTGGTTTCTCAAAGATCTATTTTGGGGCTCAAATCATCTTCAAGCAATTTGATTTGTTCTCACCAACAGTTTGTGGATGACACTTTGCTAATGGGTAGATCTACTGTCTCGGAAGCTAAAGAGATGAAAAAACTTTTGGATACCTATGGAGATGCTTCTGGTCAGGTAATAAATAAGAAAAAAAGCTCACTGTATTTCTTTAACAAACCTTTGCACAGACAGAGGAAGATAGCTAGAATTCTTGGTTGCAAGATAAAGTCCCTTCCTGCTACTTATCTGGGATTACCTTTATGCTTAAAACCTCCAGATTCTTTTTGGATCTCTTTGGTTGATAGGTTTGGGAAAAAAATTTATGGCTGGAAAGGAGCTCGCCTAAGCCAAGCTGGAAAACTCGAACTTCTTAAAGCCTCCCTACAGAATCTCCCTATCTATGCTCTTAGTCTTTTCAAAATTCCTACCAAATATTATGAAACCATTGAAAAGATTCAAAAGAGATTCCTTTGGTCGGGAGTAGAAGAAAGAAAAAGAATGCCTCTTGTTAGTTGGGACTTGGTTTGCAGATCTAAAAAGGATGGAGGCCTTAGGCTAAGAAAAATCAGACTATTGAACAAGTCTCTCCTAGCTAAACAGATATGGAGACTATTCTTCTGCTCTGAGGAATAAAGTGAAATAATTAAAAGTAAATATTTGCAGAATACCAATTCCCTCAAGGATCTTATTGAGAATCCTTATCTCCCGAAAGGATCAAGTTGCTGGAACTATATGATTGATGGGATAAAATTTGTGAAATTGGGATTGAAATGGCAGGTTCGTAATGGTAACCAGATCAAATTTTGGGATGACTGTTGGCTGCGCAATGAACCTCTATCTCAGGATGGGAATCTCAGTAGATGGGCCGAGTTTTGCAAAGATACTTTTGGCCTCTTTGTTAAAGATTACTGGTGGGATGGTAAGTGGATCAATCTCCCCTTGATAAACCATGTTTTGGTCTCAGTTTACTCCTCTTTGAATGTTGTCAGACTGTGCCTGAATCAAGAGGACAATCTTATCTAGAAGTATGAGCCTTTTGGGTGCTTTTCTATCTCATCCACTTTTTCTTGGCTTTCACATGCTCTTAATCCCCCCTCTATGGTTGCATGCTTGGACTAAGCATCTCTTACCTAAGGTTAACATCTTTTTTTGGTTCTTACTGAAAAATAAAGTGCTAACTATGGATAATCTTTGCAAAAGAGGTGTTTTGCTCCCCAATAGATGCTACCTCTATAAAAGAGACGCTGAATCAGTTAACCACCTCTTTATCCACTATTTTTTCTTCTCTCTGGTTTGGGACAAGCTTCTGAAATGCTGGAATTTTTCTTGGATCCCCCAGAGTCGGTCGAAGAATTTTTTGTCCAATGAAAAGCCCCTTCTCTCAACCCCTTTATAAAAAAACTTTGGGCTTTCTCGTTCCCCCATGTGACTTGGGGAATTTGGAAAGAGAGAAACAATAGGATCTTCAGGGATAAGGAGTCGTCGGAGGAAATTGTGTTTGAAAGAATTCTTATGATGATTAAAAAAAACTTCTCTGTGGTTCCCTTTAGGGAGGACAAGTTTGAGGCTATGGTTTGCTCTCCTTATGACAGCCTGATTACTAGGGAATGGAAAATTAAATGGGATATTTATAATGCTTCTAATACGACCAAAAAGTCTAGGGAGGGAGTTTGCTGGAGTTTTCCTATGGATGGCTGAGCCAAAGCCAACTTCGATGGCGTGGCCAAAGGAAATCTGAGGAAGGCTAGGTGTGGTGGGGTCCTAAGGGACTTAGAAGGTAACTTTATGGGAGCCGTTGCCACCCCTTTGGGGATCCAAACTAATCATGTGGTGAAAGCGGCAGGTACTTATTACATAATCAACTTTGTAGTGGAAATTAAATGTAAAAATTATGGCTTGAAGGTGATTCAAACAATATAATAGATAGCCTTTGTGGTAGGTCCCAACCCACATGGTCGATTAAAAACTTGGTTGAAGATGCTAAGGTTTTACTTAGTAAGTTCGACAAAATAGAAATCACTCATGCTTACCGTGAGGCGAATGTTGTTGCAGATTTTTTTTCCAATGAAGGAGTTAAGAGTGATAAAATCCTCACATGGCACAAAATGATGGACCTCCATTCTGATGTTCAAGCTTTAATGGCACTCGATGCGGTGAATAGAAAAGTGGCAACTTCTTGTAATAATGAGGAAGGTATGAGTCATGACTAACAAAATAAGTAGACAATATGGGGCCGTGAGTATCTGGCAAAGAAATGATTTACCTTGGCACGATTTGTGAGTCCTGCGAAGCAAAGGAACTATCTGGAATAGGTTCTCCATTTGCAACAGTATTCGCACTGAGATCTCAAATATGGGCGGGGAACGGAAGAGGGTTGAACCTACCAGTTTTGAGTCACACACCAAGAACACTAAAGTGTGGAGTAAAATAAGAAGGGGTGGCTTACTTTCGTTCATCGAAAAACTCCACGGCCCTCAGGAGGAGATTACTGATTTCTTTGAGAAAAATTGGAACAATGGGGAGGTTCTCCTCTTTGGGAGGAAAGTTCAGATTGATGAAGCTTTAATAGCGAAGGTGATTGGTATCTCGATTGAAGAGCATAATTTTTTTAGAGACAGGAAATTCTCTGACGAAGCCGTGATAAGGTTCCCTAAGACTGAAATGGAGAAGCAAAAACTTGTCAAGATGACGAACAGTTACTATGAAGTGGACACCATAAAAGCTTTATGGAGAAAAGTGCTAAGGGTTATCATGGAGTACATCATTCTTGACGGCCGCTTCACTAGGGTTTATGGATATCACTTCGTGCTGCTCAATCACTTCCGGCATAAGGTGCATGTTACCATCCCTTTCTTCTTGCTTTGTTCCCTAAGAAATAACTTTTCTGAGTATAGTAGGATCCCTAAAAGATACCCGATTCTTCACACGGGTCTTTTAAGGCTCATCTATGAGCACTTTCAGAATATGCCTTCCCTATCAAACCCTATAGCCCCTTTGGAGCATGATGAGGATGATACTGAGCCTAGCATATCTAAGACTAAAGTTTCTTCTAGCCGTGTCAAGCTCTCCTCACTTCCCCTGCCCCGCCTTTTGCCTCTGGCCGATCCCCCCAGCCTTTTGGTGCCTGCTCTGTTCTTGCCCCCAGCCGCACAAACCCTAATGCTAATTTGGCGGGCTCTAGTTCTCCAGCTAACAAGTTAGTTTCCTACCCTAATGACTCTCCTGTTGTTTCTACTAAAGCGGCTGAGGTCAGTCTTTAGGACCCCCACTTCCCTCAGAATATTCAACAAGAGAACTGTAACCCTCCCAAAGGTGTGGAGTCGGTTAATTTTGGGGTCAATTCTGATTGTGATCCCTCTTTTGACTTTGTTGGAACTGCCAAGAGATGTTCTGAGGACCAATTTAATTCTACCAAATGGTTATTTTATGAAATCAGTGAGTTGAAGACCAAAAATTTGTCTCTTCATAGTAAGTTGGGGGAAATTGAAGCCAAAGTTGCAGGGCTAATACAGCTCGAAGGGGAGAAGAATACCTTTGTGAAGGATAACATACAAAAGGACAACACTGTTGAAAATGATCTTGATAAAATTAAAGGAACCATGAAAAAAATTGCTGATCAGAACTGCAGAATTGCCAAACATAACTCTTTAATCATCAAAGCCATGACCGAAAGATTGGAGAAAACCCAGAAAAGAGCGCTGATTTTCGACCTTGATAAGGAGAAAGACCAGGATGAGGAAGCGAGGATCTCTAGACGCACTAGATCAAGTATGAAATGAAAAGCCCTGACTACCCCAAATATGACTCAGATTTTCATGGAGGGGGTCCAAGATATGGTGGACTTGGAAGAGGTTGCTGATGAGCTTCTAAAGTCTATGGATTAGCTGTGGCTGGGCCCAATTTTGTCTGTTTGCCGGCCATCTGTTGGCTTTTTTGAGGCTTTTTGTGGCTATCTGTTTTAGTTGGTTTTTATCTCATTGGCAGTCTTTTTATCTTTCGGACCTCTGTTTTGGTCTCTGCTTGTAATGTTACTTTGTGGTTTTGGGTCCTTGTAAAACCCATTTATCCCTTTTATCAAAAAATCAGCCATTGCATTGTCTAAAAGTCATATTTTTCATAAGAGAAGCAAGCACATAAACACTAGATACCATTTTATAAGAGAGTTAGTGAATAAAAAAGAAATATGTTTAGAGTTTTGTGGATCAGAAGATCAATTTACTGATATTTTCATTATTTACCATTGGGAAAAGATGTTTTTGAATATTTGAGAAGTTGTTTGGGTGTTTGTGTTGAAGATGGATGCTTTGAAAATCTTTTGAGTAGAATGTCAGCTAGTTTAGATTAAGGGGGAATGTCAGAAATATAATCTCAACTACCTTTCCATGTTTGTCCTCACTAGCTTCTCTCCTTATCAGCATTAAATACAATTTAATGAGAAAGTTTTTGGAGAAATATTTTAGGAGATTTGATATGGTTTGGCATTAACTCTTTATTAACTCTTACATGCTTTATGGGTTGTAAAAATAACATTATTATATTCTTCTTTCTCCATCGTAGTTTTTAGTTTTTATTACTGAATGGTTGTCATTTTTGTAAGGGCTGAAGAAGAGTAACGAAACTCTAACAAGGAAGAAGTAAGAAAGCTGAAGAAGACAGAGCAACGAAGCTCTACTATAATTACTCAGTTTAATGCATATATGAATCTGATATAGTCTATTTTTTGCTGTGTTATTTGTGTGTTATGAGCAGCATTCAAATCCATTTTTATGTGTTTTTTTACTGCTGTATGCATGTTTTAGTGTGCTCTGTTTTTTATAGTAAATCCTCTGCCCCTTTCCCACAATGGTCATGCCAAGGTAGCTGATGGAGACCCGATGAAGCAAGTGAGGTCATAGATGATATCTCATGTTTATTTCATGCGTCGCCTATGCCTTCCTAAAACATGTAAACACAATATCAAAGTGGATTGTACTTTTATGAGCAGGTGATTTATTCAAATACCTTGTCCTCCTTGACTTAGAGTTGTTTTTACTACTATATTATGGCCTACGATTGTAATTAGTTTTAATAATAGTTATGATATTTTTAAATGCGTCAAAATATTTAACAGCGGGAAACATTTTAAGAATCATACTGTTGTTCAGCTATTTGTTACAAACCTGTCAAGTCTCCTCTGATATAAATGTACAAAAATATAAAAACGGAGGATGGGACAATATAGCATCAGATTTTAACTTATCGCGGACGAAAAGTTGAAATATATTGATGACAAACAAAACAGAAATGACAGGCAATATAAATCTACAACAATGAACAGATTCTTGTTTGACAGGCGTGGCTTTTTTAAAATTCTAGACAAGCACATATATAAAATAAAAAATTATCACGTTGATCAAATCGATGCATTTTACTCATCAAAATATCCATTTTACATCTTTCACATTATGTAAAGACAAGCGCAAAAAAAAATTTAAAAATGAGCGAGCATTTAATTAATTTCTTAATAAAGGAAAGGCCAACAAAAGAGTTTGAGAAGTTCTATTATTGTTGTAATATAAAACTATTTATAACATAACAATACGATAATTGATAGAGAAGCCGCGGCTTCTGCATTTCACCGATAACGAAATTTACTTGTAAACAAGTCATGTCTGCGAAACCAACATGGAGTAATACTATTATGCTTGACAACAATCTAAACCACCTCTCCTTTACTTATACGCTATATATTTTCAGCGGACTTGCTATCTGCAACAACAACACCAATAAAACTTAATTAGTTTCGCAGCCTAGCTAAGGCCTGTAGATTGACTTAAAACAAATATGTGAACTTACAATATCTAATGACTAGGATGAGGTGGAGGCGGAGTATGGATGGGAAAAGGATTGTACTGTCCAGGCATTGGTGGGAAGTTTATTACTGGTTTCGGAGGAGATTTGTTGAACGGAGGATGGGAATTGAAGATGGGGGAGCCCGGCTTGAAAAATGGAGGAGCATTAACAGGAGAGAAGGGTGGAGGTTTTTGAAAAGGTGGCAGCTTTGGAATAAGTGGAGAAGGGTTGGGTAATTGTGGGTTTGGAAGTGGAGGAGGTTGAGCGTCTTTCATAGCAGGTTTCTTCTCAAATGGGGGCGCTTGAAGGGGTGGGGGCTTCGGAATGAATGGAAAAGGGAAAAGTGGTGGTGGAAGCGTAGGAAGGTGAGTTCCCGGTAAAGGCTTTCCGTTTTGGTAAATGGGAGGCAATGGAATCTCCGATGAACACACTGAGACAAATGCGAGGAAGACGATAGGAAAAATGGAATGATGAAGAGCCATCGCCATTGTTGGTGGTGAAATGAATTTGTCCAAGGATTGAAGAGTATTTATAGACAATCGGGTGAAGGCGAGCGCAGTAGAAGCTTCCAAATCAGACGTGCTACACGATACCTAATGCTAGACTTTCGGGCACAACAAATAAATCAAATAATTTTGGGAGGGGGAAATTGTCCACAAACTTGACTTTGTGTTTCAGACGCGTGTACGACAAATTCTGTGTGTTAATTGGACATCAATTAAAGAGTTAAAATAGTATTTCAGCGGTTCACAAAGTCCAAATATTGGATTAATATTCTTAGAAAGGCAAGGGCGTCTCACATGTGCAGTCAAACGCAGAAACGCGGAGAAAGGGATAAAGTTAGTCTGAATCCTTGTCTTTAGTTTTCACAGACTAATTCGGGATGCCACCACATGGAGTATTACCACATTTATGTTAACCTAATCCTATATTCGCGCCTTCATTAATATTCTTTTATATTTTATTCATGCTATTCTACCTTGCAGTCTAATATTCATGGAGCTAAAAATATTTTCCCTTCTAGAGGTATTTAGGTACGCGACTTCCGGTCGAGGGGATATCTATATTAAAAGCCTTCGGATCATCCTACTTTTCAATTTATATCATCCCTCTTGTGGGTTATGTTAGTTTAAGGTTACTTTGATAAAATGTATAAATGTATTTGGAATTAATTTAGATTATTTAAAGAAGTTTGAAATTCAATTAATTTATATTTAATTAAATTAATTAAAAATTTAAATTTAAATATTTATTTATAAATTTTTAAAATATTTAATTTAATAATTGATAATGTTTAAGATTTGATGTAAGTTTAAATTAGATAAGTTTTGGAATTGAGAATAGTATATGACAAATTAATACTTATTTTGAAATTATAATGTTTTATTGATTTTATGTATGAATGCGTCCAACAATTTAAGACTAATTTGCAATTATACATTTTTCTTGCAATTATGCATCAATACTATGTCTTATGTATACTTAAGCCTTTCCCTTCACTTGGTTAACTTTGACTTCTTCACCTTCTAATATTTGATGAACTAGTGGTATTTATAAATACATTTATGGGGCTACTAGTATGTGACAAGGGGACAATTTTTTCTATGTTAACCCTAAAAATTGTTAATGAATAATCAAAATCAACAATCTTTTGTCTTCTGAATGCTTGTCTAAATGCTCATGTAGAACGTGATGCATTTTAGTGCACAACTTAAAATGTGTAATGTAAATATTATGTCAATAGAACTAGTTTCTTTCTTGTGTTAGAATAAATGCATTAAATAACTTTAAATACAAGGGCCCGCCAATACATTGTGTGAATTTATGTTTAGTTTTCCCTAAGAAAGAAGGATAACGTTTGGAAAGAGATCAAAATTTCATTTAAAGTTAAAACGAGGGAAGAATGAATTTGTTACCATGTATGAGTCTTCAAATCTATAGATTTACCCCTCCCTAATTTTCATTTTTGGGGTTTGTATCCATTATGATATTGAAGATGAGGAAAAGATTGAAGGCAAAGAAAATGGAAGACAAAGCAACAAAAACACAAGAACATTACCTGGAACCTTTCCTTCTCTCCTTGATGAGAGAAAATGGAGTGCACGCTTATTCCATTTGATTTTCTCTTTGGTAATGGTAGTATGTGGATCACTCAATATTTTAGCATAACCTTAATATGATTGTAACATAAGAGATCAAAATGACAACATGTAGGTATGATAGTAGATTAGAGCTATCAAGAGCTAGAAATGAATGATAAGATCCTCTAGATATAGTCTTCAAGAGGCAAAATCAATGGCTAGAAATGAATGATGATGGATGGGTAAGATTGAAAGGAAATTATGGATTGGATCAAAGATGTAGTCATGTGAAAAATGCCATATGAGGGATATGATCTAGGTTTTAGATTTGGATAAGTACATAAATCCTTATTGGAATGTCTAGGATTAAGAGCTTTAGATGAGATGAGTGGATAGGATGAAAGGTTAGTTTCACTTTAGGCTAGGTGTCTAGGTTCAATGAATCTAGAGACAAGGAGTTAGACATGTGAAGGGGATACTTGTCACATGATAAAAAAATTAGATTATGATCCATTTGAACAAGACACAAGTATAGGATTAGATGGAAAATGATAGTGACTAAAATGAAATTAATCAATTAATTAAAATTTAATTAATGTGATCATATGAAGGGGAAATAGGTAAATAAATAGTAAATATTTATTTAAACTAAATGATTAGGATAAATATGGAGAAGAATAGGAATAATTTAATAAATAATAAATATTTATTTAATTAAAGGTTTAGGATCTAGGCTACAATTAGGTTTGGTTGGGTAAGGTCAAATTTTAGGTGTCTACATTTTTTCCCTCATTGATATGACATCATGAAGTGATATTCTCATAAATAAGATTAAAACATGGTGGATGGTAGAAGATAAGAATCAAAGGTAATTCCCTAGTCAATAAGAGGATGGGAATGGATGAGGAAGGAAAAACTAGGATAAGGTGATGGGATGCCCCCTCGAGAGTTCATGCAGGTTACGAGATCAAGGTTGGGATTTCAATATGAAAGGGAATGGTGAGGGATAAGAATTGTAATAATGGAATATGTACTCCCTAGCATGGCCTTGATTTAGTGTTGTAATATGTCTAACATATTCACATTACTTTTGGGCCTTTGTGAAATAAATGAGTGTATTGGTGCCTTATTTAAAGTGTTTTAAAGTATTGTAACAAAATTTCACACTTTTCTAGAGTTTAATTAAATAATTGGACTTCTTTATGCTTTAATTAGCCTTATTTTGCATCCAGAAACCTCATTTAATGCATATTTTTGACGATAATCCTGACATATATCAACATCCAATCATAACTCAGGTGTTTTTTAGGTTGTGTGGCCCAGATTTAGTGATCTGGGAATCATACGCCACCTTGGGTGTATGAGTCCCACCTAGGTTTTTGGTTCCTGATATAGATTTTACATGTTTCTAAGCATTTTTAAAATTGTTCGTATAATTAATGCCTAATAGGACTCATATGAAACCTTGGCCATATGAGTCCCATGTGGCCCAAAACTAAAATTAATTCAAATTATTGGTGGTATTTTATCCTCCTAGATCTAATGTCGGCTTGTAGTGTTGTAATCTCGAGAAATTTGGCATAATTTAGTATAAATACAAAGTTCTTTCACTCATTTTCACCTAAGTCTTTTGTGAGAGCATATATCCTAGAAAATTTGAGTTAACAAGAGCATTCTAGAATTCAAAAGAGCATTTAGAGACTGATTATCAAGTGTTTAGGAGCATTATTCAAGCATCAAGCATCATGTCAAATTCTTCATGCATTATGCTTATTTTTTAGCTAACAATTATAATGTAGGGTTTCATGATTCAAGCTAGCATTCAACTCAAGACCTTCAACATACAAGCAAGGGTGAAGATCTACATCCATTTGAGCCATTTCATACATGTTTGCAACACTTTATTGCTAGGGTTTGGTGAGTTGCAACATAATATTTTATTCATTTACTATTCTCCTTTCCTATTTCATTTTATTTCAAGGTTTGATTAGCAAAATCGGGTTTGACCAAGGAAAACCCTTTTCTACTAATAAAAAAATATTTTTCCCTCTTTAGTGTGTGATTTACATATTTACGTTGAAGACACATTGAAGAGAAAGTTTGGAGAAAGTTTTCAAAGTTTTTAAAGTTGTAAAAGTTATCACCTTACATTAGAGATCATTGGAGAATATCTACAGTTTGCAAATTGAAGATTCATATCTGAAAATCAGGTGGAAAGGACAAAGCAAACATAGAATAGCAGTTTTAGACTTTGAATTTCTAGAAAACCCTAATTAGGCTGATATGACACTTCTAGCATATGAGTCCTAATATAGGTCAATTTCTATATTTTT
Organism: Sequoia sempervirens; assembly: GCA_007258455.2. Lineage (NCBI taxonomy): Eukaryota > Viridiplantae > Streptophyta > Pinopsida > Cupressales > Cupressaceae > Sequoia > Sequoia sempervirens. The sequence continues at coordinate 154,602,974 of VDFB02105785.1, read as the reverse complement.
TCAAATTTAGATTCACCAATGTTACAAACATGTTCCTAGACAAAAACCCTAATATGGGACTAAATCAACCAAACTGACGTATGAGTCCTAGTGGGATTTAAAATAAATAAATGTTTTTAATATTTCAAGCCTTTATCCAATCTTCTTCAAGTTTCTAGGTGCACACCTCTGATCTTGCAACTCTTTGTTATGATTTACATGCATTTTTAGGTCATTTAGTGAAGTATTGCATCATATTAGAGTTTAGCATTAGGTCTTTCATTTTATTAGTCTTTCCAAGCCCTATCTTGGTGGTGCACCCCTCATTATTTTATAATAAGATCCTAGGGCATCGCTATTGCAAGATCTCTTTCTCCAAGTTGCATACTTTAGATTGAGATCTCTACAGTTTCCCTTCAATCGAATGGTTGTGAAGTGTTATTTTTTTGATGTCCTAAACCATAATTCAAATCCCTTTTTCCATCATTTCATTTTGGTGAACCTACATTTAGAACATATAATTTCTGATTTGGAGTGCATCATCATCCTGGATCATACTTGCATTAACTTTGCATTAGGGTTTGCACTAGTGAATTAGCATTCTAGGGTTTCTAAATTTTGCATTAGTGAAAGTGCATGTAGGTTGCATTTTTCCATCTCAAATAATTGAAAATCATATAAAATATACATTTTCATTTAGTTTACAGATCATACAACATAAAACCATAAAAATCACTTAAATTTTCATAATTTTTTTGAAAAAAAACCCTCACTAGGACTCATACGCCCCTCTTGGTGATTTAGTCCTAGTGCAGATTTTACACTAAATTTTCTAGAATTTAAAACTTTGTTTTTGTGCTTTTGTTTGCTATTGATAAATTTATGTTTTAGTTTACAAAGTTTCTTTTATATTCATTTCATTGCATTTAGCTTAATTTTGCATTTGCATCTATCTTTTATTTAGCATCCCTTGCATGAGCATTTCTACTTGGTGTCCTATTGCTAATACTATAGTGGGATGAAGTTTGAGACTCATGTCATCCCGTGATAGTGCAATTGTCATGGATCTTGGGTTATCTGTCTCTTTCACTCCTCATATTAACACTTGTTCACTAGGTATGGACCATACCCTTAACAATCCCTTTCCTTCAAGTAGTGTGATGCATGTTGAAACAATGGCTACTAGTGTTCCAAAAGAAAACACAATCCAAATTCATGAAGACTTAGAAAACCCACAACATCAAGTGAGCAATGATAACATTTCAACCACTACCATCCCTACCATACATAACATTCATCGCATTCTTGAAAGTTAAGGCGAACTTGACCTTGTGCGTAACATAGTTCAGATCTTTGGAAAACACCTTACCTCAGCCACTAGTTATGCTTTACCCTCAAACAATTTTATAAGCCAAGGAGGAACTCAAATTCCTCCCCTCACAACCATTGCCTCTATTTCCACCTATACCAACCCTCATGTTATAATAACAATGCAACCAACTAGAAATGTGATTCCTTCCTTGGGTATTTCCGCTAGCATCTGTAGTACCTTTATGGCATTGCACGTCATATCTCCTACCACGTTAACACCTATAAGCATTCGATTCACTTGTCCCTCAAAACACAAACATATCTTCACCTTTTTCACCTCTATCTCATAATACAAGAAATGACTCTCTCATAAATCAACTTTTTCAAACCATTTCATCCCTTCAAAAGAAAGTTTCCACCATTAATCAAAACCAAAATGGCCCACCTACATATTATGTCAAAAGAAGTCCCTTGTCCTTGGAGATATTGTGAACACCGATGCCAGAAGGTGTAGAGGTTCCTAGATTCAAGAAATATTGCGGAAAGGGAGATCCTTCTAACCATGTATCCGCCTATACCACCTTATGTAGTGATTTCATTCTTGATGATAAACTCTTGGCTAAGCTTTTCCCTAGATCCTTGAAGGATACTCCCTTGGAATGGTTTTCTTCATTAGAAAAAAACTCAATTCATTCATTCAATGAACTTGTTGAGGAATTTATAAACCATTTCCATGTGCATATGACCCCTAAGATGGCCTTGGTCAATTTGATGATATGTGATAAAAAAGAAGAAAAGATTAGGGTGTTGCCACAATAGTGTGTCTCACTTTTGGGATGTGCTGATTTTTGCCTGAAACCATTATTTTTAGAAAAAACTAATGATTTAAGTTTTGAGAGGCTCCATCTAAAGGGTTTTAATTGAAGAGGGATAGATAATACCCCCTTAGATTAAACCCCCTTTGATAGAATCCCTCTAGTATTAAATCATACCCACAATAGAGTCTCCTTCGCACCTATCAAAATGTTGGACAAAATCCACTTTTTCTTTAACTTTTGAGGGATTAAATAACATCATTTAAAAAATATATTATGCAAGATTGTATCCCTCAAAACAATCTTTCCAACAAGTATAGTTTTGATATATTTTTATTTTATCATGTATTTAATTTTCAATTTTTACTAAACATAGGTTTTCCTCTGAACATCAAGCTCTTTGTTGTGTAGAGGTGGAATAATAGTAAACCATTGTAAAAAAAATTCAAAAAATACCCATTCCCTAGGTATTGATGTCCTTGTTTCACCCAAAAAAGAAAAATTGAACTTTGATATATACATAACAAGTTAGGTTGTAAGACACATAGATATGTCGAAATTATAGTTACAATGACTTAAAAAATTAATTAAAAAAAAATGCAACAAAAAATTATGAAAAAATATCCTTTCCATAGATATTGATGTTGAGAATCTATATTTCAAAAATTATAATTTAATCCTTTATAGAAAAAATTTATGTTGTATGACACAAACATTACTTTATGAAAATGTTGTTTTTTGTTTAAAACTAGTTATTAAAGGAGATGTTGAAAGATTCATGATTTATTTCATAAAATTTGAAAAAAATAAAATTAGAATCTACACTCAAATTGCCACGAATCACTAGTTCACATCATCTTCAAATTCTTAGCAGTTTAGCTACTATAGGTCTCAAAAAATGAAGATTCAGTTAAAAATATTGATGTAAATGTCTATCTTGGGAAAAAGTGAGACATAGTATTGTGATTTCACCCATTACCGACTTTATTTCATGCTATCAATCAATTTATTCCTAAATCGATGTCAAGGTTCTAGACCCCCACTTTCAAAAGATGTTCATAGAGAACTTGCAAAGTAAGATACAACATAAGCTTACCATGATGAAATTCCCCTCCTTCATGCAGTTATGTACTACCCTCCATGATTATCAAAACTCAATTAGTAGTCATGAGGGAAAACCATTATTGAACCAAAAGATATGCCAAACAACCAAGACCAACCTAAGACAAAAAAAAATCCTGCTTCTTACAAAAGACCAAGAGATAACGAAAACAACCCCGTCATGCCTCCTAGAATAAAACAAGTTTACAAAGTTAAAGAGAAAGTGGTTGAAAAACCTCTTGTGGTTCCTTTCATTCCTTTCCTTAGGGAAGAAAAGAAACCTATGGTTGATCAACCTGCTCCAGCACAGACGCAACTTGAAAACTAAACTAAAAGACATAGAGGTGCTAGAGAGCATAGGCATAGACGCCGAGCCCTTGATTGAAGGTTAAATGACGAGATAAAAAAAGAAAATCGAGATCCAAACTTGACTAAAGCAATGCACAATGACTTTATATCCTTTCCACAACATAAAAAAGAACCTTCCATGGACATTATCCTTCGACCTCCTATTGTGATAAACTTGGATGATGATGATGAAGTTGCTAAGATTGATGAACAAGTGCATAAGGAATTGAACACATTTTTTTCCTCTTCTATGAGCTTAAACAATAATTATCCTAAGAAGAGAGTTGAACTTGGTAATGATTGTAGTTCGGTACTTGTTATTGTCCCTTTGGATAGTTGTATTACATTGATATACAATGAACATGATTAGGATGCAGATGACCTACTTTAGGATGAATCACATGTGCCTTACTAGTCTTTTGCATTATTTCTTTTTCTTTTGTGTGATTGCATGTGCATAATGTGATCCCCCCGTACTATTCTATTTAATGTATATATATATATATCTCTTTGTGACATTATTATATTTGTACCATCATTCTTCTCTATGTCATAAATATTTTATCATTTCCTTTATCATTTCATATGCCTTGTGTTTTCCTTTTGGGGATGACGTAAGGCATCAAAGCATTCGTGTCTCTTCCATATTAACCAAAAAGCCTTTTCTTTTATTTTCCTTTTCATTTTTCTTGTGTTTTCCTTTTGGGGATATGCAAGGTGTCAAGGAATTCATGTCTCTTCCATGTTTACCCAAAAGTTTTTTCTTCAGTTTTCCTTTTCATTTGTCTTGTGTTTTCCTCTTGGGGATGATGGAAGGCATCAAGACATTCATGTCTCCTCCATGTTGACCCAAAATATTTTTAGTTATCTTTTTCATTTGTCTTGTGTTTTCCTTTTAGGGATGACATAAGGCACTGAGACACTCAATTCTCTTCCATGTTGACCCAAAAGGGTTTTCTTTTTATTTTCTCTCTTTGTGTCATTCTTCTTGTTCCATGAGTATTTGGGTAATGATGATAGTTCTGAGCTCTCTAAAAATATTGTAGCAAGAACATAGTGACCCTAACTCTATAGATCCCTTATGTGTCTGGAGTTTCATTTTTGGGGGAAACCCCTCTCTTTCCTTTTGCATGAAGTAGCTTTATTTGGAAACTTATGACTTGGGATAGTTAGCTCTCATTTTTTCTTTATCATTAGCATTTATCATTTGCTACTTCAAAGTAATTGCTCACAACATGGCGTATAGAAATTTTTTTAAAGTGGGGGCATACATTGACATTATTCTATTGCATAATTTTTCTTTTCCATGTTTCATGGTGTAGTCTTTTTGCTTCATGTGATGTGTCTTTCGCTTTGTGGATGACATTGGGTGTGATTTCCTTCAAGAGCATGATATCTCTAACAATACTGCATTCCTCTTAGTGGCTCGATGTGACACTGCATCCCCTAAGATGTGAATATTTTATTCTTCGATTGGTCCTCTCATGGAGACATTAGTCACAATGTTCCCTAAGTTTAAGACCTCACATGAACTAAGTAAGAATCCTTTGAACATTCTTTACATTATTTTTGCATTTGTAATTTTAGTTATATGGCCACCTTACATAATACACTTTCCATTCTTATGGAGCCATCTTCTTTGTTCCTGAGTTCCAAGCATACAAAGCTTTTCTTTCTTCATGAAGCTTGAAGTAAACTAGTTGTGTGGTGCCTTATCAAAGTTATCAGGAGGTATAACTTTGGTATGGTTTGTTAGGATGCCAATTTGAGGCATGACTTTCCCTTAGCCACTCACGTATGTGTGTGAGTGCATATCAGTTGTGTGTGTATGTGTCTCACTCTCTTGGATTACTCACCCAACAGATAGCCTGAAGTTCTATTGCCTCAAAGTGAGCATACATTTTTAAGATAAACAACCTATATCTGATCCACCCATCCACCCCTTTTGTTTTGTTTTTTTTTTCCTCTGTCTTTGGCAGTGTATGCTTGTGCCTTGTTTTTTCTCTTCATATCATTTTCATGTGTGCTCTTTTGAGCCTATGTTGGTTTGTCATAGCACCTTAGTCCTTTGGGCTTGCACAACCCCCTTGATCATTGTTACCCTATCTTACTAGCATTGGTGTATTGGGACCCCTCTTGATGTACATTGGTCTACTTTAGTGTGAGTTGGAAGCAAGTTGCTCCTCTCACTAAAGTGGGGGCTAGATGTAATAATGGGAAAAGTACTCCCTAGCATGGACTTTATTTAGTGTTGTAATATGTCTAACATATTCACATTAGGTCTTGGGCCCTTGTGAACTAAATGAGCTTATTGGTGTCTTATTTAAAGTGTTGTAAAGTGTTGCAACACTCTTTCATACTTTTCTATTGTTTTATTAAATAATTAGGCTTCTTTATATTTTAATTGGCCTTATTTTACATCCACAAGCCTCATTTAATGCATCTTTTCAAGGATAATCCCAACATAAATCAACATGCAATCATAATTCAGGTGTTTTTAGGTTGTGTGGCCCAAATTTAGTGGTCTAGGACTCATACACCACCTTGGGCATATGAGTCCCACATAGGGCTATGGGTCTCGATCTGGATTTTACACCTTTCTAAGCATTTTTGAAATTGGTCCCATAATTAATTTGCTTAATGGGACTCGTACGTCACCTTGGGCGTATGAGTCTCATCTAGCCCAAAATTAAAAATAATTCTAATTCCTAGTGGGATTTTATCCTCCTAGATCTAATTTTGGCTTGAAGTGTTGTAATCTTGTGAAATTAGGCATAATTAAGTATAAATACAAGGTTCTTTGACTCATTTTCACCTAAGAATTTTCTGAGAGCATATATCCTAGCAAATATGAGTTCGCAAGAGAATTCAAGATTTCACAAGAGCATTCAAGGGCTAATTATCAAGTGTTTAGGAGCATTATTCAAGCATCAAGCATCATGTCAAAGTCTTCATGCATCATGTTTGTTTTTTAGATAACAATTATGATGTAGAGTTTCATGATTCAAGCTAGCATTCCACTCAAGATCTTCAAAATACAAGCAAGATTCAAGATATACATTCATTGGATTCATCTCATACATGTTTGTAGTACTTTATTTCTAGGGTTTGGTGAGTTGCAACATTATATTTTGTTCATTCATCATTCTCCTTTCCTATTTCATTTTATTTCAAGGTTTGATTACCAAAATGGGGTTTGACCAAGGCAAACCCCTTTTTACTAACAAAACACCATTTCCCCCTTCCTTTAGTGTGTGATATGCACATTTAGGTTGAAGACACATTGAAGAGAAAGTTTGGAGAAAGTTTTCAAAGTGTTTAAAGTTGTCGAAGTTGTCACCTTACATTAGAGATCATTGGAGAGCATCTACAAGTTGCAAATTGAAGATTCTGATATGAAAATCATGTGGAAAGGATAGAACAGGCATAGAAGAGAAGTTTTAGACTTTGAATTTCTAGAAAACCTTAACTAGAGGGTAATTCCACAATACTGGTTTACAATTATCGGACAAACTGGACACTGAACTAATTTTTTCTAACTAAATCTTCACTTTTAGGCACCTATAGCTGCTAAAGTGTGAGGAATTTGAAGATGATGCAAACTAGTGATTTGTGACATTTTGTCTGTAGATTCTAAACATATTTTTTTCAAAAAATTTGGAATCATATTGCACTTATTTTTCCATCTCCTTCAAAAACTATTTTTTTTTAGTAAAAACCATTTTTAAGGAGTGACACCTTATAACACAACTTTTTTTCCATGAAGCATAAAATTATAATTTTTTTGAATTTATATTTGTAACTATGATATCTAGTGCTTCCAATTGGCTTCATAGGGTTTTATTGAATATTTATTCCTTAATCAAGTTTCGAAGTCAAACCAATTACAATTCAAACATAGGTGGACTGTATAACACAATTTTTTTCTATGTATCGAAATTAAAAAAAAATTGTTGGATTAAGGACTTCAATATCTGGTGCACTCATATTTTTAATTTTTCTTTTTTATAATCTTCTATTTTTCCACATGTGCAGAACAAAGAGCTTGATTTTCAGTGAAAAACCTACATTCACAAGAAATACAAAATAAATATAATAATAAAATTAAATTTATTTAAAATTATACTTTTTAGGAAGCTTATAATAAGGACTACAAACTTACAAAAACTAAAATTTAAATGAATTCATTAGATCCTCCAAAAGATAAATCAAAAGTGGTTTTTTTATCATCATTTTGATAGGTGTAAATGAGACTCTGTTATAGGTATGGTTTAAAATTAGCGGGGTTCTTTCCAAGGGCGTTTGATATAATGTAGTTTGATCAAACTCTCTTCAATTGGAATGCTTTAAATGGAACTTTTTAAGGCTTAAATCATTAAATTTTCTAAAAATATGTGATTTCCACAAAAAAAAATCTCCCAAAAATTGTAAACAAGCTTTGTGGGATCAACCTAGACTAATACACCACTTCCGACGTATGAGTTCTAGTATAGGTCAATTTTTGAATTTTTGAAAATTTAGATTCACCACTGTCAAAAACCTATTCTTCCCTAGAAACCCTAAATTGGGACTAAATCACCTAGACTGGCATAGGATTCCTAATAGGCTTTAAAATTAGTTTTTTCAACATTTCAATCCTTCATCCAGTCTTCTTCATGTTTCCAGGTGCACACTTCTGATCTTCTAGTTCTCTGTTCTAATTTACATGCATTTTAAGGTCATTTAGTGAAGTATTGTATCATATTAGGGTTTAGCATTAGGTATTTCATTTTATTAGTCTTTCCAAGCCCTAGCTTGATGGTGAACCCGTCATTAGTTTATATTTAGATCCTAGGGTAGCCCTATTGCAAGATCTCTTTCTCCACTGCATACTTTAGATTGAGATCTCTAGGGTTTCCCTTGAATGTAATGGTTATGAAGTGTGATTGTTTTTATGTCCTAAATCACAAAACAAATCCATTTTTCCATCATTTCAAGAATGAACAAGAATATGAATTAGAATATGAAAGGGGATGCAATTAGATGAAAAGGTAGGAGAAATTGATGGAGGGGGATGAAAATGAAGTAGAATTTCAAAATGAATGCTCGATGAAAATGGATGAAAAGGAAGGATAATTTGATGGAAGAGGATGAAAAGGAAGGCTAATTTTACTATTATTGATAGGTTATGCTAACTTGTGTATTGAGAAACCCTAATATTTTATATAGCAAAGATAATTATGCAATATGGTATGAGGAACTAGGGTGAAAATGTAACCTTTGCATGGAGTTAACACTCAAACAATGACAAGCATGAAAAACAAGATAAAAAAAATGCCCCATTATACACTATCTTGGTGTGTCAATTCCCATTATACTAGTTATGAAAAAAAAAGATAATAATAATGCCCCATTAAATATCATTTACTATTACCACATTTTTGGGAGCACCCCTTTCAAAAAATACATGCACCCCCTTAGGAAAAGTTAGCCATACCAATTTGTGGACTTAAAGCCTTAGTTTTCAAAACGATGTCAGGTTTTGACCTAGCTTTCACAATGCCTCCCATGTCCAACTACCTAAAGGGTTTAGTTTAAGTTATCTTTGCGTCAGCCTCTATCAAATTTTGAAAAGTTGTTAGGTCTTAGGGTGGTTCTCATAACCCTAACACATACCAATGGAAGGAAAGAAAGTTAAATGAAATCAATTTTAGTTTGGAGCTCTTGTTAGGTTTTGAAACTTTTTTGGTTCTCGATTAGGGTTTCAAAAACCTAACTCATTTCTATGGTGAATCCTTTATAAAGGCTAGGTGTTTTAGTAAAATCTCTTTCTAAGAGGCTTTATTAAAAATAGGCCCTAAAACTACTTCAAAGATTGGTCTTGTGCGAGATTGGTAAAGGGGGTGATGGGTTCATTCTTAGAACTAAAGTAGACTCTAAAATGTTTTTGAAAACCTCACCCAAAGTCTAATGTTTATGCATTTAAGCTGTTATAAGCTATTATATGTTCAATTTGAAAATTCATTCAAAGGAGGAAATAGTAGTACCAAAAGAAAATGTATTACAAAGATAAATTTTAATTGAATTCATAACCATTGATGCACATTGTAGATATGGAAAAGAAAGAAGGGCGTTGCAAAGGAAATGAAAAAAAGAACTGAAAGCAAAGAATCTCACAATTATCACATCATAAGAGACATATTTGAAGGATAAAAAGATTATATATATATATTGTATTACATGCAAAAATGGAAGATTTCAGTACATGGGTTTCTAGACACAAAGGGTAAAAATGAGGATCTAGATTCCATGTACAACCTCTTGATGACATTCATTCTTCATAGGGGAGAAAAGATTCTTGTTGAAGTTCATAAAATAGGTGAAGGTCTCAAGAATGTTTCACTCCATCCCAACACAGAGTAAGGAAACAACCTACTTTTCTCATTCATTTATTAGGTGAGTGGTAGTTCAAACTGCATTTCCCACTAGGAAAATGTTTAGATACCAAGTCAAGTACCCTAGGGAATCCTCAACTCAGGGAAAATAAGCCAGCCTCACCAAACGTTTAGCAACCCTGATTCCTCACTCTATGTTCTTGGAGGTGCAAATAATTTTGTAGAGGAAGTAGTCGAGTAAAGCCATGTTGTACATGTGCAATTGAGATAGGAGATGCTCATTTATTATCTTCCTAATCACTCCCTCTTCTACATCACTAGACATGATGAAAATATCCTTGAGTTGGTTTGCAATTAGCCTCATGCTCATACTGCATTTCACTACTTCAATGGAGAGGAAGTCACTCTTATTATTGAAATTAGTGTTGTTGTAAGTGCTTTAGATGCTTGAAATTACAATTTTCATTGTAAAGAATGAGAAAAATTTAGTTTGATTTAAAGAATGAAGGAGGTCAGCTAGTGGAGTTCACTCCAAAGTAGTTAATAAAGGAAGGACACTCAAGTTGCTTCAAATTTAATGGTCAGGGTTAGGGATGTGATGTTAAGGGATGTGATGCTAACTTAGTGAAATATGCTTTGGAATTGGGGAAATGTTTTGTATTTAATCTACCCACATGAATATGCTCCTTAGTTGGTATGCCATTAATTATCAAATAGATAAAATACACGTTCACATGAGCTTAAGCACAAAAGGGTCATTTACAAGATTGGTGGTACATTCCCTTGTCCTGATCAATTAGAAGATGCGATGCAATCATAATCATTATTCAAAATATTCATTAATTGTTATGTATCTTCATCAGATAGAGATGATTTAATCTCCTATAAAATGTTTATTCAGTGAAGTGGCAGTTATTGTAGACACCTAAAAATGACCTAGGCCTGCTTCATTTTACCACTTTCCCTAGCATAATTATGACATTTAATTATGTCCTTGGTCCACATTCGACTATTGATTAAATAATTCATAATTATTTAATTAATTCATGTCATTTATTCTTCATGATTATTAAATAAATAGATTTTATTTATTTATTAAATACGTCATTAATTGTCTAAGTCTTCCCTTAATTAAATAAATTTCTTAATTTATTTAATCTCCCTTTCTACATTTAATTCTTCCTGATTATTAAATAAATGAATTACATTTATTTATTTAATATGTTGCTAATCGTCTTAATTAAATGAATTGATTAATTTATTTAATTAATTAATCTTATCTGCTAAATTAAATGATTAAATTTAATTATTTAATTGTCAATTAATATTCCCCTCATTTTAAATAAATTAAATTATTTAAAATGTCATCTCAATCTTGACTGTCAGTCCCTTTTGATAAATAATCTGAAAAAGATTATTTATTATCTCATAAAATCCATAATTTGAATTATTTTAATTCAAATTAGTAATTAATCTTCTAAAAATCAAGCAATCAGGCAGATTCTTGATTTTCCAAATCTGATCTTCAGTCCAAATCTTATCTCTTTGATTTTTCGAATCTTGCAAATCAGGCAATCTTATCTTCTTGATTTTTCAAAAATCTTTATTTTCTAATTAATTTGTCTCATTTATTCTCCACCGTCGATCCGATTTTATTTTGACCGTTCGATTAAGGATTTTTCCCTAACCCTAATTAGGGATTCTTAGGTGTAATCTGGATCGTTCATTTCATTAATTTATCTCGTCCGTCCATTTGAAATGGCATTTTCTATAAAATGCCATCTTCTTCTCATTTTTCAGACACACACACATGCTGACATTTTGCATAGTTATTATAGGCATTTTCTCTCACACTTAGTTTGTCATATGCAATTTCATAATTTATTATTATAGTCATTTAATCACTTTTGGCATTTGTTTTAGAAATAGGCATTGGCAATGGGCATAGGCATTTAGATTTTGAATAAATCCTTCAAAACTTGCTTTAGTCTTGTCATTTGTCATAATTGCTCATACACGAATATGAGGGCAACATTTTACTGCAAGCTAGGAGGTGTAACGAAGGTAAAGCATGGAAGAGGAAGACTTATGGTAATATCGTTCCTTTTGTTTTCATCATTTTTCCTTTGTGCTTCGTTATTTTCAATGGATTTTAGTGTTATTGATCTAACCATCTAACAAATCTGATTTTCCTTTGATTACATTGGTGAACCCGACTCTGTTTTCTCGTTTCCATACAGTTTTTTATTGTTTTTTGTTGTTTTGTAGGTATAGGTATGGATCGACGCAAGTGTCTTTTTAAAAAAATCGTGACGCATTTGATGCGTCACGACGCATCTGCTCATAGAAGCGCCACAATCGCCATGACAAGCCGCAACTGACAACCAGAATGACGCATATGATCTGTCGAGCCGCATCTGAAGACCCGAATGACGCATCTGCCATGTCGAGCCGCATATGTCTGGTAATATTTTTCTTTCAATTTTGAGGTTCTGATTTTTGGATTTTCAGGTTTTTCTAGTTTCTGGTTTTCTAGTTTTCTATTTTTTTTATGTTTTTTTATTTTTGCATGCTGGATAGATTAGATTTTTTGTGTTACTAATCTTTTCTTGTAGTGTGTGGCGATCTCCATTCGTGTGTCGAAGACCATTGCTTAAAAAGACTACTAATTCATTGTTTGTAGATTCAAATGTCAAAGAAGGAATAAACAAACTTTGTGCTTGTTTTTTTTTAGAATAGCAAACATTTGATTTTAGTGCACATAAAAAAGAACTCATGTCTTCTATGTTTGATTGTGCTTGCAGAATGGTAGGTGAGTATGCTCTCACTTGGTGAAAACCTTGTGATCAGAAAAACCAGACCCATTCTTATTTATTATTTACCCTGACTTGGTATATTAGAGTATCCTCTCCCTTCGCGCTTTCGGGCGATCTTGGGTGTAAGAAACGGTTACCAACTCTAGAAATTGGGCCTGCCTAGGGATTTCATCACCCCAACACGACTCAAACTGGCAACGAAGCTAAAGCCAAGCTACCCCCAACCGGTATATAAATGTAAACCTTAAGGGAAAACCTAAGGTTGCTTGTGCGGATGTGTCATATGGACAAAGTTGTACTCCCTTAAACCCTGTTGAGCTTAATCTCTTCAGGCTGGAGTGCCACCTTAATGGTGATTAATCTCTTGCCCCATGTATGGCCACTCGAATGGGGGTCCCGAACTAAAAAATCTTGTATAGAAAGCCAAAATCCTTCTATTTGCTAGCGCAACACCGGTCGATGTGAAGGCATCCACACTTTCGCAGTTTGTAGTAGAGGTGATCAGCTCGCCATGGGAGTTTCATGGGGGTTGGAAGCTTGGTTGGCCTGAGAAGAGAGTGCATTGTAAGGGGGAGCCGGTGCAGCCAAGCTTCTAAATTCACATGCTACAGATATGCAGTTGGGGAAACCCGCGTGGAATCTAGCGAATATTGTCATGGCCTAACCTAGGATTGTGCTTTTCTGATGTGTGTTTGGTTACTTTTTAAAACACTATGTTTGTCAACTGTATTCTGGTTCTATCATAGTTCAAACAAAACATTCACCAAATAGATCAAAATTTCCATCAAAACGACAAGAAAATCACTTTGAAACTAAACTGAGTCGCATCTGTCGAACCGCAACTGATTTTCTGCAATGCAACCGCTCTGTTAAACTGCGTCTGAAACTTAGAACGTCGCATCTGTAGGCATCACAACGCATCTGTCAACTGAAAAGCCGCATATGCTAAATCGAGTCGCATTTGACAGTCCGAAAGCCGCAATTGAAAAACTGAACCGCATTTGCTTAATTGTGACGCATTTGCCAAACTGACGCATTTTCCTGTCAAAATTTTAAACTTCACAATCGAAACCTAAGGTCTTCAAATTTTCAACCATTTTTCAAACATTGTCATCCATTCCAAACCTCCACGTCATATTCTTACCCTTCACCTATTAATTTCGTCTAAGTCTACATCCCTTATCAATCATCTACCAACTCATGTCAAGTCCCCACATCATACCATACCGATCCGGTCCAAGTCTCCATGTCCTCTTTCAATCAAACCTACACCAATCCAGTTGAAGACTCCATGTCATATCCGGTCCAAGTCTCCATGTCATACCCTTGTCCTTCACATACTATTCCAATGCAAGTACCCATGTCATATCCTAGTCCTTCATATACTAGTCCAGTCCAAGTTCCCACGTCCTATCCTAGTCCTTTAGTCATTAATCATTTTCAAGTCATCCCCTCACAAGCCACATCTAGTCATGAAAATTTTGTCATTGCTCAAAGTCAAATCCCATTGTCTAAACTTGAGGATACATGTCAAAATGAAAGCCCAAAGCAAGACATTATAATGTCACCCTCATGTCAAGAACAAGGTAGTCTATCCCATGGCCCTATTTTTGAAAAGCCCATCTTTGACCAAGACCCTACCATTAACCAAGAAATCCAAATCCATGACAACCCCATCTTGGACCAAGACCCTACCATGGACAAAGAAATCCCAAATGATCCACTCCTTGACCTTTATGCCATTCATGATCAAACACTCGCCAACCCTATAAAAGCCTTGACTATTGACACTTCCCACGATGCAACACTTGCCTCCATGGGACACATAGACGATATTCCTCCAGAACAAGAATCTTCCACTATGGACGTATTTGCAAATGATAAAGCTATAGCTAACCTCATGGAACTATATGATAATGACCATCAAGACAGTTTTGACATTGACTTGGAAGCACCAATAGAATCATCTGAACCTGACATGTCGCATGATCAGACCAAAGATATTAGTTAGGAATATGTCCAACATGATAATGAAGCTAAGACACGTTATCAACTAGGGTCATCTATCTTTGTCAGAGCAGGCTTTCTCGCAGATGAAAATATTACAAGTGATAGTGTCCATAGACATCATGATGGGTTAGCATCTTGCTTTCAAAACAATAAATACCCCATCACAAATATAATATGTCAAAGCATGCAATATCAAGGCAAAGGACTAGGCATACACAAGCAAGGAATTCTAGAACCAATACAGCTTCAGGAAAATTACAGACATCAAGGTCTTGGTTATTCCTCAGAAAGCAAATCAAACGATGTCAGTGGTACCTCCTGGATACTAGGGGAAACCTTATTAGATACAAACGTCAAAATGGAGTCCATAAGGAATCCTTGTCATAAGATTGCTGCCAACACCCCCTCCACCCACACCATAAACCATCATTCTATCATGAATCAACCTCCCCTTTGGGACCAACAAAAACAAAAGTCTTACAAAGATCAAAATCAAATGTCAAAGGCCATTGAATCAAACAAAAGGACAAGTGGACAAATGAAATTAAAATGGATCCCAAAGAAAGATGGATCAAACAAAGACACCAAGTCAAATACAAAAGTCAATCACAATGTGGAGCCACAAGACAAGAGGACTCCCACATATAACACATGTCCACCTCCTTCAAAATGGTCATCAAAACAAGGCATCTAAAACTGTTGGTTCCAAACACCATCCCTCCAAAATCCGTCATCCACCATCCCAAGTTTGGAAAATAAAAAGTGATTCATCCAAACATCCAAACAACCTTTCCATGTCCACCATCATTTGTCATAATCCTACATCTCGCCTAAAGTCCAAAAATCCCACATCACAAATCTGTCACATCATGGCAGCAACTCTTTACCACAAGGACTCTCATGGCACTCTATTGCGATGTGCGATTTTGATAAAGCCAACTCTAGTATCAAAAGGATCACAATGACATCGAATCATTGTATAAGTGCTGATCCCGAACAAGACAACTCCTTCAAAAGGTCATTATTGGCATATCATGGCACCGCCTCTACATCAGCACCACAAGGATTGAGAATAGCTGGTTATCTAAAGCATCCAACCTATCCACAAAATCAAAATCAATAAATCGCCCCGATGAAAACTCGCAAAGTGTCTTGGTGACACCAAAAAATAAAAGTCAAGAAAATAGTAAAAGAAAAATTTCATCCAATGGTGAAAACCGGCAAATAGGCTCTAGATAGTACCATGATGAAAACCGCAAGCAGTGTCATGTGTAAAATAAATCGTCTATGTGGACTCTTACACTTGGGGCAAGTCGTCTCATTTCCCATGCCTTCCTCATGACATTGACATCCATCTAAGCCCTATTATTTCCCCATTTTCCCACCTACCTTGGTCTTGACATAAAACGGGTAACAAATCATGCTTTGGGAAACCTCTTGACATGTCTATCCTTCAGTCATACACGATTCACGAAACATCATGTCATTGAATGTCATAGTCTTATTGTCCTTATATGACATAGTCCTTGAAAATCATATGACAATTCCCTTAGTCTCATGTCTCCCGTCCTTTACCAAGGCCACCTCTTATCCTTTCATGCCTATCACCTATCTTGGCTTTCCCTTGTCAAACGGGTCTAAGGATAATCATCATCCCATCTAGTCCTAACCAAGTCATTCCAAATGCAACGAGTCTAATCCATACAAGCACATTATCCAAAATTTTGCGCATTCTGCCCGGCTGCACCTCCATACTTTCATCACATTATTTCATCATCCTCACGCTTGTTTCGATGCGTTCCTTCCCACCCAAACAACGCTTGTCATCACCTCAATTAGTATTCAGCTTGACTAGGGACACAATCATGTTTGTCCTTGGGTTCTCATGTAGGCATCGGCCATTTGCATTTGTCATGATCCTCTTAAACGCCAAAATCAAAAAATCATAAAAGACAAAAAGACCAAAAACATGGCAAAAGTCCTAAAAGAAACATCATAAAAAGTCCTGAAAAAGACAAAAAATCATAAAATGTCCTAAAGACCAAAAACATCATAAAATGTCTTGAAGAAAGACCTAAAAAATCATAAAACGTCCTAAAGAAAAACACAAAAACATCCAAATCAATGTCAAAGTCAGTCACATGGAGTCAAAGTCAGTCAGTCAGTCCATGTCATTGTCGAACTACGTTGTCTCTGCGCATTTGCTACGTAGGCAAGGCCATCAGTTCGATGAGTCCCCGAGACATTAGTCCTTTTAGGTTGGTCCAAATAAAATCATGGCATTTGTCACAATTGTCACATTGGTCAAATAAGTCAGACATAGTCAAAATCAGACACAAGAGAGTCATTTGAAACGTCAATGTCAAAATTGGTCAAAATCAGACAACACAGTCCAATCAATCATACAGTCAACATCAGTCAACTTTCCAAAACATATTAGTCAAAACAATGTCAATCTCGTCACTCTTTGGTCCTCTTCAAGATGTGTCCTTCTTGGAGTTAGACCTCGTCAAAATGTCCTTTGCCTTTTCAGGATGTGTCCTTCCTGACAATAGGCCCCGTCAAACTATCAACACCATCAAATTGGAAAACTCTTAAACTGTCAAAACTGTCAAACCGACAAGAAATCAATCTTTGGCAAACAAACATTGGCAAACAAAATTAAATGGTTGTTAATCTTTTTGGTCTATCTTGTCTTATCTTTTGACTATCTTGTCTATTTTGTCTTATATTTTTATTGTCTTGTCTTTTGGTCATGTTACTAGCTACCTCAAGGATGTCCCATGAAGGATTTAGAGGTGCAATGATGTCTCATGGCCTATTTTTCCTTGATTGTTGTCTTTGGTGTGTCTTGACAAAAAGACTGGAGCAACTTGCCCTTTAGTATGAGTTAGGACATTCCTTGTCTGTGGTTGTCTGTTTTTTGCAAGTGGATGACCTTGCACACCTTGGTCTATGTCATATCATGGTGTTTTTTGTCCATTTGTCACATTTTACTGCCCAATGATGATTAAGAGCAATAAATATTAAAGTCCTATGGCAATGTTTTGAAGGATTTAGTCTAGGAACTAACATGCATTTTCTTTAGTCTTGTCATCTTCTCTCTCATCTCATATAGGCATTGCATCCATATCATCATCCATATCTTTTGCACTAACATTTCTTTGTCTCTTCATATTCTAGTCTTCTAATCCATTTCGAGAGCACACCCATGTTCTTGAACCTGTCTTGTCCTCTCGAGGGGGCATACCATAACCCTCCTCATCATTCTTCCTCATCTTATTTTGCACTAGGGCATTTTTTGACTTATTTTCTTTGTCACAATGCGACAAGCGACATTATGACAAAGAGGGGCAAAATGTAAACACCTAAAAAATGACCTAGGCCTGCAAGCTTCATTTTTACCACTTTTGTCCTAGCACAATTATGACATTTAATTATTCTTGGTCCACATTCACTATTGATTAAATAATTCATAATTATTTAATTAATTCATGTCATTTATTCTTCATGATTATTAAATAAATAAATTTTATTTATTTATTAAATCGCCATTAATTGTCTAAGTCTTTCCTTAATTAAATAAATATTTTCTTAATTTATTTAATCTCCCTTTTGCATTTAATTCTTCCGATTATTAAATAAATGAATTACATTTATTTATTTATGTCGCTAATCGTCTTAATTAAATGAATTGATTAATTTATTTAATTAATTAATCTTATCTGCTAAATTAAATGATTAAATTTAATTATTTAATTGTCAATTAATATTCCCCTCATTTTAAATAAATTAAATTATTTAAAATGTCATCTCAATCTTGACTGTCAGTCCCTTTTGATAAATAATCTGAAAAAGATTATTTATTATCTCATAAAATCCATAATTTGAATTATTTTAATTCAAATTAGTAATTAATCTTCTAAAAATCAAGCAATCGGGCAGATTCTTGATTTTCCAAATCGGATCTTCAGTCCAAATCTTATCTCTTTGATTTTTTGAATCTTGCAAATCAGGGAATCTTATCTTCTTGATTTTTCAAAAATCTTTATTTTCTAATTAATTTGTCTCATTTATTCTCCACCGTTGATCTGATTTTATTTTGACCGTTCGATTAAGGATTTTTCCCTAACCCTAATTAGGGATTCTTAGGTGAAATCTGGATCATTCATTTCATTAATTTATCTTGTCCGTCCATTTGAAATGGAATTTTCTATAAAATGCCATCTTCTCATTTTTCAGACACACACACATACTGACATTTTGCATAGTTATTATAGGCATTTGCTCTCACACTTAGTTTGTCATATGCAATTTCATTATTTATTATTATAGTCATTTAATCACTTTTGGCATTTGTTTTAGACATAGGCATTGGCAATGGGCATATGCATTTAGATTTTGAATAAATCCTTCAAAACTTGCTTTAGTCTTGTCATTTGTCATAATTGCTCATACACGAATCTGAGGGCAACATTTTACTGCAAGCTAGGAGGTGTAACGAAGGTAAAGGATGGAAGAGGAAGACTTATGGTAATATCGTTCCTTTTGTTTTCATCATTTTTCCTTTGTGCTTCGTTATTTTCAATGGATTTTAGTGTTATTGATCTAACCATCTAACAAATCTGATTTTTCCCTTGATTACAGTTATAACTCTCCCAATATTTAGTTTCTAATAAGTTAATCATTATGATGGGAGAGTTTAAATATGTTTTGATCATACATTAGAGGGGTTCAAATTTTAATCCCCCTTGCACTGTTATTCATGAGTGAGAATTGATGTAAATGAAGGATCAAGTTAAATGCAATTTTGATTGTTTTCTAAAGATGTTTGTTATCTTTGAGCAGTAAATTTAAATTAAGTGTTTAAAATTTATGAGTGATTCTTCGATCTTTGATAAGTGTTAGGATATTCCTTCCCTTTGTGGAAGTGGTATTCATTTGCATTTCATTCATGTATCTTTAGTGAATGTTAAAGTTGCATTGTGTTGAGTTAGCCTGCTACTGATAATCTGATCTTTGAGTCATGATTGATAGTTCAATTTAGTTTGTGGTTCTAAAGTTGAATTTCATCGCATCTACTCCATGGATATGGGCTAGTGTTAGTTATCCTTTTCTTCTTTCTAGTTAAAAGCATACTGCCCATTTTCTTTAAAATAAAAATAATAATATAAATTTATATCATGCAAGGGAGTTATACCTCCATCAAAATTAGAAGTTCAAAAGTTCAATTTCATCACATCTACTCCATGGCATGGGCTAGTGTTAGTTTTCCTTTTCTTCTTTCTGGTTAAAAGCATAACCCCCATTTTCTTTAAAATAAAGAAAAATATAAATTTATATCATGTAAGGGAGTTATACCTCCATCAAAATTTAGAGGAAGATAACCAATGATATGGTTATCTCTCCAATTATTCATTATCAATTGGTATTTCTTATTGGGTAGAATAGATTCAATTAGAAAAATCTGTCAACTAATAGATTTTTAGCAACTCTATTAGAGAATCAAAATAGAAAGCTTAAAATTTTCCTTGATATGTACAACAATGGTTTTACCTCATGAAAATGTTTTTCCCATGTGACAACCTATCTAGATTGGGTTAAATTTGAACAAGAATAAATTATCTCCCAGCTAAACACTCTAGCTTGGAGATACCAAAGGAGAATTGTGGAGTATATAGGAGTAAATTTTGTTTTTGAAGAGTAAGAAGAACTAGTGCAATGGCTAGCTAGAAGAGTGGTTGAAAGGTTAACAAAGATAGAGATATTATGGGACCCTCATCCCCAACATAATCCAAATAGATATTAGAATCCTCTTCTAGATCATAACACACCAAGAAGTTGATGCATAGAAGGGATTTTTTGAGTAACAAGAAGATCACCTCCTCATAGAAGGATGTTGGAAACTCTATGATTAAAATTCTCTCTACTTTTATATGAATTTCAAGTATAAAAGATGGCTTTAGTTGCTCCATGAGTATGAACATGGACGGTCTATATTGGGCCTATAAATTTATCCCAATACTCATCTCTACCTCTAGGATTTCACTGGAGAACATGTTCAAAATCCAAAAATTTACATTCAAGCTTTCACCATTGCATGCGGGACATTAGGTGTTACAAAGGAGAATGTTTTTATGTGACTCTTTGTGGAATATCTATTTGGAAAAGTATAAGACTAGTTCCAATTCTTAGAAGATAGGTGTATCACTCATTGGAACATATGGGAGAACAAGTTTACTGCGATGTTCAAACCAATCATTGATATCAAAAATTTCTTAGGTTGCCCCTTCAAAATTCAAAAAGGAAAACATCAAAATATGATGGACTTTATTGATAGATTCACTTGAATTTTGAAAGGGATTTCTCATCCCAACATGCACACTCCATCAAATTTATTGACTGTCTTTACGATTGCTCTACATACTAAGGTGCAATTTCACTTGAAATGAAAAAGTTATATGACTTCAAAGTTGTTATATTGGAAGCCACAAAGATAGAGGATGATCTATTGCTGTTAGTATAATTTCACCAGTTCAAGTCGATATGGCATCAGAAAAGAGGCTTTCTTCAAAGGATGGTCCTAGAGCATCAAGTGAAAGGAGGTTCTCACCTTATACAAATCCATGCTAGGGTCTAGTCTTATGTGAAGAAGATCACTTAGTTGGGCCTAGTGTTGATGAAAGAAGTGAAACGTACATTAGGTATTATAGAGACGAAGAAGAATATTTTAACCATTCTGATGATGAGGATGATTATTCTCTTCTTGTGCCATATCCTACCTCAATGTCCTCTATCCTGATAGAAAAATGTGTTAAAAAATCATTTGGTTGTGTAGCCCAAGTTATCCTCACACCCCCAAAGTTCAAAGAATTCACTTTAAATGTTGATGATTCAATTAAATAGCTCATGAAAATGGTCAAAGATCATGAGCAATTCAAAAGGTGTGGGAATGGTGGTCTAGGAAATCTAGATCAGCTATATTTAATACTTTGTACATACCTTTGGGCAAGGATTTTGAAATCATTGATAATCCTCTATTTGAGTTTCATTAATTTGAATTAGGTAATTTGTATTTCCTTTCCTTTGTTCCTCTTAAGACTATGATAAGTAATAATAATGGTAGAAGAGTGGTGGAGAACCTAAAGTAGATATTGAATCAAAGAAAGATGGAGAAACAAAGAAGGGGTGGTGTATTGATAATTTCTCTATTTTAGAAAGGGTTCCTCTTCCCCTTGATTAAGATTTGAAAATTCCCTCTGAGAAACCTTTGTAGGGAGATGTTATACCTGACTTTAAGAATATTTGAGTGATTGGAAATTTTGGAACTATGTTGGTAAATGAACGTGGGAGTTTTGAATGGATATTTGTGAATCTCACAAGAATCATGTTAAAGGGAAATATTTTTGCATTGGTTGGAGGTAATGGAAAGGTGTGCACATATTAGTCGCATATTTCCCCCAGTTTGAACCTATATCAATCACATATGCTCTCCACCTCAGTTAGTGAAGTGATACCTCTTGATGTTAGTTTGTTCAAAGTGATAGATGGAGACTTGGTTGAAAATTTTCTCTTGCAAAGGATGGTACAAGTATATGATGAAAAATGTCTTTTTGGGTGGTAAGAATGCACTATAAGGGATTATTCATTGTGTAATTCCATTCTAGTTTAGCTTGCTGCTCCTAAATGTGCAAATGTGGCTCATGCATGCATCTCTTATCTGTAGAAGGTCATATTTTATCTACTTGTTAATGGTTTCACATGAGCAATCATTGGACCCATTTTTGGTAGTTGTCCCCTTCCCTTGTACATTTTTCATTTTGGTTGTGTGGGATTTTTTGGTGTGCTTTCTCTTTGTGCTTACCTCATTTTTGGTTTTTTTTTCCTTCATTTTATAGTTTGACTTTGTGCCCAATGGATAAGAAATTGGTCTGATATTGTGATTCTAAGTTCATGTATCTATCCTTCGCAGTCCTTGTCCCCAATCAGAGCCATTTTTTTATCATATTTTTGGTAGCCCCTTTAAATAACCACATTCACCACCTTAAGAAAATTTAACCATACTAGGTTGTTTCCTTAAATCCTTGGTTCAAAGTTGTATCGGGTGTTGTCCAATTTTTCACAATGCCTCCCTCACATGATTGCCTAAAGGGTTTAGTTTAAGTTGTCATTGCAACGTCCTTTGTCAAGTTTTGAAAAGTTATCAAGTCTTGGGGTGGTTCTCATAACCCTAACTCACACTGAAAAAAGGAAAGAAAGTTATGTGAAATCAATTTTGTTTTGGAGCTCTTGTTAGGTTTTGAAACCATAAATGTCAGTTTTAGAAAGGGTTTCAAAAACTAAATCATTCCCATGGTGAATCATTTGAAACGGCTAGGTATTTTCCTAAAAGGTCTTCAGAAGAGGATTTATTAAAAAGGGGCCCTAAAATTTCTTTAAAGACCAATCATATACATTATTACTAGAGGGAGCAATTGATTCATTCTTGGAACTAAAGTTAACTTCAAAATAATTTTGAAAACCTCATCCAAAGTCTAATGTTTATGTATTTAAGCTAAATTTTAAGCTATTATCTTGGAAATTTAAAAATTCATTCAAAGAAGGAAATAATAGTACCATAAGAAAATGTTTTGCAAAGATAACACTTAATTGAATGCATAATCATTGATACATATTACAGATATGGAAAATAAAGAAGCACATTGTAGAGGAAATGGAAAACACATAAATGAAAGTAGAGATTCTCACAATTATCACATCACAAGAGTTGGACTTGAAAGCCAAAAATATTATATATTTATATATATTCATTGTATTAGATGCCAAAATAGAAGATTTCATTACATAGGTTTTTAGACACACAAGGTAAATATGAGGAAACAAATGCCTTCTACTACCTCTCAGAGGCATTCAATCCACATAGGGGAGAAAAAAAATCTCATTCAATTCCAGGAAATGGGTGAAGGTCTCCAACATGTTTCACTTCAGCCCAATGTGGAGTATGAAAACAACTTGCTTTGTTCATTCATTTCTCAAGGTAGTGGCAATGCAAACTACATCACCCACCAGACCAATGCATGGATACTCAGTCAATTTCCCCAAGGCATCCTCAACAAAGGAAAGATAAACCAACCTCACCAAAAATTTTAGTATCCCTAACTCCCCACTCTAGCTTCTCGTAGTTGTAAATGATGTAGATGAAGTGCTCCAATAAATATAAGTTGTGCACATGTACTTGAGCCAACAAATCATCATCAAATATCTTCTTTATCAACCCCCCTTTCACATCATTGCGGATGAGGAAAATCTCCCTAATTTGATCTACGACTAGCCTCCTCACTGCAATACATTCCACTCCCTCGATGGAGAGGAAGTCACTCATTTCTCGGATTTTTGGAAGTGCTTGATATGTTTGAAGTTGCAATTATCATTTTTATGAATGAGAGAACTTAGTTTTTATTTATAGAATGAAGGGGGTAAGCTAGGGGAGTTTTCTTGAGAGCAGTTAATAGGTCAAGGACACTCAAGTTGCTTCAAATTTAATGAACTTAACCAAGGATGTGATGATATTTTAGTGAATTATGATGTGGCATTAAGGAAATATTATGCATTTAAACTACGCACATGAATATGCTCCTTTGTTGACATGTCATTAATTATCATACTCATAAAATACAAGCTATTCACACATGTTGAAGGAAATGGGGCTCATTCAAAATATTGGTAGTTCATTCCCTTGTCCTAATCAATCGAAATATGTGATGTTGTAGTAACAGAAAAAGTATACCTTTTCCTTAATTTGGAAATAATTGTCATTGCATTAATCTAATTGTGCCTAGGTTCATTTTTGTAATGTGTTGTAGCACATTCACATTAATATTAGGCCCCTTTTCAAATAAAACATGTACCAAAAATGTACCTTATTTGGGCGTTGTAAGGTGTTGTAACACACTTTCACACTTATCTAGGGTTCTCTTAATTAATCATGGTTAATTAGAGTTAATTAGCTCCTTTATTTCAAATGTAATCCTTATTTATGACACCTTTCGAAGATCTATCCTGACACCCATAATTCAAATTGCATAACATTTAATTGGGAAAAATTAAGGTCCTAGAATTTGGTGCCAGGACCCATTCGTTCTAGGTGGGGAATGGGTCCTCCCTTAAAAAGGACCCCTTTTTTGAATTTTATTTTGGCAAGATTTTAATACATTCATTTCCAGATCTAGTGTCAACTTGAATTGTTTGAATTTTAGGGTTAATTCGCATAATTTCATCCTAGACTTACAAGAATTTATGCATTATAGAAATTTTGAGTTGAAAAGAGTTCACAAGAGCATTTTCAAAGACATTTCAATGCAGATTATCAAGGTTTTATTGCAAAAATTCAAGATCATTTTATCATGACAAAGGTTTAGTGCATTCATGCACGTTGTTGAGTTAAGATAATGAATGTAGTTGATAATAGAAAAAATGGCTACTTTATGGTTAAGGATATAGAACACTTTTCTCCCACAATCATTCAAGGAAAACCCTAGAGATCTCAATCCAAATGTAGAAAGGGGGGAAGAGATCTTGCAATAGGGTGTCCTACGGTGTGATTAAGGAGTAAAAGAGAGGGTTCACCACCAAGCTAGGGCTTGGAAAGAAAATAGATGAATGAATCATGAAAAGTACTATACAAAACCTAACTAGATTGTTGGTGTAAATAAAGTCTTGTACCTAGTTCATTCATTACTATGGGACTTATTTACACATGTTAAGTTTACTTAGGTCCTAGAAAGGAGTATTTCTAAAATGTGTTGTCATTAGTTGTTATCTTATCTTTTGACAACTACTACATGTGAACCTAGGTAAGTGTGATGAGTTGTCTTATGTCATGTGATTAAGACACTTCTCATAATCCTCTGACATCATGTATCTCACCTTGGCTATAGAACCAAGGGGTCTCTCATTGTATACACAATCACAATCATATCATTGAATCATATTGATAAGAATATAGTTTATTCTTGTCACATTCTATTCTCTTTTTTTGTGCTCTCCACTTGATCTCAAGATCTTGGCAGCCATAGCCAATTCTAACATGGTATTAGAGTGGGTTGGGTGCCATTGGAGAGTCTTTTTCTAAAGAGAGATACCATATTTTGGCGTTCCATTTTTGGCTCTTTATTGCAGGTTCATATTAGACCTTGCTGGTGCAAATCTATTCTAACCATTGTGTTTAGAAGGTTCAAGAAAGTCAAATTTTCCTTTCGTTTCGCCCAAATTGGACATACGAGGCCAAATCTATGATGGTTTGAAGCTGAAGAGTGGTTTCCAGATCAAGAAGGTAGCTACATTTTTGGAGCATTTTGGGTCAAATCCAACCCTACCATCATGTCCAAAAGGGCCAAAAATCCTAAGATCGACTATCAATTTGTCCAAATCGGAGCAGTTGTCGGGTGAGGCAAATTTTTTTCCCAAGGAGCCATACGGCCCAAAAGGCATCATCATTCCAGTACTCGGTACGATTGTTTGAAAAAAGAATAATATTTATTTCACCTAATATTTTTTGAATTATTTTTTTGAAAAATTTAATTGTGGGCGACTAAATTTGTGGTTGTAAAGTTTATTTTTGAAAAAATATTGTAAAAAATAAAAAAAGTGGTGGTTTTAATTTCTACATAGTACGTAGGATAGGGTACTCAGTGTACCCTGTACCCATGGGTAGGCTCAGTGGGTGCCACATAGCCATAGGCCATGGGCCCTATCGTCCCCTATTTTCTCATTTGGGGGGTTCAATACATTCATCGTCAAACAAAGGCATTAAAAATAAGTGACGAAATTTGAAAATCCGGCAATCAAAAAATAAAATTGGCTAGTCCTCTCAAAAATTTGGTGAGCGAACCATCACATCAACGGTTTCAAAGTCAAGTGGCGGCCATATAGAATACTCTCATAGAATATTCCACTAGCAGAATATTTCTTTGATGGGGTCAACTTGCGACGGGCTTCAAGCCGTCAATTTTAAGCTTCTTCCATCGGTGATGATCAAATAACTGTCAAATTTAATCTTGTAGTGTGATGATGTCAAAAATACATGAGCAATAGGTCAACAGGTTTAAAAAAAAATTTCCCCCCTCACAGATTGCATTTTCATTTTGGCAGTCCAACTTCAAACACAAATATCTTAGTCATTAACTCCTTTTTGAGTGCATTTTTTTTTTTGGGGATAATTTTTTGTGCTCTATGCAGTGGTGCAATTAGTTTTTGGTTTTGGTTTCTGGTTTTTCCAAAAATTGAAGATTCGCATAGGTGTTGCTGCTTGGTCCTCATTTTGGGAACTTCGGGAGCTCATATTTTTCTCCTATGGTAACATTTTTTGGTGCAATTTGTTTTGAAAGTGCATGATTTTTTGTGTACTTTTTAGTGGTATGATCAGATTGATCTCATTTTGTACCAAAAATTGTACTTGATTCTATGGCCAAATTTTGCATTTGCATGTATCGAGATCAAAGTCCACTTCGTTGTTTTTGGCAAGTGGAAATTGTAAATGCACTAAATATAATGTGCCAAATCATAAATTGCTTGGTGGGGTTTCATGATTGAGTAATTTGGGGAAGTAATCTTGTAATGGTTGGTTGCATTCTTTTGCTTGGTTTGTGTTCTTGTAATGAGTAAATCTCAAATTGAATTCCTACCTCCACATAATTATGCTACATGGAGAAAATTAGTATGGCACTATCAAATGATGAAAGGTCTAATAGGTCATCTAAAGGAAACCACTCAACAACCTACTAATGCTAAAGAATTGGTAAGGTGGGAGATTGATCATGAGAAAACACTTGGAAGCATATGTTCATTAGTCTTATTTGATTTGCATTTTATATTGAATCATGTAAAACACCTAAAGAGGGATGGGAGACTTTTGAAAAATTGTATGGTAAAATAGATAATATTAGGGGATATCAAATTGATAATGATTTGATGAATCTTGATCCTAAAATTTTTGACCACATCCAAGACTACATCTCCAAAATCAAGCAACTAAGAACAAAGTTGAAAGAATGCAACATTGATAAAGAGGATTTATTGTTGATTCTGAATGTGTTATCCAAGCTTGATCTTTAGTATTCAGTATTTGTTTCTGGCTCTCATACCCATCGAATTTATATGCGAGCATCATATGTTGATCCTAAGTTTGATGAATTTGAAAATATCCTAATCCAAGAGGAAGCTAAGTTAGTGAACATGGGTCTAATCAAGTCTTCCAAGTCACAAGCATTGGTGGCAAATGAGTCTAAGGTACAAAAAGAATTAGGGAATCTTGATAAGAAGAAAAAGAAGAAAAATAACAAGCCACATAATGAATCAGAATCCTCATCCTCAAAACGAGAAACATCTAAGAAGGTGTACCATAGAAAAAAGGCAACTTGCTTGATTTGAGGAATAATTGATTGGACTTAACAAGGAATTGATTTAGTGTTGTGAGGTGTTTTAAACATCCACACTAGGTCTTGGACACTTGCGAACTGAATAAAATGCATCTAATGATGTCTTGTAAAGGTGTTGTAAAGTGTTGTAAAATAATTTCATGCCTCTAGACTTAATGGACCCATTTCTCCCTAATTCAACATTATAAAATGTGTTTAATAACATTATCACACTGATGGGACTTCAAAGTTTTTTTCTCTGTATTATTTTTTTATCCTGCCTTATGTCTTTGGTCATCTATGGTGTTTAAGAAAAGCCTAGGGTTGGGGTTTTACCTTTGTCTTCATGTAAAACCCTAGTGTTCATCTTACACCTTAGGTGGGATCTATTTGGCCATTACTTTTTGGGAAGGTTTTAAAACAACTTAGGCCCCATCACTCGTCTAGGCTGGGCCCCTTTTTGTTTTATCATTTTATTTTCTTCGCTTGACTTTATTTTTCCTAAGTCTTGGTTGGTCCCGTGTTCCCTCATTAAAAACAACTTATGTCATGTTTGTCGTCAGCCTAGTGATTTCCCCTTATTCCTTTAATAAATGTTTTTTTTATTTTGCAGAGGGACAATTTCACATGACCATAGATAAATCATTGTTTGATCTCAGTCGTTCCCCGCCATCTTGTGATGACCCCACCACACTATTTTGGTTGATCGCGATATTAGGGGAAAGTGCCACGTGTCTCATCTGGTGAAGCTGAAGGGATGATAAAATACTTTGATATGTCTTTAATACATTATGAAGCGGGCTACTAAAGCAGTTATGTGTTGCATGTGTTTCAAATAAATGAAGATGTTATAATCTTAGTAGGAAAGGTGCTTGAAGGTTAATGACAAAGCTGGCAGCTGTGTTGGATGAACTAGATTATCGATGGTTGAGATCCACGGTTGCCCGCCATCGCGTGATTAGAAGTTTTGAGGTTTTTATTGATTGTGATATCACGGGCGGGTGCCACGTGGATTTCCTTGGAAACGCGTAGTATGATGGGCCCCTTATTTCCACGATGGAGATTGTGTTAGTTTGTTTTGAAGGCAACCATTTGATGATTCAACAACTAATATTTGAATCTGTATAAAATGCGATTGGATCCATTGGTGCAGCACGCGAGTAAGCTTTAATGGTGGACATGAAATCTACTACCATGGTTTGATCGAAATAAAGAAACTATTCTTCTGCTTTTGGTATCATAAAGAATTAAAACATCTTTGCGAAGCAGTCTCAAGGCCAAGGATGAAGTTACAAGTTATTGCAGCAAATATTTGGATTTCTACAAACACAAAGTTGTGTGTTGATTTATGTATCTCCTGTTTATTCTAAATTCGAATTTGGGGGAAATTTGTTGTGTGCTTGTCGTAGGGCTTGTTGATTTTTTTTTTAGGGCTATAGGTTTTTTGAATTGTAGCAAATTGCAAGGTTCTATTCTGTAATTCCATATTTTCTATTTAGCCCTAGTTTGTTTGAAGTTTGAAATTGCAAGAAAGCCCTAGTTTACCAAAGATGGCACCGACAAAGCAGCACTCTGGGTAGATTGATTACTTAAGTAGAAACCTATATGATGATTTCCTGGATCAATTGCCATTGTCAACAAATGATAGGAAGAAGAGGTTGGTTTTGATTTGAGGAAAAACTCTAGGGGAGGGATTAGTGTATAATTGTTCTAACATAGCCGATGCTAGGGTTTCTCTTACTGGTCTAGAGATGTTCAGATTGTGGTTTGGACAGAGGAATTTTCCTTGCCCCTTTTCTAATGGTTGGATGTATGATATGGGTAAGTTGGTGGTACCAAATGTGTTCCTTGATATAGATTTTCTTAGGGCAGTGGCTACATGATATGACCCTATCACACAAGTGATTCCAGATGATGATGGAGAGGTTCTGTTAAGCATCAACAGAGAGGAATTCTGATAGGTTTTTGATTTGAGTGAGCCTAGTATGTTCTTGGTTCCTATTGATCTTGAGGAGATGAAACAAAAATATGGGAGGTTGAAATCACTTTTTAGAGCTAAGCTGCTCCCACCTCATTTGGCTAGGGTAGGGGGTTCAAAATTCTATATTAGCCCTAATGAGCAAGAACCTTTCAGACTGAATTGCTTTGCAAATCATTTCTTGGCCACCTTTTACTCATTGTGCTAGATTTTGGGTTTTAACCCTAGGTAACACAGTGGTGCCTGTTACTTACATGTTCATGGGAGTGCAAATACAACACCCTAATTTATCAGTGATTTATGATTTTTCTTCTTTGTTGGGTGAAATAATACATGAAGGGTTGTTGAAGTTGCAGAAAAATGATACAGGCACTCCATTATTCTAGTATTCCATGTTAATGTATATGTTCTTGTATAAGAATGTTGAATTCTTCTCTAAGAAGATGTAGTTAAGGTAGTGGGTTAATGGAGAAATATTGCCAGTGCAGGTGTGGAATATAGATTTATAATGTGACAGAGAGAATGCCAGTTATGTGCTTTTTGACAATTGTTTTACTTCCAGATTAAGAGCCAGGCTGGTGGTAAATATACCCAGGATTCCTAAGGATTTGCATGATTTCCTCAGACCAAAGGGGAGGAAAGAAGAATTGAAGGTTTTCCATAACTGGGATGATATTATTCCATACCCAGTCAGCACTGTCTTGAGGGTGTATGGTTTTTAGGGGACCCCTCATATATTGCCATACAATGTGCCACCAAGAGTGGGATTTGCAGAAGTTATGTGGTAGATTGATTGTATCCATGAGGACAACCTTACTAGGAAAGGTAAAGGAACCTTTTTCCTGGATTATACTATGGTATCAAATTTTTTCTTTTCAAAGGGGGCTGGGTACACTTTGGGAATTTTTTTGAAGAATACCATTTGAGGTGTGGTCCCAAGCAACATCATGATCCTGAGGGCTTCTTTGCTCTTTCCAAAAAAAGGATAAAAGGTGGTAAGTTTATGCATGAGTTCAACTTCACTGAAGACTTGATTAGGAATGAATTTGACCTAAATAGGTAGGAGTTGAAAAAGGAGAAATGGGTAGCCTATGACAAGCTATTGGCTATTGTGCACAAAATGGATCCAAAGTATGATCCATTGATGGAGTTCAATCCATATCATAAGAAAATTTACTTCTTGATGGGAAATTTTAAAGAACTCATGGGCACCTTGATGACCAGACTTGGGCATACAGGAGGAAGATGCCAAGCCAATTGAAGTGAGGCTAGCTTACCAACCTATAGAGAGATGGCCTATTTATAGAAGGAATATAAATGATAGTAGTGATGAGGAAGAATAGGATAGAAAAGGAAAAAAAAATAATGAAATTGCCTACTCAAAAAGGTCCAAAGATCAAAACACCTGGGGAAATTAAAATTATTGATTTGGAAGCATCACTCGAAAATAGTCCCTCACCACCACCATCAGAGCCAACTCCTAAAAGGAAAAGAATTGAAGAATCACAAGAGGGTTTGGTGGGTGAGATTGTTGTCACTGACTAGGACATGCAGATGGGTATGCCTTCCCCTCCTAGGCCGATTGAATTGGTTTTGTCTGATCTGGATATGAAAGGAAAATGTGTGCAAGATGCAATAATGGATGCATGTAAGGAGTTTCTAGATGATAATGCATTTGTAAAACCTCCAGTCTTCTTGCAATTAGTGTGGAGAATGAAATTGGAAGAATATGAAGACAAATGCAAGAGGAGAAGATAATTGAAACCTGATAGGTCAGACTAGGAGAATGATGATGAAGTGAAAGCTGAACTAATGGAAGAGTTCAAGAGCATCACTCCTGAGGAGGGAAGAAAACTAGTAATCAATCTGGTGTCTTGATATTTCCTGAGTGGGACATTGTAAATGTTGTATCTTTTAACGATATTATGAAGTCCAAGCACCCCTTACAAGATTCTAAAGAAGAGGTCAAGGAAATGTTGCAAGATTCTGCCTTCAGTGAAGAGTACGAGACCTTAGCAATTTGGGCTTTGGCTGCTCAAGGGAGAAAGCCAAATGTTACTGATATCAACCCAAATTTAAGAGGAGGGTTGATAATAAAGATAGCTTCAGAGACCTCAACCACAAAGGCTACTAATTTGACTGTAAATGTGGCCAAATTGGCCCAAAACACCACTGAAAGAGAGGAGGCTGAAAAGAAAATCCTAATGGAGAATTACAATGTCATAATTGGGGAATATAGCAAGATGCAACAAACGAATGTTGAGCTATAGAATGAGGTGGATAGGTTAAAGAACAAGTAGATTGGGGAGACATCAAGTGCTCTAGGGATTAGTACATTTCCTTCCACATCAAGCTCAATTCCTCTTGCTTCTCCTATTGTTTCTACACTAGGGTCTCCTAGCCAAACTCCTTCCCTCAACCCTGCTTTAGAGCTAATTGATGAAGAAATAAAATACTTTGTTGATCCTTGAAAGAAGCAACTAATGCACAAAATTGTAGAGTTACAAGCATCCTTGAAGGTGAGTGAGGAGGGAATAGTTTTAAAGCAAAGGGAGGTTGTAAATGTTGTATTGAGGCACTTAAATGAGAAAGTTGATGACAGGTTTTCATCTATGTATTCTTTATATTCTTTATTATTGAGTGCAATAAGGAATATTGATAGGGATTAGGAGGTAGTAGTACCATTAATTGAAAATTAGATCCCTATGGCCAATGATCTAGATATATAATGTATAAAGCATCAAGGTTTGATATAAATAATAGGCCCCAATCATTAAGGCCTACTCAAGTGTTAGTTAAGTCATTACAAGGTTTTCAGACCGTACCAGATGACTTGAGTAGGAAGATCAAAGAGTTGGTGAAGAAATTTGATGATTGGAGCAACACATTGTTACCTGTTATAATTGATGAGCAAGGAAATATCAGGTCACTCCAATAGTGGCAAGATTGGGAAAATGAAGTCATCAATGATCAAATTAGATTAATTTGTGATGACTCAGACTATAATTTATTGGTGAGTTGTATGGACAAAATCATTAGCACCAGTTCATTCTTAAAGTCTTTTGAAAGAGAAGCAAATCAGGTGGTAGTTAAGTATACACCTTATAGTGTCAAGGTGAATGAGGTAATAAATTTTGATTGGCCTACTGATAAGGAATACCAAAAATGGGTAAATGTATATATAACTAAGGAGAAGTGAAAAAGAGTAGGATGTTAATGGTTGACAGATCAGTTGTTGCAGTTACAACAGATTCTAGTTTTGTTTTTGGTGACAGTCTTGGCATGAAATTCTTGAAGTTTTTGTTGCTACATCAATCATTCTCAACGGACACGATGAACAAAGGGATTCTCTGGGGAAATTTTTGTTGTAACAAATTTTTGGAATGTTACAAAGCCGTCCAATTGGTTGGTGACAGGTGTGCTTTCTGGCCCGATGGTTGTTCGCTCCTTTTTTTCAATAAGAAGGATTTCAAGGCTAGAAGTATGGGTTAGCAAGTGAGATATTTTTTGGTCGAGTCTAGGTGAAGTGCAGAGAAAATTGTAAAGTTTGATGGTTTTAGAAAAAAATGCAATTCAGGTTTTGATTCATTCTATAGTAGGTTTTGAATTCATGAGGATTTGATGTTTTATGATAGTATTGGCATTTGAATTGAAATGATTAATTCAAACTCATGTCTCTCCATTGTACATGCATATCTGAATTTTGAATAAGATGATCAAGGGTTATCTCATTCTTCTCACTGTTGTGGTGTGTATGATTCTTGTTTAAGCTTTAATTCAACGAATTAATTAAAATGCTTGAATGGGGATTGTTGGTCAATAATTCATGTATGAGGATTTGATAAGTAGTATTGGGTTAGAATACATGTTGATGAGATTGTAAAGCAATGTTCTCGAGGATCTTATATGTTATGTATTGAATATGTCATAAACCCTTAAATGCTTATGAATTTGACTCCCCCAATGGATATATGGCACTGATTTGAGTTCTACTAATTCGTATGGTTCAATATTTGTTTGTATTTACCTAGAGCTTGATACAAATTGCAAATCAATGACTATCTTATACTGTGAAATGTGTTGTAGTTATCTCATGCTCCAAATAGTTGATATTATTGATGAATAGCCAATTCTATTTGGTATTATCCTATTATGTTGAGCTATTAAATGTGATTATCTATTGTTGTTAATGTTGTTTATGATAATGGTGCAGAGGTTGTAAATTCATTAAGGGATCACCGTCTCGGGTCTTGCAGTGCCCAAAGTGTATGAGGTTTTTAAAATCCTTGTTAGTTGGTCGAGGTCCTTCGAGTTGCCCTTGATTCAAATTTTCAATTCCATAGGTAGATTAGAAGACCAACCTGGTTACAATAAAAACAACCAACACACACTAATCTAGAAGGCTTGTGAATTAAATATAATGCTAATCTAGTGTTGGAATGTGTCTTACACATTCACATTGGATGTTGTGCCTTCCTAGGCTATGTGGACCTCATTTTAGTGTTGTAAAGTGTATTTAATCACACTTTCACATTGAATTCTATGTCCCAAGCCCTAGTTGACCTTCACATCATCACTAATAGGCCCCTATTACCTGATATTATGCATCCCGAGGCATAATTTGATGAAATAACTGACAAAGTCATCATATAAACCTAATTTATACATTCCCCAACAACGTAGCTGGAAAATGGACCCCTCTGGGACTAATTCATGATTTTTGGCGAATGAGTCCCTACCAGGGGGGGCTGATTCGACCAAGGTGGCAAATGAGTCCCATTTGGGCCATTTTTGACTTTTGAGCAGGAAATTTTGGAATTTTCGACACCTAGAGAAGTAGAAAGTGCAGACCAAAGGATCTTTTTTCCACCTTTGAATATTCAAAAATTCAAAAGTAGACTCATTCTCCATGGGTGGCGAATGAGTCCCACTTCCAGGCCTGTTTTTTGTTTCCTACATTTTTGGATACCCATTTATCTAAAATAGGTTTCAGAATAGTTTCCTAAGTTTGGGACTATTTCACCTAGAATGTTGAATGAGTCCCACTAGGCCTAAAAATTAGGATCAATAACATTTCAAAATTAATTTCAAGCCTCCAACAAGTTTACAAGTGCACTTCTTCAGTTTTATCCATTTATGTTGTTGTTTGCTTTCATTTCTAGGTGTTTTTGCATTACACAATGTGTTTTCAAACACTTCATATTTCTTACATTTTGCATACATAATCAATCAGTTTTATTAGTTAGTTGCATATATATCATTTCATTTAGTAATATTTCCATCACACTTTCACTAGTTTGAGTGAACCACCTAGATTTGTGGTGTGGGATCTATCTCTTTCCTTTAGGTGAAAGACCCTAATTGAGCAAAAGAGATATAACATTCCTACACTATAAAATCTATGGTCCAGAAGGAGAGGGATTTTTGTGCATATTTCAAGAAGGATGGACATGGAGAACACTATTGTTATAGGAAGGATACTGATGAGTTGGAAAATCTTCTAAAAATGAATCACATTAATTTTCTTTCTAAAATGTTTGAATCTCCTCCTCCTTAAAAAAGTTCTAAAAAGGAAAAATGTCAAGCATCTACATTAAGAAATAAAGGACAAGCCCTTTAAGCTCTTTCAGGTCCAATATTAGGGAGATGGATTCTAGATTTAGGAGCATCTCAACATATGGCATCTTCGTAGTCTATATTCTCTTATTTTCAGCCTTGTACTATATCTCCTATCTTGATGGTCCAAAAAATACATACATGAGTGTAATAGGGAAGGGATCTATTAGATTTAGGGACAATTATTTTCAGGATGTTTTGTGTGTTCCTCATTTTATGAACAATCTTCTTTCCATATATCAGATTACACATGGTGGAGATGGGAGAACTATTTAGTTCACACCTAATTCAGTCAACATTTGAGACTTGGAGAGTAGAGAGATCATTTCTACTAGGGTGGTTGATCATTCATCTTGGTTGTATACCTTTTCACATTTTTCTTCTGATGATGACATTGTTCCTTTGGCTATTGATCATCTGAACCATGATTCAAAGGAGACATTTGGCTTCTTGAACTTGGGAGTTTTCACATCAGATCCAGTTATTGAGTCATGAATTTCATCTCCTCCACATAATGTTGTAGTTGATGATGCTTGTGATTCCACAGTTTCGGTTCCTTATGATTTAGTGTGGCAGAACATACCTCATTGTCTTCCAGAGATGGCTACTTGTGATGACTTCTT
This sequence comes from Sequoia sempervirens, assembly GCA_007258455.2. NCBI lineage: Eukaryota > Viridiplantae > Streptophyta > Pinopsida > Cupressales > Cupressaceae > Sequoia > Sequoia sempervirens. The sequence goes on along the minus strand of VDFB02105785.1, from coordinate 154,566,588 downwards.
GACAGGTATTTCAGACTTGTTTTTGGAGTCTCATATTGTAGATTTGGGAGACATCATTGATAGCATTCATCTTCTCTTTGATTGAGAATAACCTTTTTCATTTGTTGTGAGGGAACACTTTGACCCTTTTGTTCATTCTCGACATGATCATTTGTCACAAATTGATGTGACTATAGATACTTTTGGACAACATTTGTAGGAGGATTCTTTGTCTTCAGAGGGGATATCCTTGTCTTTGGATCATGTTCTACATTCATCTCTACTAGATGTTAGATTTTCCTCTTTAGCAGTGTGGCCTAGAATGCCTATTTGGATGGTGTCAGCTTTTGACAGTGACATGGAGACACTTGAGCATCATTCAAATACATCATCCATCATTCATATTCCTAACATCCTGCAAACATCCATGGTTGTGTTTGTTCCTAAGGGGAGGAACGTTGTTCGGTGAGATTGGATAATCTTCAACATTCAATGTCGAGCTTCTACCACCATTGCAGGAGACTCAACATTGAGGAGGGGCTTCCTTGTCTCTCTTCTACTTCTCCCTTATGGGGGTGTCTTTTTCCTCACATGGGGTTTTTTACTTCTCATGCATCATTCAGAGTATTTCACATTTCTTTTTCATCTCTCTTTTGGTGAGGATTTTTGTCCCTCTAGGTTTTCTCCTTTTCTCCATTTGTAAGAGATTGCATTGCATTTGTACATGGGTACCTAACATGGCCTAGTAGTTAGGACCCATCTTTACATCTTTGTGTCATTTGCATAATAATCTGCTACTTCGTAAGTTTCACTTAACGGGGGGTGTTGTTGTAAATATAGTCTTGGACCTAGTTCAAACATTACTAGGGGAATTATTTACACATGTTAAGTTTACTTAGGTCCTATGAAGGAATCTTTCTACAAGGTGTTAGTTGTCATTAGTTGTTATCCTATCTTTTGACAAATACTACATGTGAGCCTAGGTAAGTGTGATGATTTTTCTCATGTCATATGATTGAGACACTCGTCATAATCCTATGACATCTTGTATCTCACCTTGGCTATATAACCGAGGGGTCTCTCATTGTATATACAATAACAATCATATCAATGAATCATATTGATAAGAATACAGTTTATTCTTGTCACATTCTATTATCTATTTTTTTGCTTTCCATTTGGTCTCAAGATCTTAGTATACATAGCTAGTTCTAACACAAGACCAACATCAAAGAACCAAGCACATTGGGATTCATATGCACTTCATCAAAGAGTTGACTTAGGATTAATTCATTGACTTGTGCTATTGTCTGATAGCATAGTAGGTTATAAAAAATATTCACTGAGAGTAAGTAACATCAATTCCAAGCTCTCTTGGGGGTGAGGGATGTGTTAGGGGGAGTCACTTGAATTCTCCATTCTCCATTTTATATTTATTTATTTTCTTCTCTCTTTTGGAGGGGTAGTTTTTCCCAAGATGTTTTCTCCCTTTCTTCACTTGTGAGAGATTGCATTGCATTTGTACATGGGTACCTAATATGGCCCAATTGTCGGGATGCATCTTGCATGGTTTTCCTGATTCTTAATTCCCCCAGTTGCACTTAAGTGGGGGTGTTGGTGTAAATAAGTATTTTTAATTATTACACTTTACTTAAGCTTACTTAGGGAATGCATATCATTGCAGTTTGCACTTGTGACACCTAGTTATTTGCATCTCGCATCTAGGTTTGTTCATACATTTATAGATGTGATTGAGACACTTAGGAAAGTGTGTGTAGGAGGAATCCCACTCTTTGTGGTGTGATCTAGTTATCACCTTTTTATCTCCACTTTAGGTGGGTGATCCACTTTTCATGGAATTATCTATTATTTCTTTCTACCTACCCTTACACATGAATGTGACACTTGTCTCATTCATGGCCCTTCCTTGTGTTCTATCTTTCCTTTATAAGAAAACCTTGTAGATACTTGTAATTTAACATCTTCATGCATATTGAGAATACAATCATCATATTCTCTCTAAATACAAGATTAAGGATATAGAACAACACTTTCCTCCCACAATCATTCAAGGAAATACCTAGAGATCTCATTCCAAATATAGAAAGGGGGAAGAGATCTTGCAATAGGATGTCATAGGGTGTGATTAAGGACTAAAAGAGAGGGTTCACCACCAAGATAGGGCTTGGAAAGAAAATAGATGAATGATGAAAACTACTATGCAAAACCTAACTAGATGACCTAGGAAATGAAACTGAAATACAAAATATAAAACTAGAAATGAACAGAGGTGCACCTAGAAGAGTGATGAAGTCAGAACAAGATTCAAAACCCCAATAAATTTTTGTTTGATTCCCACTAAGAGTCATATGCTATTCTAGGCGATTTAGTCCCAAACTAGGGTTTCCGTGTCGAAACAAGAATCTATTAGAGTATGACCTCAATCCAATAAAATATGGAAAAAGCCCTGTATTGAGACTCATATGCCACAAGTGGCATATCAGTCCCACTCAGCTTTTTTACAAGGTTAAGACTTTAATCTTCTCTCCTATCTCTGCTCTTCCTGCCACACTTTATTTTCAGGTTTGAAACTCTGATTTGCCACCTATAGGTGACTTTTAGTGAAGATTACAACCTTGTTATGACTTGATGACTTTCTTCAACCTTGCAACATAATATTCAAAGGATCTTCAAGCTCCAAGACATCTAGATCTGAAATAACACATGTAGAGAGAGAAAAAATTGTTCATTGTTAGAGAATAGGGGTTTTCCTTTGTCAAACCCCTTTTAGGTAATTAAACTAAATGATGAGATAATGATATAAGGACATGAAGCATGAAACATGGACAATGATACCTTGTAGAATGTAGAATGGATAATGAATGTATAATAATCTAACATGAAGTGGCCATGTAGAATGTAGATCTTGATGCTACATCACAACACTAGCTCAACAATATGCTTGATGCTTGATAACCTTGACATGATGATGGATCTTGAATTGCTGCAACAATTGATGAAGAATTTTACCCTTTAATTTCATAGAAATGCTCTTGTAAACTCTCTAGACACTCTTGCGAAGTCTTGTAATCAAAAAATTTCTATTAGGAATTCTCTCCTGAAATTCTTAGCTGAAAATAAGTGAAATAACCTTGTATTTATACTTTTTTATGCCAAATTTCTCCAAATTACAACACTACAAGCCGACATCGAATCTAGGAAAATAAAAACCTGCTAAGAATTTGAACTAAATTTGATTTTGGGCCACACACCACTCATACACTAGAAGTGGTGTATAAGTCCCAATAGGCTTAACTATGGGACACATTGTTCAAAAATGCTTAGAATGATGTAAAATCCCGATCGGGGCCCAAAAACCTAGGTGGAACTCATACGCCCAAGGTTACGTATGAGTCCCAGATAAAAAGAATTAGGCTACACAATCCAAAAACACCTGAATTATGATTGGATCTTGTTTCATGTCAGGATTATCCTCAAAAAGATGCATTAATTAAGGCTTATAGATGCAAAATAAGTCCAAATAAGGCATAAAGAATCCCAATTATTTAATGAAACCCTAGATTAGTGTCAAAGTGTTATGATAAACTTTACAACACCCTAAATAAGGCATAATTAAGTCCATTTGGTTTACAAGGGTCCTAAAATTAATGTGAATATGCAAAAAAATACACTTGACAACAATAAATTAAGGGAAAAATTATTAGGTCTATTTAGATTAAAAGGGCCCTAAATCCAATGTGAATGTAGAAAACACATTACAACACTAGATCAAGGTGAAATTAGGTCCATTTTAATGTTAATCATTCCTATATTGTACCATCTCCAAGAAGGGAATACAATTTCCATTATTACATCTAGCCCCCACTTTAGCGAGAGGAGGAACTTGCTTCAAATTCACACTAAAGTAGACATTCAAGAGGGGTACAAGTGTACCGATGTGGATGGAAAAGGATGAAAAGGATAAAAGGAGGTGGCCAAGCCAATAGGATCCAAGATCCTACTCCAAAACAACATAAGTACAAAGGGACACACACAAGGTGTATGATATGGAGCAAAACAAGATACTCAAATATGTAATGTCAATAACTAAAAGAAAGAAAAACAAAAACAACAAAAAATAAAAAGAGGTGGATCAAGCCTCAACCATTTGTACAATATGATGTGTATCGGATCTAAGATGCTTTTCCAAAAATTCATGCTCACTCTAAGGCAACAAAACATTATGTTATCTGCTGAGTGAGTATCCAAAAATAGCAGCTTAGTGAGAAAGTCATGCCTCTGTATCGACTCCTCACCATATAATGAGAAAGTCATGCCCACGTTTAGGCTTCTCATCATACATTAACCATACCAAAGCTATAACTCCTGATAAATTTGACAAGGCGCCACATAACAATGAACTTTGAGCATCATGAAGCAAGCAAAGCTTCGTATGCTTGAAACTCATGAACAAACAAGATGGAACCACAAGAAAGCAAAGTGTGTTATGCAAGGTGGCCATATAACATATGTTGTAAATGTGAAATAGTGTAATGTACATTGAAAGGGAATTTTCTTAGTTCATGTAAGGTATCCTCTTAGGGAACATTGTACCCAATGTATCCAAGAGAGGACAAGTCAAAGAAATATCACACTCTCTCAGGAAATCAAACTGAATGATACCACCAAGACAAGGACACATCACAAGAATAAAGAAAATAACATAGTGAAACATGAGTGTCAATGTATGCCCCCACTTTAAACTAATTGCTAACACCATTATAGTAAGAAATTGATTTAAAGTAGAAGAAGACATGGAGCTTACTTGGAAAGCCCTATGCCAAGTCATATGTTTCCAATAAGCTACATCATGAAAAGGGAATGGGTTTCCCCCAAAATGTATAACTCAGTACATCACATGCGAGCCAACTTAAGGCATATCGTCCACATCCCAAGCTTTCTCTTATATGTACATGAAGGGTAGTAAACTAGCCAAAATATACAATGACAAGTGGCATATGAGGACAAGGCTACCTAACCCCTTTCCATCACTTAGTGCAAGACAAGGATGAGACAAGATTATTGAAGATGAGAATGAAAATAAATGTCAATTAGAAGAAATAGGTGCCTCAACTCAAGGAAGAGCACCATATTCCTTAAGATGTTGAATTATATTACACAAATCCTTACATTCATTAGTAGAATGACCATGAACTCTATGATATGCACAAAATGAATTCTTGTAGTAAAATTTATTTCGTGTTCTTGGAGGAGTCTCGATAAGATACTCTCTTGATCAGGAGTAGAAGGTGTTGCTTTATTTTGCAACAAAGTTATTTCTTTCTTAGTACAAGATGTCATACTTACACAAGACTCTTGAGATTGTGAGATTTTGTTTTCTTTAAAGAAAGGTGTAAAATATAATGTACTCCAATTGTTAGTGTTTTGTTGTGTTGAAATTTGTATTAAGTGAATAGTTCTCTATTTCTTTTGATTCTTTCAAAGGATAATACTCAAGACCATTGGTTTCAATCAATTCAGGATGCACTAATGTTAAAGCCAACTTAGACGAATCTTTTGTAATATTGTTGATATTAAGGGAAGGCTTGTTTGTTTCTTTTGAGAGGAAATAACCAAGACCATTAGTTTTTACTTGCATGTTAGGCTCTATAGGGACACGAATACCTTGTTCTCTAGAATTGCATCCTTTTCCACTATATCCAAGTTGCTTCATAAGTTCATAACCTTTTCCATAAAGTTGTTTCATTTCTTGAGGATTCAGTGGTTGTTCATAGTAATTTTCATCAACGTTTGTTGTGTAATTTTCTTGGTCTTCTAAAGTAGTTGAGGTGGATTCTTTCTAAGGGTGATCTGAATTTTGTGTTGACATTACCACTTTTTCTTTTCCCTTTTTAGATTCTTTATTTATGATCTTGTATTCTCCCATGAATGTTGGTGTGAAATCTAAGGAACCCCAATCATCTTCTAGTAGATTCATGACTTATTCAATATGATATTCATTGTCTTGCATGGGTTCCACTTGTGTATTTGGTGTTAATGTTTTCAAAGGATTCTCTTCGTTTTTATCAAATTTTAAACAATTTTTTGGTTCAGGATCAGATTCGAGTGTGTACACTTTGTTGTTGTAGACATATATCATTTTACGATGAAAAGTAAAAGTCACCCCACTCATTGCATGAATCTAGGGTCTACCTAAAAGAAGTCTATATGAAAGATCATGAGGCATAACATGGATCAATGTTTCTAATGTGGTCTTTCCAATTTTAATAGGCAAGGTGATCACACCAAGTAGTTGTTTTCTACATTGTCAAATCCAAAAATAGATAAAGAATCAGGTTGAATTTTCAATTTATCCACACCAATCCTATCCTAAAGATTTATGCTACACACATTAAGAGTTGAGCCATTTTTTACAAGGGTTCACTTTATGCCAATTCTATTGTGTCTAGCTATTATCAAGAAAGCATCATGATGTTTTTGTACTTCCAAAGGAGGGAGCTCACTTTGGTGGAAAACAAAGTCAACATTTATTCCTTGAACCAAGGTTTCTATGTCATTCAATTACTTATTAGAAGGGATAGGAACTTTTTCTAAAGCACTTTGAATCATGTTATCATAATGAGGGGAGGCTTGAATAAGGTCCCATAATGATATTTTAGTAGGACTGTTATTTAGTTTGTTCAACAAGATTATACTCCTTTCCACTTTGTGAAGGAAAATGAGGAGGCCTAGGAAGGATAGGGTTAGGAAATGGGAGGAATGTTGAGGGAATTTTTGTTGGTTGTAGATTGTTTCTAGTGTTATTTGTATGAGCTATGGTATTATAACTCAGTTGCTACAAAACATTATTCATAGCTGGGTAAAGGATAAGCTCAGGTTTGTTTTGAGTTTGAGGTCATTGTGAGGGTAGGTAGAGAATTAGAGGATTCTTAGGATGTTCCATAGGGTATGGAGGAGGTCCATTAATCAAGGGGGGTCTAATGGATACTTGTGCATTCATAACCTCAGCGGTCTTGGTTTGATGTCTTTCTAATGAAGGGGAATATAGTGTCATCCTTTAACCATCATCTAAGGAAGCTGAAATGTCATCATTTTATTACACCATGATATCCTCCTTAGTGTTGCGTGGTCTCACAACACACCCCAAGACTGAAAGACTTGGGGACCCAAGTGAAAAATAAATCTTATGGTAGGAGCTAGCAAATTGAAAGATCACTGGAATTAAAGAGAAAAGACAAATCTTTAATATAAAATTACTTCGTAATGTAAGTGTTTTGGGCACCAGGTACCGGGTACCGAAAACATTTGAAAAGGTGAAAGGTAATGCGATTTTGAATGGAAGGCTTTGGTCCAATGTTTACACTCTGGTAAAATGAAGTCTAGTAAACTAGAAGTCTAGTATAACTGAAGTCTGGGAAAGTTCATGGGTAAAGTTGAATACTAGGTACCCGGTACTAGGTGCTAATGTGAAGTGAAAATTTTAAAATTTTGAGATTATATAATGATTCTAGTAGTCCAGTATATATGTGAGGATTTATGATATGCTAGAAAGCATGTTATTTTTGATATTTTGTACTAACATTTGAATAATGGTTTTATTTACATGATATGTTATGAATGTTTTCTTTCTTTAAAAGGGATTTAATATGTGGAATTTGTGATTGTAGGAGATATAGATTGTGATGCAAAATTTGGGTATGGATGGTTAGACAAATTGTATTTACAAAAAAATATGATGATGTTGCTAGGTTCAATGATGCACTTTTAAAGATCATGCTAGAATGGAGTTTATTATAAAGATGTGCCAAATACTAGAACCCCAGGATGCTGGAGTTCAAGCATGTGATATATAAGTGTACTTATTTTGGAAAGATTTAAGAATGCAAACAATGTGTATCCAAAAATGAAAAAAACTTTTATCAAACTTATGCAAAGCCTTATGAATGTAAAAATTTTGCATGCAAGAGTGAAAATTACTTTTATCCATATTATGAAAAGTTTTAGAAATGTGAACATTTTCAAATGAAATGATTTAGGAAGAATTCAAAAATGACTATCCTAAATTGATGTTTTTAACCTAGATGCATAAAACAAAAGTTATTGAAACTTTCCAAACTGATACTATAGGTTACCAACAATCTTAAGGAGTATAGAAACAAGGTTTCCAATGCTATAAAAGGTAGTTTTAGGGCTGATTTGGGACCAAATCTCCTAGAGGGGCATATGAGTCCTAGTCCAGGTTTTCAAGGGTTCAAACAATGAAAAACACATAGTACAAAACTCCCAGAAATTAGGAAAAATTGCCTATACTAGGACTAAATCTCCCAAAGGGGTGTATGAGTCCCAGTTTAGGGTTTTTACACTGAAATCAACAAATTTTGACTTTTTTTCTAAGTTTTTCTAACTTGTATGTTGTGCTGATTGTTTGCAATGGCATAATTTCAGTGAAATTTAATGATCTAAGATGCAAAAATGCAACCTATATGCACTTCCACTAATGCAAGATTTAGAAACTCTAGAATGAAAATAAACTAATGAAAAACCTAATACAAAGATAATGCAAGCTAGATCTAGGATTATGATGCACTCCAAATAAAAAAAGATGTGTTCTAAATGCAAGTTCACCAAAATGATAAGTGTAAAAATGGTTTCTTTATGATTTAGGATATAGAACAACACTTTTCTCCCACAATCATTTAAGGAAAACCCTAGAGATCTCAATTTGACTGTAGAAAGGGGGGAAGAGATTTTGCAATAGGGTGTCCTAGGGTGTGATTAAAGACTAGATGAATGAATCATGCAAATTACTATGCAAAACCTAACTAAATGACCTAGGAAATGAAACTAAAATACATAATATCAAACTGGAAATGAACAGAGGTGCACCTAGAAGAGTGATGAATTCAAAACAAGCTCCAAAACCTTTAAAAATTTCTATTTGATGCCCACCTGGACTCATACACCAATTTGGGTGTACTGTCCCAGACTAGGGTTTTTGTGCCAAAATAGGAATCTGTCAGAGTATGACCCAAATCCATTGAAATCTCAAAAAATACTTGTATGGGGACTCATATGCCACAAGTGGTGTACCAGTCCCCCTCAGCGTTTTTGAAGGGTTAAGACCTGAATCTACTCTCCTATCTCTGCTCTTCCTGCCAAACTTTTTTTCTGGGTCTGAAACTATGATTTGCAACCTATAGGTGACTTTTAGTGAAGATGACAACCTTGTGATGACTTGATGAATTTATTCAACCTTGAAACGTAATCTTCAAAGGATATTAAAGCTCCAAGACACCTAAATTTGCAGTCACACATGTAGAGAGAGAAAAAAATGTTGATTATTAGAGAATATGTGTTTCCCTTGGTCAAACCCCTTTTAGGTAATTAAACCGAATGATGAGATAATGACATAAGGACATGAAAAATGAAACATGGAACATGAAACATGAATAATGGTCCCTTGAATGAGATCTTGTAGATCAATAATCTAACATGAAGTGGCCATGTAGAATATAAATCTTGATCTTGAACTTTGATATTAAACAATGTCTGCAAATGGATCTAGGATGCTAAATCACAACATTAGCTCAACAACATGCTTGATGCTTGATAGCCTTAAGATGATGATGGATCTTTAATTTTAGCAACAATTGATGAAGAATTCTACCCTTGAATGTCTTATAAATGCTCTTGTAAACTCTCTTAACACTCTTGTGAAGTCTTAAAATCATAAACTTGCTATTAGGAATGCTCTCTTGAAAGTATTAGGTGAAAATGGGTATATTAACCTTGTATTTATACTTGTTTATGCCAAATTTCCTAAAATTACAACACTATAAGCTGACATCAGATCTAGGAGAATAAAATCTCACCAATAATTTGAATTAAATTTTATTTTGGGCCACACAAGATGTTGGAAATTGTTCCTCAACTTGCTGGCTTGGACCTCTGTTAAAGACTTGGTGGATTTCCCCTTTATTCGTCTTCATTGTTGACCGATCACTAGAGTTTGTAACTTTGTAACCTAAGTCGTAGGGTTCTAAAATTTTATAACTTGGCGACAGTGTGTTGGTCATGGCATCGACTATTTCTCTAACTTAAGAGCCTTGTCGTAGAGTTTGAAAGTTTCTTATCTTCCTAACTAGGAAATATCTGTCATTGTCGCGGTGATCAGGAAATTTCTAACTTGCATGTAGTGGTTTTGAAAATAGCATTTTGAATGACAAGTCGATGGTTTGGTTAGACCAATTTGCATGGATGGTGACAATAGCGTACGTCGGTGACTTAGATTCTGACAGATGTCGGGACCACTTGGAGGTTGGGAGTTAAATATTTAAGTCTTTTCTAGGAGACTTGTTGCAAATATTGTAGATTCCCATCTTGATTCTCTAGAAATGCACAAGTAGTGTACGCGTGTCTTGGTGGAGACCACAAGGAACAACTGACAGTTTAGTGTGATAGTCAAATGCGGGTGTACAAGTGATTTGGTAACAAAAGGACTAACTCGTTTATACCTGTAGACATGTAAAATGTACTGATTGACATTGGACATCTGATCCAGACCATTAACATCATTTTATCTAGAATCATCCTTCGGTCTAACCATTTAATCAAATGCCTTTATTTGATTAAATTCATCAATATTCATCTCTTAATTAAATAAATCAGTTATCTAATTAAGTCATCCTTTCTCGATAGTTAAATTAACCATTATGATCAAATTATCCTATTTAATTAAATAATTAATTTTATTTGATTAAATCTCTAAAGTCTATCTATTAAATTAAATAAATTAAAACCTTATTTAATTTAATCTAGCATCATCTCTTTTAATTAAATAAATCAAAAGTCATTTATTTAATTAACCCTTTTATCACATTCTTCTCATAGTTGATTTAAATAAATCCACAAATTTAAGTCAAATAGGTCACATCATTTAGTCCCTTCATTAAATTAATTAACCTTGATTAATTTAATCTCTTTTCATGTCCCATCCTCCATCTTTTACCACTTGCACATGAAAATAGAGTTATTTGATTTATTAAACCTCTATTTTCCTCAACAAGGCATCTCTTAAGGAATATTCCTCAAGTTTGAATTCAAAATCGAAGTGGACTTTGTCCTTCTAAGAAGGCATTTACTCCTCTTACAAAGTCCTTTTTCCTTGACCCAAGTGGCATTCAATGCACCTTCTTTCCCTCTTGCATGTCATTTCAACAAATTCAAAATTCAAATATTTGCATTTATTGACACATTGTTCAAAACTTGCACATCCTCCATCCACTCACATATTGACAAATGGCACTTTTCCATTGGCTAATTCTTAGTCCCACATTGCTCTATTTTGGAAATTTTTCCATCTTCTCATTCTATAAATAAGAGGCTAATCTCCTCATTTCATCATCCACAATTTGAGTAAAGTTACTATGCTCAAATATTTAGCAATCCTCATCCATATTTTCGATTTTGTAGCAAAGTTATGCAGATTTTGGTCTTGAAGCACTCACCATTCTTCATCAAAGTGGATCACAACCTTCATCAAATCATCAAAGTTAGCATTGGAGTTGGGAAAGGGCCAATTTTCACATCAAATTGGCACCAATTCCCCCATGGGATCAAGAGTTTGCATTGTCTTTAATAGGATTTAGCTTGCTTTCTTGTTCTTTCATCTCATTCTTGCTTTATTTCCTATTTTTAGCTTTGCTAATGGATTTCATGGGGAATCCTTGTTCTTACTTGCATTTGATCTCCTAATGTGTTCTTTTGTTGTGTTTTGGAGGTATTTGGATTGGGGTTTGACATTTTGGCGCTAGAAGGAGGGAAATCTCACATTCTAATCACGTTTTTTGTCAAAATTTCCCATATTTCTTTGTCTACAGGCTCAGTGTTGCTATTCAACACCTGTTTGTTCTCCAACATCGCCATATAAGACTACTGAAAAATTCAAACTATGATGCATCAGTCTTCTCACCCATAAATTTGAATTCCAAACTGTGCAGCTAAACCTGTTTGATTTGGGAATCTTTCAAAAACTCAAACTGCACCACTGGACAAAATTGTGATGCATTCATGCTCACTATCCTGACTGCAGAGCGACGCTGAATAGCAAGCAGCGCTATATAGCACCGCTAGGGAAATAAAACTACAACACCTTCGTGGATTGCATTGCTGGAGGGGAGTATGAAGTGAAATTTAATTTGTAGGACGTGCTTTTCTTTAAATTATGGTTCTTTGGTCTATTTTCTACCTTTTTGACCTCTGTTTTGCAGAATATAATTGATTTTTCTTGTAGGTTGGATCGATCAAAGACGAAATGGAAGAGAAGCATGATGATGTCATTTCACAAAAACAAGTGTTTTTAAACACTCTAGTGTTTTTTTAACACTCTTGGAGGACTCATTATTCCTCTTAAGGAAAAATTTTCATCTTTTTATGCTTAGGATTTACTAAATTTCATTTGGGCTTTAAAAAGAACTTTTGAATTCTTGTTACAAAAAGGCTTAAAAAGAACATTAGGACTCAAATTTACTAAAGTTTGTTTTGGGATTAAAAATTGAACAAGGAAAATTGTCACACTTACTTTGGTGCTTTTAAAACAAACTCGCAATTGCTTTGAAAAGTTGAAATGAACATGTGCAACTTTGTTTTTGTGCTTGTTTACTTAAAATAACATCATCAAAAAGGACGTATACACTTCTCTCATGCTTTACAATGATCTTGAGAATCAAAAGGCATTATTTGTGATCTTAGGTTGAGATGAAGTAATCACCTTCACACTTCATTTTGGGAACTAAAATTGAACAAATATTAATGTGAGTTAGGTATATCGCATGTGTTCACCTTTAGAGGGGCGTGCCTAAGAGACACATCCGAAAGGAGAAATCGAAGGTGAATCCAACCAGTTTTTCATTCAGGCCAGTATATAAATGGATAAGACTAAACTGTGAAGTCCTCATGGTATGTAGGCCTTAGCCGTACAATGTCTTTCAGAATGGGGTACTACCGTAAAAAGCATAAGAGCTCCTAGTAGGATTGATTAAAGCCTTTAGTGGCTTGCTGGATGCTCACAAGGTACCATGTCCCTGATGTCCCATCATTAAGAACCTTGTTTGTAGTAGCCAACTAGTCCATCCAACAAGTTTATCAAAGTAGTGCATTGGAACTTAGATTCCAAGAAGTTACTTGCCATGTCTGATCTTGGTTAGAGTCTAGAGGTTAAGAATTCATTCTTAACATACCGTTATACTCTCTCCTTGGTTGCATGTAAAATAATCTCTTCTACTACAAAGGGCATGAGGCAAGCCCACCAAGAAAAATGTACCAATTGAGGTAGGATGTTATATTGTTTGTGATTCAAAACACTTTGCTTGTTCGAAAACATTTGGAAGAAAACACTTAACATCATCATCAAAATTTCAAACCCTTTAGGAAGCAAATACAATTGACCAAATTCATGTGTTATTGCTTGCTCTTGGGATTCACATCCTTAGAGGTTTCTAAAAACTAGAACTTACATCTCAATTTTCCTACTAAAGATCAACAATAGTTAACCCTTGCCTTGAATTGATCAAGTTTCCACATAAAATACTTTGTGGGATTCAAATAAATTAAGACATTGGACATCTAGTTTGAAAACATAATCAAAGAAGTGTTTGTGGTAAAAAAAATTCACTATGCAAAGATAACAAAAATTGGCTCTCACATGTGTTGAAACCTCATGATTTCCAAGAAAGTTAAAATTCCAAAATGAAAGTCCTTGAGTCAAAGTTCAAAATTTAGGATTCACACTTGAAAGGTCATCAAGAGATACAATAGGAAATGCAATCAAAAGAAACATATCAAGGTAAGAAATTTTTTTTCACAAGCTTCTATAGACTCATCCATTTGAACAATCTAGAAATGTATGCTCAATTTAAACCACTTCTTAGTTATAGAGGTCCTTAGAAGTATCGTATGTTCTTCAATACCTAGGTCTAGTAAAAAAATCATCTTTTTAGGTACATCCTAGGATCAAAATCAAATCCCCACCTATCTTCAAACATCAAAACCAAAATCACCTCATCATCAACTCTTCGAAAATCTTGAAAAAATCCTTTATGTTAAACTTTGGGAAAATCATTTGAAATCAATCCAAAATCACCTTGTTTGATTGAATGCATGTAGATGCATCCTTCTTCACATATTCCATCAAATTATCAAAACTTGTGAACAAATTCATTCCTTGATAACATCCAACATCTAGGGATTTAATAGTTCAAAATCAAAATCATCTTGTTTGGTTAGGTGTGTTTAGATGAATCCTTCTTCTTGCACCTAGACAAATTAGCATCTTGTGAATGATTCAACTCTAGGACAAGATCCAACCTCTTAGAGTTCATGAATTCACCAAAATCCAAATCCAAAAAAAATCAATCCTAAATCAAATCCTAAAGTTTAACATACCCCTTCAATATTTTCTAAAGAGTTCCAATCATCCATCAAAACATCCATCTAACATCCATATCATTATCATCCTTTGATCTTAGCATCATCCTAATTTTTTTATCTTTTGTGCATAAAGATATATCAATCAGAAGAATTAAAGATTCATCTCCCATATTCTTCAAAATTGATCCCTATTTTATGGTGCAGACTAGATCTCAACACAAGAAGAAAATGGAATCTGACAAAGAAACACCAACTTCAAGTGACCTAAGTCAAACAAAATCTGAAATGAATCCCATCAAATCAAACAATCCTTTGACAAACATTCTCTCATCATCACAAAATCCACAAGAGGAAAACCAAGGAGAAGATCTTACCTTTGGGATGTCACATGAAGAAATCACCAAAATGATCCAAAATTTGGAGAACCATAAGATCATCAATATCATGATGAAGCTTAACCCTTTATTATACATGCTTGAACTAGAAAAACAAGGGGCCAAATTACCTTCTGATTTCAACGTGAGCTCTATAGTGGAACCATATTTGGAGGTCATACCTCCAATCTCATTCACACTCCCCATCTCATCTACACCCCCATCCCAAAGCATCACTCAAAACATCCCGCAGATCACAACATCTTTTGCTCCAACTCAACCTAATGTTAATAAGGGAAGTGCATTTCTTAATGCCATTCAAACAGACCCCCTTGTCAGTAATCAAGACTTGGATGCAAACACCATTTTGGAACAAAACATACCCCAAAATCCATTACATAAGTATACCCCTCTCACTTTCCATGATCCTAATGATCCATCATCATCATCCTTCTGCAAAACACCCCAAACTTCTCTCCCCATAACTTCGCAAGGAGAAGGTGACATGTTCGAACCTGGGGGAGTTTTCGACACTACATCATTTCCTCAAGAGATCACATCCCTCACATTTTCACCTCTTCTGCCATTACCACCATTATCCACACCACTACTTGGCTTGGGACTCCCATCTTTACCAAATATCAATCAAAATCAAACCAACATCCCAAAAACCAATCAAAAAATCATGCCAAACTCTCAAAACTTGTCATCGATATCACAACAATAGATGACAACTACATAAGCAATTACAACATCATCAA
Source organism: Sequoia sempervirens (assembly GCA_007258455.2). Classification (NCBI taxonomy): domain Eukaryota; kingdom Viridiplantae; phylum Streptophyta; class Pinopsida; order Cupressales; family Cupressaceae; genus Sequoia; species Sequoia sempervirens. The sequence goes on along the minus strand of VDFB02105785.1, from coordinate 154,551,026 downwards.
CCACCCCTATAACATCTCAAAACATGGTCTCTTAAGGACCAACCACATCGATCACACCATTCACCACTCAAACCACCAACACAACATCACCTCTCACCACCACCAAGCTCCAACATATCAAGCTAATACAACATGGCATTGCAAGCAACTCAACAAGTTGCTTATAAAAAGGCATTCCTGCAAGTACAAAAGCAAAAAACCGCACAAATAGCTGCTCAACAAGCCGCACAATTAGCTACTCAACAAGTCTCACAACTAGCTGCTGAACAAGTTGTGCAACTAGCTACCCAACAAGTCGCTCAAGTGGTGCAAGATGCTCAAGCTGCCCAAATTGCACAACAAGCGCAACAGGCTACACAAACAAAATCCTTATTGCAACAACAACAACAACAAGTTGCTCAAGTTGCACAAGCACAAGCACAAGCTCAAGCTCAAGCTCAAGTGCACACCCAATATCAAGCACAACAAGAACAAGCACAAGCACAATTTCTTGAACAAAAACAAGAAACAGATTTACAAGCATATCAACAAGCAATAAAACAATACCAAGAGCAGCAAGAAGCAGCCCAATTAGCAGCCCAACAACAAGTGTTTTTGGTGCAACAACAAGCACAACAATAGGCTCAACAATAGGCAATCTTAGCACAACAACAACAAGACCAACAACAAGCGTTGTTTATGTAGCAACAAATGCAAGCATACATGGCTCGGTAGAATGCACAAATATCACCAATCAACACATCAACCAATCCACCCATCACATCCACAAGCGAACCACCTCAAAACACTTTCATCCTACCTCATGATCTGCAAAATGATGTGATAGCACAAATCAGATTGCTCTTGCAACAAGTGCTCGATCTTCAATTAGGGAAAACCACAAGAACATCTAGTAACTTGTGCTTTTATCCATTCAATAGGAGCCTTGTGATGAAACCATTCCTAAAGGGATTTGAGATTCACAAGTTTGACAAATACCATGGAACAGGAAACCCTGAAGATCACATCAGGGAATTCTAGGTTCATTACATGGAAGTCATGTATGACAATAGTTATCTGATGTGACTATTTCCTAGGAGTTTTGTAAGCCATGTTATGGAATTGTTCTCTCACCTACCTATAGGCATCAAGACATTCCAAGAAATCATAGACGCATTCATCAAAAAATACGTATGCAATATCGTGATGGATCTTAGTCTAGAGAAACTCTTAGATCTGAAACAAGGTAAGAATGAATCATTGCTTCATTCCTACAATGATGGTGATCCAAGGCCAATCAGAGCAAGTGGGTCATTCATGAGGAACAACAAGTATGCACCATCATATCCAACCTTGACGGCCTCTTAGAATTCCATCTCAAGGTCCAAGGGATCACCACGTATGACTAGTTGATTTCCAAGGTTCTCAACATCGAATGAGCCCTTACGACACAACCAGGAGGATCAACTTCATATCCTAAACAATAGAACAATTTCCCACCCACCAACTACAATGAAAAACATTGCACATGGACAAGAAACAAAAATGTTACCAATGATGGTGTCGTCAATGCCAAAGTTGTCATCGATGCCCCTCAACAGAACACACCCGCACCTGAACAACAAATCCAAAACCATCATCAAGCGAACACAATAACACAACAACCCAATAACCAAGTAATTAGTAAGGTCAATGACCAAAGAGGACCTTCCCAGTGAAACAAGAACTTCACCATGAGAAAGTACAACCCTCTCCGGGAACCACTTGAAGTCATCATGAAGAAATTGCTAAATGAAAACCTCATCAAGATTCCCACCTATGAGAACTACCAAAAACAAAATTTGGTACAATGAGAATCAACTCTGTGATTTCCACAAAATCAAAGGGAATACTACAAACAACTGCATGAGACTAAACAACATAGTCCAAGATCTCATCAATCAAAGAATCATAAATATGGAACAGCCAACAGGGAATCAAAATCTCAAAATATACATGAAACTGATGCCTAACCATAACAATAAAGGGAGCAATAACACTGATAAGGGAAAAGGCACCCTCACAAACATGAATCATGTGTATGAAATTTTCATTTCCTTCCTAGATGAATATTGCATAGTAATCACTATCAAAGGAGCTTAAGCTGATTGTGGAGTCACCACAAGAGGCTGAAAAGTTACTATCACAGGATCATCCCAACCAAATAGAACTTTCATGTCCAATTCAAGATTTTTTCCCAATGGTTACAATGTCCTAGATTAGCTAAAAAGAACACCAACACAAATCTCCATCATGGAGTTGTTAAAAATCTCATCTGCCCATAAGAAAATCCTTGAGGAAGCATTGGATTCATCCACTATCCCCGTAGATCTTGATATGGAACAATTCCAAGCTATGGTTAGCAATATCATTACCTCGAACCTCCTTACATTCTTTGACCAAGATTTTCCCACTCAACCATCTCATAACCATGCACTCCACTTAGAGGTCCTAGTCAAGAAAAGTAAATTCAAGCGAGTCTTGGTGGATGGAGGTGCGGGCTTGAATATTTGTTCCCTCAATCTCATTAAACAGTTAAAAATCTTAGAGGATTCCATCAACAAAGGAAAGGGTATTTCAATTAGAGCATATGATTATCAAGAAAGAGTGTCCCAAGGCATAGTCAAAATACCTATTCAAGTAGGGCCATTTATCATGGAAACCACCTATCAGGGCATAGACCTTGACTTAGCCTATAACATTCTCCTAGGACGTCCATGGATCCATGCAATGCAAGCGGTAGCATCAACCTTCCATCAATGTGTCAAATTCACATATGAAGGACAAGAGGTCGTCATCCATGGAGATCCTGAGCCATTCTCCTATTGCAAGAACCTTGAGGAAAAATACTACAAAATCCCTCAAGTGCCTAAAAATGATGAAGGCCCATCAACACCGTACATTGATCAACCCACTCTTCCATCCACTTCTGTGACAAAAACACCCACCACTCCCACCATCCCCACCATCTCTGATATCAAACTCATCATCTAAGATAATGGTTTTAGAAATTACACAATTCCCAAAAATGCTTTTGTGGTAGGAGAGTTACCACAATCTCCCAGATCACGAGGATGTCTGCAAGCAAATGAAGCCTCCACATCTCAAACATCCCCTGAAGACTATCCCAACTTCAGAAGTTGGGGAGATCTTGGCCAAGAATTCATAGAGGAGGACCCATCTCATCTTTTATACCAAGATAGTAGACCAACAACTAATCTACCAATGGATGACAAAAGCAAAGGATTACAAATGATGCCCACAATGGGCTATGATAGAAATCAAAGACTTGGAAAAAACAACAATGGGCTTATAGTACCTATCATTCTCGAGACGTGAATGAGAAATCTTGGCCTCAGATGTACCCCTCTGAGTATAAGCATACGTGGCCGAGGTCCTCTAGTTAGAAAGGTTAGAAATCCTCCCCAGCATTCCGTAGCTGAACTTCGTTTACGCGTATCTACAAGTCGAGTCATAGACAACTTTACATTTGACATAACTAGCATCTATATTAGTAGCGATGATGAGGATCCCATATCCAACCTACCTAGGCTCTTCATGGATACCACTCTTCTCATGATTAGCACCTTATCCTTTGAGTCAAACCATCAAAATCATGAAATTCGCCTAGTTTACCCCTAACTCATCGATTATGACCAATGAGGACCACCAATTCTTGACACATTCAAAAATGATGAGGCACTCTTAGAATTCATGGGACTATGGGATAACATTCCATATGGAGATCACAAAGCAGGATTCATCATTGAGCTAGATACATAGGCTTATTATGGGGAAACGATTGAATCCCTCATTCGCAAAAGTGAGAAACTAAGAATAATATCTAAGTCCTTGAGTGAAAACCACATTGTGGCACTCTCCAACATGAAAAAAGTAAAAAGAAAAGATGCATCCAATGGTGAAAACCTCGCTGAGGTGCCTAAGGATGGGGGATTCAATATTCCTTTTAGAGCTCTTCATCAGGAAAAATCAGCAGTCCTAGTAGAAAAGTGCAATCCAGTTAATCTAGGAATAGAGGAGACCCTGCATATCACATTCTATGTGGAATCATTATTATCAAAAGAACAAGAACTCCTAGTAGCTTTCTTAAGAGAGAGACAAGTTAACTTTGCATGGAGCTATGTAGACATGCCAGGGATCGATCCAGAAATTGTAGTTCATCATCTAGCAGTATATCTTGAAGCAAAGTCCGTCAGACAAAAGCTTAGGAAAATGAACCCTCAGATCGATCTGCTAGTCAAAATGGAACTAAAGAAGCTATTAGATGCAAGATTTATTCAACTGATAGATCATCTAGAATGGGTGTTAAACCTAGTGCCTATCTCAAAACCTGATGGGGGCATCAGAATTTGTACAGACTTTAGGGATTTAAGCAAATCATGTCCAAAAGATTATTTATCATTGGCCAACATTGACATGATCGTAGACATGACGACAGGACATGAAATTCTTTCGTTGATGGATGGTTTCTCAAGATACAACCAGATAATGATTGCTAAAGAAGACCAACATAAAACAACTTTCACTTGTCCATGGGGGATGTACTGCTAGAATATGATGCCATTTGGCTTGAAGAATGTAGGAGAAACATATCAAAGATCCATGACCTTAATCTTCCATGAAATGATCCATAAAACTATCGAAGATTATGTTGATGACATATTAGCCAAATCCAAAAGGAGGAAAGATCACATAGCAACTTTGAGTACCATTTTTGATAGGCTAGAGGAATACAAGGTCAGATTAAATCCAAAGAAGTGAGTCTTCGGCGTACAATCAGGAAAGTTGCTAGGATACATAGTATCAATGAGAGGTATTGAGGTAGATCTAGCAAAGGTAAAAGCAATCCTTGAGATGGAGGCACCCAAAACATTGAAACAATTGAGAGGTATCCAAGGTAGGCTCCAGTCCATCTGAAGATTCATAGCACAACTAGTAGATAAAAAAATCCATACTCTCACCTACTTCACAAGGAAGTAACGTACAAGTGGGATAACAAGTGCGAAGAATCCTTCAATAAGATCAAAGAACATCTACTTACACCACCTGTCCTAATGCCACCAATCCTAAGAAAACCATTAATTCTCTATGTGTCAGCAATAACAGTAGCCCTTGGTGCTCTCCTAGCTCAACATGATGAAAATGGAACAAAAAGGGCCATATATTATATCAGTAGAACAATGGTTGGGCATGAGTTAAATTATTCATTCATTGAGAAAGCATGTTTAGCAATAGTGTTTGCTTCACATAAATTCAGACATTACATCCTGGCACACAAAATAAAACTCATCGCCAAAATCGACCCTCTCAAGTACTTACTATCAAAATCAATGCTCACTAGAAGGATGGCTAAATGGGTCATGATACTATAAGACTATGACATTGAATACGTAGAGTAGAAAGCAATCAGAAACCAAGTCATCGCAGATCATCTCGCAGAAGCACCAATCTATTTAGAGAATCCTATCATCTCAGAGTTTCTAGATGAATCCATCTTTGATCTCAACATAGCCGACCACTGGAAACTTTACTATGATGGCTCATACACGCAACATGGATTAGGAGCCGGTGTCTTCTTTATCACCCCACAGGGGGACTGCATACCAAGGTCCTATAAATTGGCATTTCCCTGCACCAACAACATTGTGGAATATGAGGCTTTACCATAGGTCTCAGAATAGTAGTACAGTGGTACATCATGGCCCTAAGAGTATATGAAGATTCTCAATTGATAATAAACCAAGTAAATGGTGAATACCATACTAAGGATGATAAGCTCACTCCATACAAAAAACTAGTGGAGACTCTAAAGGAATCCTTTATCAAGATCACATTTGAGCAGATGCCCAGAGCAACCAATAGAGTAGCAAACACCATGGAAATTATTGGATCCCTACTAGACATTCCTTGCAACGTTCTAAAACATGAATTCTTGGTAGAGAAACTTCTCATGCCCACATTCGAGGTACCATAATCAAAATTTGTGTGTGAAATCATTGGTCTTGATGATCCTTGGTACCATGGCATTTATACCTACTTGCAAATAGGTGTCATACCTGCCGACTTACCCTCAACCTTAAAATGAACCTTTGTCAAAAAGGCATCCTGATTCGACATCCTAGGAGATACCTTGTATTGTAGGAGCATAGAAAGAACCTTATTACATTGTTTAAATGCTAAGGAGGCATTAACCGCTCTAACTAAAGTACATAACGACACCTATGGTTCACACTCGAGTGGAATGACCCTAGCCAAGAAACTGCTAAGGATGGGGTATTATTGGCCTACAATGGAAAGAGAGGCACATGACTATGTCAAAAGGTTTCTGCAATGTCAGCAGCATTGGGACCTCATCCATGCTCCAACTCAAGAACTTCATCCCATCATCACACCATGGCCCTTTTCATAGTGCGGACTCGATCTCATTGGGAAAATCACTCCCACTTCATCTAATGGCCACATGTTCATCATGAAAACCATTGATTACTTTACCAAGTGGGTGGAAGCCATACCCATGACATATATAATTGGGAAGCAGATATCAAAGTTCATCCTGAACTATCTCATTTTCCGCTATGGTGTCCCACAATCCATTATTTCAGATAATGGGACACCATTCAAAAATCAAGATGTTTGCAACTTGTGTGAAAAATTCAAAATCCAACATCGCTTCTCCACCTCATACAATCCCCAAGGAAATGGCCAAGCAGCAGCCACAAATAAAACCATTTTAAATATCCTCAAGAAAATATTCAATGACGTAGGTCATGACTGGCATCTGTAGCTCAATCCCACCCTCTAGGCCTACTGAACCAACATCCCCACACCCAGCAGTGCCACCCCATTCTCCTTGTTCTACAGATTATAAGTAATACTCCCCATTGAGATCGAGCTCCCATCACTAAGAATATCACTGGAAAACCTCGTCACGGATGAGGAGTACCGAGTAGCAAGATTGAATGAGCTAGAGCTATTGGATGTGTGGCATATAGACACTTTAAATCATTTGCAAGTCTATCAAAATAGACTCAAAAGGATATATAGCAAGAAAATCAAAAGCAGAACATTCCAAGTCAAAGAACTGGTAGTAAAGGAGAATCAGAAGAATGTCCCAAATCCAGATAGTAAAGGAAAATTTGAACCCAACTGGTTGGGACCATTTTTTTTCATGACAAGCTATAAGTCATGGGAATATTAGTTATCAAGACCTGAAGGGGAACCCCTACAAGAGCCCATGAATAGTTCTCATCTCAAAAAAAATTATGCCTAATCTTTCAAGGTATAGAACCAAAAATCCAAAAAAAATAGAAAATGTCCTGAAAAAATGGTTACCCTAATGAAAACCTGGAAAAAAAGTGTCTCGGTGACAACAAAAAAAAAGAAAAAAGCAAAAAATCCAAAAAATCAAAAAGGATTAAAAACGAGTAAAGAAAAAAATCATCCTCTAGTGAAAACTACTTCGGTGGCACTTTGGACAAGTACCTTGGTGAAAACCTGGCAAACAGGGGCCTTGTGTAAATAAGCACTTTCCATCCACCAGGATCTTCACAACTTGTTCTGCATCATCCATCCATTATGTTTCCATCATCCGTCACATTCAGATCAACTTGTCTTGTATTCGTATCATGATCCCTCCTAGTACTACTCGGCCCATCCTCAAGGCCAGTTTGTCCTACCTTTATAAGAGTAGTCTATTGCATCACATTGGGGACATGTTCTTATTAGATCAGATTCATGTATATTCTTGATGTCCTAAAATCATAAAATCCAAAAACATCAGAAAAACATTCAAAACATATCAAAATCCCAAAACAGGTCAAAAATTTAGTGAAAAAATTAAAAAATAGAGTCATCTTGTTGAACTACGGGTCTTTGAGCCTTGAATGTAGGCAAGGTTGATCTTTGATCATCCCCCGAGACACTTAGGTCATTCCTTTAGGAGTCTGTCATAATAAACTGACATTTCATCATGTATATCTTCATCTGTAAATCAGTCAAGTCGTCAGTTGAACTATGGGTCTATGAGCCTTGAACGTAGGCAAGGTTGATCTTTGATCATCCCCCAAGACACTTAAGTTAGTCCTTTAGGAGTCTGCCATAATAAACTGACATTTCATCATCTATATCTTCATTTGTAAATTGGTCAAGTCATCATTTGAACTATGTGGTCTCTGCGTGTATAACTTAAGAAAGGATAATTTGTTGATCAGCCCCCAATGCCCCTAGGATAGGTCGTTAGGTTAGTCTCTTGGCCAAAATCTTAGAAAACCCCAAAACCTTGAAAAAATAAAAAATCAAAACATTTCAAAAACGTCAAAAACATCCAAACATTTGAAAAAATCCATCTGTCTCATCTTGCTTTCACCTACAATAACATCACTCATAATAAACGATCGTCATCCTCAACCTTTGGTGAAACAATTAGAAACAAGTCTAGTAGGTTAAAAAGTGAAAACTCAAAAACATCAAGGCTCAGGTCTAAGTGAGTACGTAAACATGTTGGTCAACTCTTGGTGTCGATAGCCCATCATCCAATTGGTCCCATATCAATCATTTGAAAGAACACTTTAGATAAATGAAATGATGTGTCGCCTTGCACTAACATGTCCTAGGATGTATCCTTCCTACAATGGGAATTATCTTTTGGCAATAGTTTTTATTCTTATCCTTGAAAACAGATTTCCTTTTGGTTAGCAGTATTGAAGAACATCAACTTGTTTGTTTATTTTATCTTTGTATTTTGACTTATCTTATTGCACTTGTTCTAAGGACCTCTCGATGATATCCAAAAAGTGGATTTAGAGAAATAGGAATGGGGCAACGATCATTATCTTTTGTTTGTTGTGCTTGTTGGACGTTCTTGTAATATAACCTTGGCGAATACTTTCTTTGTTAGGTATGTATGGAGGGTGTTTTGGGAAACTTGTTGACTATTGCATTGATAGGTTATACCTTTCCATGTTTTGGTCCAAGGTGTTTGAAAATTATAAAGTTCATCCTAGCAAGGTTTCTGTATGTCAAGTGTGAACAAGAATACTCCTATCTATTTGTCAAGTCAAAGTCCATCACACTAGGTACAATGCCATCTTGGTTCTCTATACCTTGATGCATCATACCATGTGTGTTATCAAACATAAGAAAATTGGGCCTTTGAAAATCCCAACTCCTTGGCAAGTAGTAATCATCATTTGCATATTCATCATCTTATGTCTTGTTGAAATTTCTTCTTCTCTTTCATCCCTTCTTTCTCATCACACTAACAAGGTACTATGACAGTTAATCATCATCATCATCATTGTCATCGATCCTGCATCCACAAATCATTAACGTATTGCATAAACATATCAGATAGGAAACATATGCATTGCATTTTCATCATCATATAAACATGTTATCATAAGAATTTTCCATAAATAAGCACATCCATTTTTTCACCATATCACATCACATTTTCACCACATTACATCCCTTTCTCATCACATTACATCCACTTTTTTCCATCACATAAAACTCATTTTCATAAACATTTCATAATCATTTCATATCACCATCTACTGCATAATCAAACATTATAGATAATCCATCACATTATAAGCATACATATTCACATCACATAAACATCATAAAGTCATCTCCCATACTACATTCATTTTTCATAACATAAAGCATCACCATACCACTTTGCATTAGATACATCACATACATTACATTATCATTTAACATGTTTAGGATAATATATTTTTTATTCTAATCATCTTAAAACCATCTCATTACATCATCAATACATATCATATAAAACATGACCATTGCATTCACATTGCATCATACATAAATCATGAAAACATACATATCGTCCATCAATCATCCATATCATATAGAACACCTCATAAATAATCATTTTTGAATTTCATTGCATAAATCATTCCATACGATTATAAACATCCAAAGCATAATAGGAACCTAAAAATCCATTACATTGAAAGCGTACATCCATCCATAATCATTTTATAAGCATGATTCACATATCATTTCGCGTATACACAATAGATCATCTTCATATCATTTTGCATATTACATTTCATATCACATATGATATCATTTACATCAACATAAATAAATCATCATAGAGATTACATCATCATCCATCCATATTACATAGCATATAAATCCATCTGCATATCATGAATAAACAACATAATATAAGATCTATTTGTAATGCATACATCATCAAACAAATAAATGCATCCATATATACATCACATCACACCATAACATCATTGCATAACATATAGAAATAGAACCATCCATAAATGCATAAATAAAGGATACACATCACATCATATCAAAATCATCATCATCGGTAACTGTCATAGTACAAAATAATAAAATCACTATACATGCATGTCAATGAGTACAAAAAGGCCCAACGGGCTATAAAAAATTAGCCCATATGGCATGAAAAATATCATCTCAATGAAGTCTACCCATCCTATCTGCTACCCTCACCCCTGTCACCATGACCCTCTCCTAGTCTATGGCTAGTCCACTGCGAGTAATCTGGGGCCCACTCTGCTCTGGGTACAACTTGATGATAGTGCATATGATAATAGTTTTCCTCCTGGATGACCTCACAGTAGGAGTGAAGGGACACTATGCTCTGAGAGGAGGAGGCTGCCATGCTCTCTAATTGCTATCTCTGGCCCATCTCTGTAGCCACATGTAGCTTTGCGGCCTACCTCTGCAAAATGGCCTAGTCTCTCTCGACCATGGCTCAATCTCTCTCCCATGTCAAGGTCTAAACCTCAGCCTACAGCTGTGCAATCAATGCATCTTTGGGATCTAGCTGCCATACTAGCTATGCAAATGCAGGTTGCACGTGAGGTTGATCCTCACCCTCAGCTCGTGGTGGTGCATCCGCCTGATCCTACTACCTGGCTGGCACCTGCTCCTGGTCCTGAATCTGAACATCATCTTGAACTGGCTGTATTGGAGCCCCAACCTACTGATCCTACTACACACCATCTCTTTGTCCTCATCCTCCCCCTCTGCCCCTCGTTCTCCACTGAGTGGAGGGTACTCCTAGAACTGTCAACCACAGGGGTAGCCAAAACCAATCTCTGTAGGCCTATGTCATGCCTAAATCTGTAGGCCCTTGATCATATGCCCAAGGTCGGGCCACCAACTATCTGAAGTTGTCTACTACCTCAGAAGAAGGAATGTATTGCCCCCATGAGCCCTATGATATAGTGCGGGAAAATATGACCATGTAGGCATCGTTTGATTGATCTTGTGCCTCGCCAAACTGACGTTGGACTCGCCTTGGTAGGTATCTCTCCACCATAGTATGCTCTCACCCCTATATGAAGTGGTCTTGGAAAGTGAAGAAAATATACTCTGCATCGTTGGTCCATCTAGGCTGACCAAGGTATGGGTGCCATGTGAAAATCTGCATCTCATCCAGGACCCTCCTCTAGTGAGGAATCTCATGCAAACCCATGTGTGTAAAGGACACACCACCTTTGTAATGCCACACTAGGGGATCATCAGGCCCCATCGGTAGTACTGCAATGACTCATGGCCGAAGAACAACGATGTGCTCCCATGCCCATACATGGAGAAGTGTAACACCTGCACTGATTTCCCTGCTATCGAGGTAGACATACTCGTGTAAGTCCTTGTAGAGTGACGCAAGAAGAATAGGCCCCCAAGTGAAACAAACTAGCCAGTCACAAATCATCTACTCCCAGCAAAGTCCCCAGCCAGGACTAAAGTATCGGCCTCGTTGATCCAGGGCAATGAGACCTGAGATGATCACTGCAACCACTAGACAAAATGGTGAGGTGAGCATCGTATGGCACTCCAGCTCTATCTAGCCCTCACAGAATATAACCTCATATGTGGTGAGGACTCCATGACAAGCATCTCGCTCGACATCCATATCAAAGATAACTCACTGACCATGAATCGACAATCTAAGGATGCGCCACATGTCCTCTAAGGTGATAGTGGCCTCACCAGTAGGAAGGTGGAATGTCCTACAACCAATTATGCTCCCTGTCGCTAAGATCTCACAAGTAACTAAAAATTTGCCATGATTTGTGCTCCTAATAATAGATCTCCCTCATCATGTCCTACATCAGGAAAGGTCACCATGTTAAAAAATTTGAAAATTTCATTCCTAGCATCCAAATAACCATTCCAGTGTCGCTATCTATGAAGGCGTTGCAGTTTGAAAATTTCAAACTGTGACACTGGAGGGCTAAACTTTGAAAGAGCACTACCGCGGTGTAGTTTAGGAAGATTCCTATTTAAAAGGGAACCGTCGCGTCGCACTTTAAAAATGACCCCACTGGCCATGACATCAGCATCAGAGTTTGCACTTTGTTTCCAAACTCCAAACTCCACTGCCGTGACACAGCCTACGATGGTGAGCTAGTTTGGAATACTGAGCAGCGCGGTTTTTTTTTGAGTGGCACTATACAACGCCGCTGCAAAAGAACTAAATTCAAAAGCATTAAATGAACACGAAAAACAAAAAAATGAAGCTCAAGTGAGGATCACTTACCGGTGCCCCAATGCCAGGTGGTCACTTGTATATCTAGACTCAATCAAAAATGTGCATCGGAGTTGTCGTTGTGCCATCTCATCAGAATGTCAGAGCTCAAATATCAAAATTGCTAAAGGGCTATGTGTGAAAATGAATTGAAAGAGACCCCTCAGCCTTTTTAAGCCTGAAAATTAGGGATTTTTGACCTTGTTTGGCTGTCCTACTAGGGTTTTAGACTCTTGAACCTATTTTTGTCTAGTTGAAGCCTGTTTTACATCGTATTATTGCGTTTAGACATGTTTTTGGCCTCCTGGAGCCTTTCTGGACCTGTTGAGCACCTTGTCCTCTTTTTCTCATGAGATCACCCAAAAAATCAAAATTTTCATCCAATCTCTCGAGGGTTAGTATGGTACCATGTTTTCTCTTGCCGGGTAGTAGTGGGGCAAGATTTTGAAACAAAAAATCTTGTCTTTGATCGAGACCGTTTATTCTTTGAACCAACGCAACAAGTGCATTACTTTAAAGAGGGGAAAAATGTAGACACATAAAATGTACTGATTGACATTGGACATCTGATCTTGACCACTAACATCGTTTCATCCTGAATCATCCTCCGGTCTAACCATTTAATCAAATGCCTTTATTTTATTAAATTCATCAATATTCCTCTCTTAATTAAATAAATCAGTTATCTAATTAAGTGATCCTTTCTCGATAATTAAATTGACCATTATGATCTAATTAAACTATTTAATTAAATAATTAATTTTATTTGATTAAATCTCTAAAGTCTATCTATTAAATTAAATAAATTAAAACCTTATTTAATTTAATCTAACATCATCTCTTTTAATTAAATAAATCAAAAGTCATTTATTTAATTAATCCTTTTATCACATTATTCTCATATTTGATTTAAATAAATCCACAAATTTAAGTCAAATAGGTCACATCATTTAATCCCTTCATTAAATTAATTAACCTTGATTAATTTAATCTCTTCTCATGTCCCATCCTCCATCTTTTACCACTTGCACATGAAAATAGAGTCATTTGATTTATTAAATCTCTATTTTCCTCAACAAGGCATCTCTTAAGGAATATTCCTCAAGTTTGAATTCAAAATCCAAGTGGACTTTGTCCTTCTAACAAGGAATTTAATCCTCTTAAAAATTCCTTTTTCCTTGACCCAAGTGGCATTCAATGAACCTTCTTTCCCTCTTGCATGTCATTTCAACAAATTCAAATTTCAAATATTTGCATTTATTGACACATTGTTCAAAACTTGCACATCCTCCATCCACTCACATATTGACAAGTGGCACTTTTCCATTGGCTAATTCTTAGTCGCACATTGCTATATTTTGGACATTCCTACATCTTCTCATTCTATAAATAAGAGGCTAATCTCCTCATTTCATCATCCACAATTTGAGTAAACTTACTATGGTCAAATATTTAGGAATGTTGATCCATATTTTTGAATTTGTAGCTAGGTTATGTAGAGTTTGGTCTTGAAGCACTCACCATTCTTCATCAAAGTGGATAACAACCTTCATCAAATGATCAAAGTTAGCATTGGAGTTGGTAATGGGCCAACATTCACATCAAATTGGCACCAATTCCCCCATGGGATCAAGAGTTTGCATGCTCTTGAATAAGATTTAACTTGCTTTCTTGTTCTTTCATCTCATTCTTGCTTTATTTCCTATTTTTAGCTTTGCTAATGGATTTCATGGGGAATCCTTGTTCTTACTTCCATTTGATCTACTAATGTGTTCTTTTGTTGTGGTTTGGAGGTATTTGGATTGGGGTTCAACATTTTGGTTGTAGAAGGAGGGAAATCTCACATTCTAATCATGTTTTTGTCAACATTCTACATTTTTCTTTGTCTACAGGCTCACCGTCACTATTCACCACTATTGGTTCTCTAGCATCGCCATATAGGACTGTTGAAAATTCAAATTGTGATGCTCTAGTCTTCCTACCCATAAATTTGAATTTGAAACTGCGCTGCTAAACCTATTTGACCTACGGGAATCTTTCAAAAACTCAAACTACATCGCTGGACAAAAGTGTGATGGATTCATGCTCACTGGCCTAACTGTAGAGTGACGCTGACTGGCAAGCGATACTATATAGCACCACTGGGGAAATAAAACTATGATGCCTTCATGGATTACACTGCTGGAGAGGAGTATGAAGTGAAATTTAATTTGTAGCACATGCTTTTATTCAAATTATGGTTCTTCATTCTATTTTTTTCCTTTTTGACCTCTGTTTTGTAGAATATAACTAATTTTTCTTGTAGTTTGGATCAATCAAAGATGAAAAGGAAGAGAAGCATGATGATTTCATTTCACAAAAATAAGTGTTTTTAAACTCTCTAGTGTTTTTTTAACACTCTTGGAGGATTCATTATTCCTTTTAAGGAAAATTTGTCATCCTTTTATGCTTAGGATCTACTAAATTTCATTTGGACTTTAAAAAGAACTTTTGAATTCTTGATACAAAAAGGCTTAAAAAGAACATTAGGACTCAAATTTACTAAAGTTTGTTTTGGGATTAAAATTTGAACAAGGAAAATTATCACACTTACTTTGGTGCTTTTAAAATGAACTCACAATTGCTTTGAAAGGTTAAAATGAACATGTAAAACTTTTTTTTTGTGATTGCTTACTTAAACTAATATCATCAAAAAGGATGTATACGCTTCTCTCACGCTTTACAATGATCTTGAGAATCAAAAGGCCTTTTTTGTGATCTTAGGTTGAGATAAAGTAATCACCTTCACACTTCATTGGTCTGGTAAGAAGCCCTCTCTAAGACATGTTTTATGTTTGGTTGTGAAGCATATGTTTATGTGGCAAATGAGAAGAGAACTAAATTGGAAAACAAAGTTGTTAAGTGTATCTTCATTGGCTATGACATTGGTGTGAAAGGATACAAGTTTTGGAATCCCATGAATGAAAAGGTGGTATATAGAAAAAGTGTAATCTTTCATGAATTGAAACCTTCTTTAGTGGATCTACAGTCTGGGATGAAAAAATTCAAGGAGAAAAATGATTGTGTTGAAATTCCTCTAACACCTAAAAAAGAGGAACAATAAATCAATAGTGTACCTGAAACTGAGGAGAGTTCAAGTAGCTCTGAGAGTTTTGAAGAAGAACCACAACCTCAACCTCAGCCTGTGAGGAGGTCTACACATGAGAAGAAGCAACTAGATAAGTATGGATTCTCTATGTTGGATTCTAGTTGTTCCTATGCTTTGATTACTAATACTGATGAGCCTAGGACTATAAAAAAGGTAGCTGAAATGTCTGATTCAGATTCTTGGTTGGAAGCCATGAATGAAGAAATAGCATTATTAAAGAAAAATGATACATGGGATTTGGTTCCATTTCCTGAAGGTAGAAATCTTGTGGCATGCAAATGGGTATTTAAAAAGAAAATAGGTCTTGATGGCAGTGTTGAAAATTATAAAGCAAGGCTGGTTGCGAAGGGATATTCCTAGGTAGAGGGAATTGATTATGAGGAAATATTTTCTTCAGTAGCAAAGCTAACATCTATCAGATTTCTTTTGTCACTTCCAATAACATATGACTTGGAGATTGAGCAGATATATGTGAAGACAACATTTCTTCATGGCGATCTTGAAGAAGAAATTTATATGTCCTAGCTTGAGCACTTTATGGAAAAAGGTAAAGAAAGCTTGGTTTGCAAGTTAAAGAAATCTCTATATGGTTTGAAATAGTCGCCTAGAATGTGGTACCAGAAATTTGACACATTTTTTTTGTCATTGGGACTTGTAAGATCAAAATTTGATCACTGTGTGTATTACCAAGTTGAGAATGATCGTATTTTAATTATTGCCCTATATGTGAATGATATGTTATTCATTGAGAATAGTAAGTTTATGATTTCTGATCTAAAATTTTAGTTGTTTGCAAAGTTCAAATGAAAGATCTTGGTGCAGCTAGGTATATTCTAGGGATGGAAATAACTAGGTACAAAAAGAGCAGAAAGATTTGGCTTAGCCAGAGTAAGTATATTAACACTATTCTAAAGAGATTTAGTATGACTGCAAGTAGCTAGTTGTTCCAGTTTTGCAAGGAACAAAGCTTTCTATTGAAGATTGTCCAAAATCTCCTACTAAGATGGAGGACATGACCAGGGTGCCTTATGCACGTGTAGTTGGTAGTTTAATGTATACAATGATCTGTACAAGGCCAGAAATTTCCAAAGAAGTGGGAGTACTTAGTCATTTTATGGAAAATATAGGAAGGACACATTGGGATGTTGTGAAAAGAGCGTTTATATATCTAAAGGGAACTTCAAAATATGCTTTGTGTTACCATGGAAATTTGGTTGAATCACAGAGGACTCTCAAAATTTGAGGCTATGTGGATTTTGATTGGGTAGGGGACATTGACAATCAGAGATCCAACAGTGGATAGATTTTCATGTTGAATGGTGGTGAAATTAGTTGGATGAGTAAGTGGCAAGATGCAGTCACTCTATCCACTACTGAAGCTGAGTACATGGCAACAACACACACCTACAAAGAAGTTGTATGGCTTAAACATTTGTATTCGGATGTTGGGTTCAGTGCAAGACAAATTTTAATTTACTGTGATATTCAGAGTGCTATTTGTATTTTGAAAAATCCAACTTTCCATGCCAGGACGAAACATATTGATGTGTAGTATTGTTTTGTACAAGATATGGTGGATGATGGAAAGGTCTGTTTAGAAAAAGTGGATACTCTGGAAAATGTTGCAGAAGTGTTGACAAAGCCCGTGAGAACGAATAAGTATAGGTGGTGTGTTAGTTTTATGGGCCTTGGGGCCTATGACCATCATTAATTTTGAGTTTGGAGGAAGCCAGTAAGTCTTCATCAAGTGGGAGATTGTTGGAAATTGTGCCTCAACTTCTTGGCTTCAACCTCTGTTAAAGACTTGACAGATTTCCCCTTTGTTGTTCTTCATTGTTGGACAATCGCTGGAGTTTGTAACTTTGTAACCTAAGTCATGGGGTTCTAAAAGTTTCTAACTTGGTGACAGTGTATTGGTCACGACATCGGTGATTTATCTAACTTAAAAATCTTGTCGCGGAGTTTGAAAGTTTCTTAACTTCCTGACTAGGTGATCTCGTTCATTGTTGTGATGATCAGGACATTTATATATTCCATGTGGTTGTTTCAAAGTTAGCATTTTGAGCAACAAGCCGATGGTTTGGTGGGACCAGTTTGTGTGGATGGTGACAACAGTGTACAGTTGTGACTTGGATGCCAATAGATGTTGGGACCACTTAGAGGTTGGGAGTTAAATATTTGAGTCTTTTATGGGAGACTTGTTGCAAATATTGTACATTCCCATCTTGATTCTCTAAAATTGCACAAGTAGTGTATGTGTGTCTTGGAGGAAACCACAAGGAATGACTGATAGTTTGGTGTGATAGTCAAATGCAGGTATATGAGTAAGTTGGTAAGAAAAGGACTAATTTGTGGATACCTAAAAGTCTCAGGGCTTTTGTTTATAAACTAATGACAGTTAATATTTTGTGCCATTGTGGGATAATGTTGATGGTTGAGCTTCTTGGTAGTTAAGTGAATTGAATCAGTTTGACCAGTAGATTCTTGGAAATCGAAGGTTCAAAGGTTGTATAGTAGAAAAATCATGGACCGATTGGTATTGTGTTGAGAGATAACAAAAAAAATTGGCATCAGTTGAGCAGACTATATGTTAGAATAACATTGTAATAGTGTTGTGATTAACTATGGTTGGCCGATTGTAATGCTACTATATGTTATCAGAGAACAAATACTTGTGAAGAAGGGATCTCTAACTTTATTGTAATTCGTTTTTACTGTGAATAAAGTGATCTTTATTTGGTGGTGGATTTTTCTCCTGAAAGGGTTTTCCCATGTAAATTTGGTGTCCATTCTCTGTTGATATTATTTTCTATTATGTTCTTTCCTTTTACGTGTGAATCTTAATGCTCTGTAATTTGGAATTAAAAGTACTCCTACATTATTCCCTTGTGAATTGACATTAGGAAAGCATTTTTTCACACTAAAGTATTTCCTTACATAGGACACATATGTGATGCGGAGTAGGGAGGATTTTGACTAACAATCACAATTCAAAAAAATTCAAAAATAAAAGATCTTTCAATAAAAAAAACTCCAACTTGTTATTCAACTCACCAATTCACTCCTATTCCTTTCTAGCATTCCAAATTGAGAAAAATTTAATATCTTCTAGAATAATCCTCAAACACACAAAATGAGTTACATTCTAGACACCATGTATGGCATTCTTCAACATATATAGTTTTTTGCATGAGGTTTTTTCATACCTTCACCCTCTAAAAATTGATGCTACGCTTGCACATGAGCCTTAAATAAGTCACTTTTACAAAGAAACAACCAACTAAACACCCTACCAACCTTAAACCTCCATTGTTGGACCTTAACCAAGTTACAAAAGCTCTGAATCCACAACTTTTACCATTATAATTATCCACAAACTAATCAAACTTCAAAATCTCACCTAAGCCCCTATTTAGGCTTGCTTTGAATGAGGGTTTATTAGATCTCTATGCTCTTGGACACAAACCACTTAAAAAATGCCTCAAACACATCTCTATGGATTTTTTCATGGTTTCTAAAACATCTCACATCCTTTATCAATGCATTTTCCTCAAACTCTAACTTCTAGCCATCAATTTCAAGCCAAAAACCATGAAATTACACCTAGGGCATCACCAAAAACCTATCCAACTTTTCTCCCTGCTCTTGAAATCCCCATGAACATCTAAATCTACCCTAATGCACCCATTTAACCAAGTTTCAAGAAAATCTTCAAGTGGAATGGGTGATTAATGCATTTTGTTTACTCTCAAACCCTCAAATAGGGTATTCAGACCGCTTTTACTAACATTCTTGTAAAAACCTTCAAATCTTATAAAAACACCTGAAACAAAAACTAGATGATGGCTAAAACATTCCTACATCTATTCAAATCAATGTGACATCACTATCAGGCTGTAAAGGTAGTACAAGTTTCCTCTAGTAGCAAATTTGACTAAAAGCACATAGAAAATGGAGATTTCTTATTGGTTCTTCAACAAATCAACTCAAGAACTTTCCTTTGACCCACACACCTTGTATTTAAACCTTAAATACCAAAAATAAACTGACACAATCAGCCAAAACTACCTTTTGAACTTACTTGACCCTTCAACCTTCCATTTTGCACTTTTTTTTGCATTTTTTGCAATTTTGCTTTGTAACAACTTTTTCAAGATTTACACCATTTAAAAAATGGATCCAATATGAATATAATTACATGAAAAATGGTCTATTATGACCTTATTCTTCCAAATAAAACTCAACATACCAAAACTCAACCCAAAACCAAGTTTAAGACCTTATTTACATGACTTGACATGGTGCCCCTACACCAATATGCCAGAAGTGGTGTATGTGTCCCATTAGGCTTAACTATGGGACTAATTTTTCAAAAATTCTTAGAATGATGTCAAATCTAGATTGAGGCCCAAAAAACAAGGTGGGAATCATATTCCCAAGGTGGTGTATGAGTCATACATCACCAAATCTGGGCCACATAGTCTAAAAACATCTGAATTATGATTGGATCTTGCTTCATGTCAGGATTATCCTCAAAAAGATGCATTAATTAAGGCTTGTGGATGAAAAATAAGGCCAAATAATGCATAAAGAATCCCAATTATTTAATGCACCCTAGATTAGTGTGAAAGTGTTAGGATACACTTTACAACACCCTAAATAAGGCATAATTAATTCCATTTGGCTTACAATGGTTCTAAACCTAATGTGAAGGTGCAAATAAATACATTTTACAACATTAAATTAAGGAAAAATTAGGTTTTTTTAGCTTAAAAGAGCCCTAAATCCAATGTGAATGTAGAAAAAATATTACAACACTAGATCAAGGAAAAATTGGGTCCATTTTAATGTTAATCATTCCTAGATTGTACCATCTCCAAGAAGGGTGTACAATTTATGTCATTATAGTAGCATTGAAGATATAATTACAAACATTGTTACACATCTTATTTGAGATTAATATCTACATTATTCATAGCCACAACATGTTAGATTGCAGATTTACCTTCTAAAACAACTTCCAAGGTATCATCAATCATATATTTCATGTTCATGCTTCAATTTCATTATTTCATCATTTGGTTTCATTACCTACAAGGGGTTCGATTACAAAAAGCATTACATTATGGTGCCTTATGGAAGTTGTTAGAAGAATAACTTCAATATGGTATGAGAGGCTAATATGATTCTCTCATTTGCCACCTTGTTGGGATAAGTCACCTAGTGGACAAACTAAGGTTCCACTACCCGTGAGTGAGCATACACATATTTTGGATTAACTCACCTAGTGGACAGACTGAAGTTCCACTACCCTAGAGTGAGAATACATGATTGGGACAACTCACCTAGTGGATAGATTGAGGTTCCACTACCCTAGAGTGAGCAGAAGATGTTACTAAAAAAACCTCATTCCACATCGCATTGGAATGGTTGTGCTTGATCCTTTTTTTTCTTTTTTTTCTTCTCCTTTGACATGGTATGACTATGCATCTTTGTTATTGTTGCATACTTAAGTTTCTTGAATGTCTACTTTAGTGTGAGTTTGACATGGGGTCATCCTCTCAGTAAAGTGGGGGCAAAATAGAGTAACGGAAAAAGTATCCCTTTTCCTTAATTTGGAAATAATTGGCATTGAATTAACCTAATAATGCCTAGGATTAATGTTGTAATGTGTTGTAAACATTCACATTAATCTAGTGCCCTTTCCAATAAAATGTACCAAATTTGTACTTATTTATGGTGCTTTAAGGTGTTGTAGTACACTTTCACACTTTCATTAAGTAATAGTGGTTAATTGATCTTAATTGGCCCCTTTAACTCAAATTCAAGCCCTCATTTCAAGGATCGATCTTGACACCCAAGAATGATAGTGTATGAAATTTAACTTGCAAAATTTAGTTTCTTCAAAAATGCTGCTAGGACCCATTCACCTTTATTGGAAAATGAGTACTCTCCACATAAGACACATCTTTCTATGCATTTTTGAGGTGGATTTTTGATGTTATTTCATTGCCCCAAAGCATGGTCCTAGAAAGTTATGCTAGGACCCATTCGCCTTTCATGATGAATGGGTCTTCGTCACATAGGACACCCCTTTTTGAATTTAATTATGACAAGATTATAATGATTTTCAATCCTAGATCTAATGTCAACTAGAATTATTTGACTTTCGGGGTTAATCAATAGATTTAGTATAAATAAGGGGTTAATTCACATTGTTTCTTCTAGCAATCCATACTAAGCAACCTAGCAACTTCGAGAGAGCATTCTAATAGAATTTTCAAAGGGATTCTAAGGTATATTATCAAGAGTTTATTATAGTAATTCAAGATCATTTCATCATGTCTAAGATATAGTACATTGAAGCATGTTGTTGAGCTAAGATAGTTGATGTAGCATTGAATATCTACTTACAAGCATTGTGTACCATAGAAAATTGGACCCTCTTGAGAAAAGAGACAATTTCACGCCTAATTAGACCCACTTTTGAGTCCCCTTGCATCATTTATCCTTCAAAATGACATTTATATGCCCTAAGACCCATTATTTTTATCTAGAGGCTCGTTTTACCTGAGAAATCACTTAAATCTTGACAAACATCATTCAATTCTTCCATATCATGAAAACCCACCTTCAAAAATCAATAGCGAGACCCATTTTCCACATTGGGTTAATGAGTACCATCTGGTGGGACCCATTCGCCAAGGGGGGCGAATGAGTCCCTTTTGAGGGAAATTTCAATTTTGAGCGGGAACTCAATTAATTCAACATAATTTTTTGGTGAATGTCAGCCTCTTAGCTCTAAATAATGGGAAAGTTAGGTGTTGTTACTTATAAATACTCATTTTTAATCATTTTACACATCTTTTAGTCATTTTGCAAAAGGAATTTCTAAAGTCAAGTCTTCTACAACAAGTTTCATTAGCAAAGTTGAAGTTTTAGGGCAACAAACTAGGGTTTTTGCAAGTCTTGAAGCTCTCTTTTTGGATCAAAGTTAAACATTGCAAAAAATTGATGATGGATGCCTATGATGAATCATGGATAAATCTAGGTTGGGGAGATGCAACTAGCCATCAAATCACACCTAAAGACTTGTTTTCAAAGTGATTCCATCTTCCATTGCTTCTTTATCTTTAGACTAAGGTTTATATTTCATTTACATTCCATTTGCATGTCATTTTATCTCCATTTGTTATGCATTGTAGGATTTATAGGGTTGAGATCTTGCATCATTAAAATCACACTTGTATTTCTTATTGTTGCATAATAAAATAGGTTTTTCGACATACTTCAAATTTTCCTAGTCTTTAACACATCTAAGGCTAGGGTTCTATGCATATTTTATTCATTCAAGGTTTGATTACCCAACTTGGGGTTTGACCAAATAAAACCCCCTATTAGAAAAATAATTTTAAGCTGTTTTGTAGGAATTTTCTAAGATCCCGATTCGGGTTTATGTTAGAAAGTGTTGTACAGGTGTCAAGGTATAGAACAAAAATTTGAAATTGGACTGATTCACCATACATGGCGAATGAGTCCCTCCTGAGGTGCAATTTTCAATCAGATATAGATCCAAACACCTAGTTAGCAGAAAACAACTCTTATATAGAAAAACCCTGACCTGTGAGTAATTCGGCCAAGGTAGCGAATGAGTCCCAATCAACCCAAAATTAGGTTTTGTTAGATTTATAGATTGCTTTCTAGTCTTATTCAGCTTCTTAGGTACACATATTTAGATATTTGGCTTTCAGTTTAGTTTAGATTACATTTTAATTCATCATTTCAAGATTTTTGCAAACATCATTGTGTTTTCAAACATGGCATTATTCTTAGGTTTTTCATTCGTAATCTCTCAATTTAATAGCTCAACTACATTTAGATCATTTCATTTAGTTGCAAGTAATACAATACACATCTTAATTTGAGTAAACCATCTAGACTTTTGAGTGGTGTTTATCTCTCTCTTTTTAGGTGAAACATTCCTAAGAGTGCAATAGTTGCCTATAAGCCCTACCCAAAATTCTACGGTTCATTTTGGTTAACATGCATATTAAACATCATATCATTTTTATTTACATTTATATTTTCATCCTAGACCGTAATTGCATTGTATTTTGCAGTGCTCTTGCATCCTAGGGTCTATTAAAGTTGCATTGGTAAAAATATCATTTAGAGTTCGTTATTGCATCTTGTTTCATTACTTCATTTCAAAATTTTGCATTATCAATCTTTATCTACATTGTACAAACCTGAAAACCTATAGAAAAGTCAAAAAATCAGAAAAATCCTAAAAAAATCCCTCCCTTGGGACTCATTCGCCACCTTGGGTGAATCAGTCCCACTGCAATTTTTACATCAGAATTTCTAGAATTTAGTTTCTTACTTTGCACATTTATGTTTCTTATAGTTTCTTTTCTATCATAGTTCAGTTATCTTATGTTTCATTAGCATAAGAATCATTTTTTATTTCATGGTATTTATGGATAGTCTTAGGTTTTTGCAAATTTCCTTTCAATTATTTGTTCCTAGTTCTTTTAGATCAAATTCATCAATACATAAAAACACAAAAACTGAACCATCAAAACAACCTTTCAAATAAATGATCAATTCAAATTAGAAACACTATCTCATCCAAGACCCTTAGTAGTGATGATGTAGACAAGTTAGATGGAGTACTTTAGGACTTCCTCTAACTCACTTCATCCTCTAACACTTGCAGTGAGAAACTTAAACCACCCAACAATAACATATCCCTCAAACCTTTTGGTTGTGATGAATTTAACTTGTTAGATGAAGCCCTTTAGGACTTCATCTCCAATAAGTCATCCAGTAAGATATTTTGTGACAAAACAACAATAATGAACGTTAATACCTTTGATGTTGAACAACTTAAAATGATTGATGATAACTTACCCCTCAAACCTTTTATTCATGATGAATTGGACTTGTTAGATGACTCCCTTCAAGATTTCATCTCTCAAATCATTTGCTAAGGTTTGTTGTGAGAAATCTAAAACTAAGGATGTTAATGTGATTCAACCTCAACTAGTTCTTTACCCACCCTCACATAAAATTCACCCTTCCAATAAACCTGAGTACGCTATTTACCCACCTAAAACCAATGTATTTCAGTAATCAAGTAATGTTACTATTGCTCATACATATAATACCTAAAACAATCTGCAACCGACACAACCAACCCCACCCTCTTTACCTTTACCCAATCCGCCTAGTGCTCCTCATTACCTTCCACACACAAAGGAGTATGACCTTGTTGAACGATTAAAGAATACTCCTGCAAAGATTTCCCTTTGGGATTTACTTTAGAACTCACTAAATTACCACACTATTCTTCAAACAACCTTACAACAAATTACAGTTCCTCCTGGTACAATGTTGAATGATTTAGTAGCTTTAATCCATGGAATGAACCGAGTTAATCTAGAAATTACATTCCATCAACATGAGCTCCCTCCTTTATATTTTCAAAAAAAAAAAATGAAGCCTTTATGATAATTGCTCAATTCAATTGAATAGGTATCAAAAGAACCCTTATCGATATTGGTTTTTCCCTTAATGTGTGTAGTGTGAATCTCCTTGATAGATTGCATGTTGATAAGTCACAAATAATACCTAATTATGTATCCATTCAAGGATTTGACAATAGAAAATCACTTTACCCATTATGGTTGGGGTGGCTACTTTGCAAACTCCTATTCATGTCATGCCTTATGATCTTTCATATAATCTTCTTTTAGGAAGACCATGGATTCATGAAATGAATGCAGTGCCTTTGACCCTTCATCGTATCATGAAATATGTCTATAACAATCACATTTATCAAGTTGAAATAGAACCTAAGCCTAAAAATTTCTTGCACCTTAAAAAAGGAGCTACAAGTCCTCTAAAAACATTAATTCCAACATTTAACATAGATCCTCTAGAAATTGAATAAAACAATGAGGAATTTTCATCTAAATTATTTGGTGATGATTGGGGATCCTTAGAATTCACACCTTCATTTATGGTTGAATACATAATCATACAAAAGAAAGATGAGAAAGACGAACAACCAACCATGATGTCTACTCAAAATTCTAAAAAATCTTCTCAAACATCTATCTCTTCTACTTTAGAAGAAAATTCAACATGTATACACAAATTTTTTGATGAGATAGATTATCAATCCCTACCTACTCTGACAAAAATGGAAATACTTTATGGAAAATGCTATGAACTTGTGAAACAATTAGGATATACTAGAAAATTATGTGGAAAACATGAACAAGGCATTCATGTTCCTATCGAACCTAATAAGCAAGAGACAAAAACCAGATTGGGATATTCTTTTTCTAAAAAAAAAAAGCTACTGAATGACCATCTTTAAACATAAACGCTATTACATGTCAACCAAAACACCTACTCACAATCAAACATCTTGAAATTCTTGATATGAACCTACCACCATCATGGCAGTACACTGATAGTGATGAAACTTTGAAAAAAATGTTAGGAGTTTAGGATAATGCATCCTCTACTGCCCCTAGGAAATGGGTTAATCGTGCTACAATCATTACCAAGAAAAACAGTAGTGATATCATTGAAGAGTCTCATGAGTCTAAGGTTCCTAAATCCAATGCTCTCCCTTTAGGAAATACAATTGATGTGTCAATGGACATTGATGATACATACAAAGTTATTAAGATTGGGAAGTTCCTTGATGATGAAGAACAAGAAGAAACTACAAATTTGCTTCATGATTTTCTTGAGACTTTTGCTTGGAAATATTTTGATATGCCAAGAATTGACCCAAAAATTGTGACACACAACATCGTTCTTGCTAAAAATGCTAAACCCGTTCATCAAAAGATAAAAAAATGCACCCTAACATAGCCTTGCATGTTAAAGAAGAGCTTGAAAAACTCCTTGATGCAAGCTTCATTTGACCTATTGATTATTCTCCTTGGATCACAAACATTGTCATAGTTGCTAAACCTAATAATTGTATTAGGATATGTATGAATTTTCGTGACTTGAATAAAGATTCTTTAAAAGATGACTTTCCACTTCCTAATATAGACATGATCATGGATTCAACTATTGGACATGCTTTGTTGTCGTTCATGGATGGATTTTCAAGATCAATAAAAAACCACCTGTATTGTTGTTTGGGGAATGTTTTGTTGGGTTGTGATTCCCTTCGGTTTAAAGAACTTTGATACAACTTACAAATGAGTAATGAAATTGATCTTCCACGATTACATCCACAAAATTATGGAAGATTATGTTGATGAAATCCTTGCTAAATCATTAACACAACAAGATAATGTAAATGTTCTTTGGAAAATCTTTGAACAAATACGTAAATATAATATGCATTTAAATCTGAAAAAGTGTCTTTGGTGTAGAGAGGTAAAATTTTGGGGTTTGTCATATCTCATAGAGGCATTGAGGTGGGCATAAATAAAATTGATGCAATTATTAGCATGCCACCTCCTAGGAACATTTCTCAATTGCGAACGTTAGAAGGACAAATTCAAGCTATTTGTCATTTTGTTGCATCTTTAGTTGATCACACATTTCCTTTCACATATCTTCTTTAGAAGGGTGTACCTTTTGATTGGGATGAGGATTATAAACAAGCTTTTGAGAGTTTAAAAGAATACTTGGCAACTCCACATGTTTTACAACCTACCGTGCCAAACAAATCATTTATCTTATACATAGTCGCATCAGCCCATGCTCTTGGAGCATTGTTGGCTCAACACGATGATAATGGAAAATAAAATACTATTTATTACATCAGTCGAACCTTAATTTATTTTGAAACTCGGTACTCACCAATTGAAAAACAATGGTTAGCTCTTGTATTCCCTACTAGTAAATTGTGACATTATTTACTAAATGCTAAAATACAAGTCGTGACAAAATTTGATCCTCTTAAACATCTTTTTAATAAAATTGACCTCTCTAGATGATTAGCTAAGTAGGTGATGTTGTTAACTTATTTTGACCTTAAGTTTGTTTCACAAAAGGAAATCAAAGCACAAGTCTTAACCAATAACTTAGCTAATGTTGCTTCTCCTCTTGTTCTACCTAATCATGACTCCTTTAATAATGATAATGTCTTGGCCGCTGACATTAAAACATGGGAATTGTATTTTGATGGATCTAAGTGTAGAACAGGTTCCAGTGCTAGAGTGGTATTGATTCCACCCGATGGACAACCTCTTCCCTTGTCTTATCGATTCAATTTCCTACGCACAAATAACAAAACTAAGTATGAGGCATTAATCGTAGGTTCACGAGCTACTTTAAAAACGAATGCTAAAAATATCAAGATCTTTGGTGATTCACAATTAGTTATCAGACAAATTAATGGTACATATCAAACTAAACATGACAAGTTATCCAAATACAAGAATCTTAAAATGAAACAGTTAGAGAAGTTTGAATCATTCACCATTGATAACATCCCATGAAAAGACAATAGACATGACGATGCAATGGCAAGTGCGGCCTCTCTTATATCCCCACATGATCCTTCCATAGACTTCACTTTTGTTATTCATCCTATCATGAAAAAATTGATTGACACTCAATTAGAAGAGATTTTACCAATAAATCAAGATGACTTGTGTGAATGGTACGATACAATTTAGAACTATTTAAAAGATGGTATCATTCCCAAACCTACAAAAAAAACACTTGGAAGCATTTATAGAAACTAGTAGCTAAATATGTGATCCTCTCCAATACATTATATAGACGATCTTATAATGGTCTCTTATTACAGTGTCTTAAGGATTCTAAAATCCCTATGGCACTTGAATAGGCTCATGTTGGTTCCTGTGGAGGTCATTTTGGAGGATGGTCATTATTGTAGAAACTTATATGTATGGGTTATTATTAGAGACATATGGAAAAGGACTACTTCACTTACATTAAATGATGTCACAAATTTCAAGAACATAGCAATTTGATCCATGCTCCTACTTCTAAGTTCTATTCCCAAGTTCTATTTGGTTGTTTTTAGTATGGGGATTGGATCTTATTGGAAAAATTTCACCTCCCTCTTCTGCTGGACATATATTTATCTTAACCACAACAGACTATTTCATGAAATGGGTGGAAGCTATTCCTCTTCATTCTAAAAATGTTGAAGTAATTTGTTGTTTCATTTTGGAATACATCATTGCTCACTTTGGGCTTCCTTCTACCATTGTTTCAGATAATGACACTCCATTTAAGAATAACGGAGTGAAGAAATTTCTTGAAACATTCAACATTCAACATTGCTTTTCCACAACATATTATCCACAATCCAATGGACACGCTAAAAACACTAATAAAATTATGGAACAAATCCTCAGGAAAACTATCAAAAAACATCATAAATATTGGTATACATAATTACATTATTCACTTTGGGCTTATCGAACAAGTGTTAGATCATCCACCAAAACCACACCCTATATCCTCATTTATGGAACTGATGCTATCATGCCCTTGGAGTTAGAAATTACTACATTGTGAATTTCTCTCCAAGAGCTTATTGACGATGCCACTTATAAAGAACAATGATTGCACCAACTTGAGATGCTTGATGAGAAGTGTATTAACACTTGAACATATCCAAGCTCACATCAAATAATTACAATAACAACATAATGCACAAGTCATCCCTAGAACATTTCATAAGGGTGATTTTTTTCTTGCTAAGAATCAATGTAATACCAATGCTGACAATGAAGAAAAAATTAAATTCATCCCTAATTGATTAGGACCTTGAATAGTATGATTGTTAAAGCGGTGTTGTTTAAAGTTATTTGATGTCATTCTAAATAGCGTTCACATTGCTTTATTCTTGACAACTAATCTTGTGTTTGTCTTGAACACTAAGGTAATTATTTAAGTTCATTTTTATAATTGCTTTAGGATTCATACTATTCACCCTTGTGTTATGTTAAGTTAGATCATTATATTAGTTATAGGTGTATTTAATTTAACATATTCTCTAATCACTAATGTTGAATCTATAGTAAAACTACAATATGTTTTATATTAGATCACATCAATCCAATTAAATCATGAAGACATTAATTAAATACTTTTACAATAAGTCATTTAATTAATCACATTGCATTTAACATTAAAACACCAAGAGGTTAAACAACACCAAATGCGCAAGTATATATATATATATATATATCAGAATATTTTATATACATATGATCATCATATATAAAAGCACCAAGGTCTGTGAGAACTAGACCCCTCAAGCTCTGGCACTCAAGATCTGGTCCTTGGACATTGTGAGACGGTAGTGTGTGATCATGGCCTTGAATTGTCAAGTCTAAGTGCATACTTCAAACCCTGTACTTGACAAACAACCACAAGACACTCCTCTACCATTTGATTCCTCTTTGATCATACCTATGCTAGCTCTGTATGCAGTCTCTCAACCTCTGCTGAGGTTTGTGATGACTGCGCTGCACTCTTAGCTTGATGGAGTCATATCCTCACACTCTCATATGCTGCCCATAGCCCCACGAAAGGTTTGAGTGACTCTGGCTCCTCCACAATCAGTGGGGGTACATAGTCAAGATCCATATCCTCCTCATTGATGGATATATGCACTATCTCTATGGAAGCCTAATGATACAACTCATGCCAGTCTCTCATCGGTCCTACAAGATAGACAAGGTACACAAACAGTACACATCATCACAATATATATATATATATATATAAATATAAATACAAAAATTAAATATACTTAAGTACATGCGTAAAATAAAAAATATCATCACCTATGTGTCCAGATACATGAGGAATATCAGCCTCATCCTTTCTGGGGGCATGAAGGATGTGCTAGTCTCTCTCTGACTCTGGGTGTTGATGTTTTCCATATCCACCGCACATGATCTGGTCCTGTAAAGATGTGAGGACTGTCCCTACTCGTACCGATCCTTAGTTGCTACCTCATCACCCTCACTTAGGGGTGGCTCCTCCTTGTAATACTCATCCTCATAATCCTATTCCTCATAATTAGGATCAACTTTTGAATCATACTCATCATCAATAACATCAGTATATATATCTCATGGCCTGTATTGCACAACCTCTTCTCTTTCCTCTGGCTCATCTCCCTCATCTGGTGTTGGTCTTGCATCACCTATAAGGAAATCCATGGGAAACATAGGAGCTATTCGTGTCACTGACCACCACTCATTATGCTCATCTGTGCTACCCACATCATCAGTGTCAATGATTGGTCATTGATCGTGATTTGAAGCATCAAAATCACTCTCACAAACATGATCTATAGTAATCCAAACAGTATCACCTGGCCTCCGGGCAGTCTGCACTGATTTCCTAATGAAGGGGAATTCCCTCGGTGGTGTCTCCACCTGCCCAAACTATCACATGACTCGCCCGTAATAGAAAGGTCATACAACATAGTCATGCCTCCCAACTAGAAACCTGTCCATCTGCATCCTCCTCATCTATCATTTGGGATCTAGCCACTGTAGATTGAGTAGAGAGGGTTTTCGTAAGATCTCATTCTCCTCCAACTTGTCAAACCTCACCCTCCAAAAGTGTAAATCTGATAGTTGAATGCTCATGGATATCCTGTAGCTATAACACAAGGGAATCCAACAGGCCTAGTGCATGTAATATTCCCGAGGCACCACACCTAGAGAAGCGTGCAGTACACCATATTGTCAATCTCTCAAAACATAAGTCTACTAAGATCATAATTTTAGTGTGCTAGGATGTAGCGGCCCCATGCATAGACTATCCTATCCTCATACATCATTTGAATCAAATGTACTAATCCTCCATCTAAGTGTGTTGTTCATTCATTAGGATTGAGAATGAGAGCCACTGTATGCATGATAATTCTTCTAACAATAGGAGCTTGCAAATATAGAAGCATGGGCAGCTCGATCCACACTCTAACACACTCATCATGAACTGGTCCACCAAGGCAATACTACATATCCACCTTCTTCTCATGGAATGATTGATCCCCATGGAAATATACCTGCTCTTCCCAAATAGGAACTCAAAGAATGTAGTGTACATCCTCAAGAGTGATGGTCATCTCCCCGGTAGGAAGATGAAAGGTACATGTATTGGCATCCCAAAGCTCACATAGGGCCACAAGCATGGCATCATGGTATCTCATAGGTGACATAAGATATGCCCAATATATACCTATTGTTTGTAAATGCTTTGTATCTACTATTGATAGCACTGGAGCATGATCTCTCAGAAATATAAGTTGCCTCCCCCTAGCCATTGTCACAACCGGGCAGGAACCTACCAAATCATCACAAAATTCTCTAAAATCCATCTAATCTCTTCAATTTTTTATATTTCATCATACAAATGTGCTAAAGTAGATCTAGTGTTCCTTTCTAATAGCCCTAGACACTTTAGAACCCTTTTAGGACATTTTTCAAAGAAACATGACACTTTGCAAAGAAATGGAACACTTTGTGAAGAAACGGGACACTTTGCAAACAAAAGGGACACTTTGTGAAAAAATGGGACACTTTGCAAAGAAAAGGGAACACTTTGAAAACTTTTTTCCAAGATCCTAAATTAACCTCTCCATACATTAAAAATCATTAAATTAATCCAAAATTACAAAGTGAAAATTGCAGAAACGACTCACCTCATAATAGAGATCGATGCACACCACCTGTTCTCGAAGCGTATCCAGTCATGAAGGCCTATAATCCCATCTACTCGACATCTTCTCATCTCACTCATCACTCTCAAGCTACAAGATGGTAAATTGCAATAGTAAGTGACAAATTACTCTACTTTCCTCTCTTTTACCTATTTTCATTATATTTACTCTTACACATTAACTTAGAGTTATTTTATCTTAAGAGTTCATGAAGCATATTTTCTTCAAATCAACATAACGGGAGCCCAAGAAATCCAATTTCAATGTTGTTTGATGTGTTGGAGATGTGATTATGACTCTGACATCATCAATCATCTATTGTTACGTGGCATGGTACTTGGAAATTCCCTATGGTATGATTTTTCTTATTCGACGTGGGTAGATTGCTACCTTGATTCCACCTCCATAAAGCAAGCAAAATCAAGGGGGGGCATACATCTACCCTCGAATTGGATTGCTAGGAGTTAGAAAAAAATATTTTTGGACAATTAACCAATGTATGTTGTAGGATACAGTTCCTAATGTTGTGGTTTTGCAGAGAACTACACTGGGGGCTTCATTCTCTTGTCTTTTGAATGAGTATCCTTTTTATAAAGTGCACTATTTAGATTCCTTAAGCTTACATATGCACATAGAGTCATATGAGCGCTAAAGTGGGGGCTAAATGTACTATAGAAAATTGGACCCTCTTGAGAAAAGAGACAATTTCAAACCTAATTAGACCCAATTTTGAGTCCCCTTGCATCATTTATCCTTCAAAATGACATTTATAGGCCCCTAAGACCCATTATTTTAAATCTAGAGGCTCGTTTTACCTGAGAAATCACTTAAATCCCAACAAACAACATTGAATTCTTCCATATCCTGAAAGCCCACCTTCAAAAATCAGTAGTGGGACCCATTCGCCACCTTGCACGAATCAGTCCCCTCTGGTGGGACCCATTTGCTAAGGGTGGTGAATGAGTCCCTTTTGAAGGAAATTTCAATTTTGAGCAAGAATTCAATTAATTCAACTTAATTTTTTGGTGAATGTCAGCCTCTTAGGTCTAAATAATGAGAAAATTAGGTTTTTTTTCTCATAAATACTCATTTGTAATAATTTTACACATCTTTTAGTCATTTTGCAAAATAAATTTCTAAAGTAAACTCCTCTACAAGTTTCATTAGCAAAGTTCAAGTTTTAGGGCAACAAACTATGGGTTTTACAGGTCCTAAAGCTCACTTTTTGGATCAAAGTTTAACATTGCAAAGAGTTGATGATGGATTCCTATGGTTCAATCATGGAGAAATCTAGTTTGAGGAGATGCAACTAGCCATAAAATAACTCCTAAATACTTGTTTTCAAAGTGATTCCATCTTCTATTGCTTCTCTATCTTCAAACTAAGGTTTATATTTCATTTACATTCCACTTGCATGTCATTTTATCTCCATTTTTTATGTGTTTTAAGATTCATAGGCTTGAGATATTGCATCATTCAAATCACAATTGTATTTCTTATTATTTCATAATAAAATAGGGTTTTTGACATACTTTAGATTTTCCTAGTCTTTAACACATCTAAGGATATGGTTTTATGCATATTTTATTCATTCAAGGTTTTATTACCCAACTTGAGGTTTGACCAAGTAAAATCCCCCATTAGACAAACAATTTTAAGCTGTTTTGCAGGAATTTTTTGAGATCCTGATTCGGGTTTCCAACATAAAGTGTTTTACAGGTGTCAAGGTACAAAATAGAGATTTGAAATCATAGAAGTTTGAAAGTGGACTGATTCACCATGCATGGTGAATGAGTCCCTCCTAAGGTGCCATTTTCAGTCAGATACAAATCCAGACACCCAGTTAGTAGAAAACAATTCCTGTGCAAAAAAAAACCCTAACTTGTGACTGATTCACTTAGGGTAGCGAATGAGTCCCAGTTAGCCCAAAATCAAGTTTTGTTATATTTCTAAATTGCTTTCCAGTCTTCTTCAGCTCTCAGGTGCACATATTTAGATATTTGGCTTTCTCTTTAGTTTAGTTTACATTTTCATTGATCATTTCAAGCTTTTTGCAAACATCATTTTGTTTTCAAACATTGCATTATTCTTAGGTTTTGCATTCATAATCTCTCAATTTCATAGCTTAATTTCCTTTAGATCATTTCATTTTGTTGCAAGTAATACAATATACATCTTCATTTGAGTGAACCACCTAGACTTTTGAGTGGGGTTTATCTCTCTCCTTTTAGGTGAAACATTCCTGAGAGTGCAAGAGTAGCCTATAAGCCCTACCCAAAAATCTACGGTTCACATTGCTATACATCTTATTTTGAGATTAAGATCTACATTCTTCATGGCCACCTCATGTTAGATTGTAGATTTATCCAAGACAATATCCAAGGTATTAATGTATTTCATATTTCACGTTTCATGTCCTTATTTCATTATTTCATCATTTGGTTTAATTACCTAAGAGGGGTTTGACCAAGGAAAACCCCTTATCCACTAATAAACAATAATTTTTTCTCCTCTTGAATGCGTGATTGCAGGTTTTAGGTTCAAGAACAAGATTTGGAGCAAAATAATCAAAGTTCAAGAGTTGCAAAGTTTTCATCCATATCACAAGAACACAAAAACAAGGATGCAAAATCTATTCAAGACTTTTTGGAGTTGAAAACCTGGGAACTGAGAGTACATAAATTGAAGTACAAAACCTAGAAGTTAGTTTTTTGAAACCATAAAAGGACCCATTCGCCACTAAAGGTGAATGAGTCCTTATTAGGGCTTGAAGCAGTGAAAATCTAGGATCTAGGATTGTAGATTGAGAGGGGTAAAACCCGGTAGCCAGCTTCCAAAACCATAATAGGGACCTATTCACCACTAAAGGCGAATGAGAGCTCTATGGCCTAAAATCAACATGTTTTCTACAAGGTACACATTATTTCAAGCTCTCAAAACTCCTCTTTTCATTTCTATAAAAATTAGGATTAGTTTTTTATTTTTATTTTGACATTTTGGCCCTCATAATTGAATGAAACACACACACCTAATGAAAATTAGGTTCATCATTGATACCCTATTGATGGTGAACCTCTTTTTATATGTTTCATTTCAGTGAACCCATGTTTTGAACATTCTAACTTCTTATTTGGAGTGCATCTAAACCCTATATCTTAGTTTTGCAATAGTTTACATTAGGTTTTGGGTATGTGCGGGATCATGATGGGCCAAAAAGTGGCGATAGGATGGGTATGTGTATGGTATGTAGCTAACGACTATTTTTTTACCCAAAATTGATGAAAAAAAAAGGGTTTTTAAAGGAGATTTTTAAATTTCCACTAATATAAATTATGCTTTACTTTGAATTTAATAAATAATTATTATTCATTTTCTATTTAAATTATGACTAAAGTCTTGATTGATAGGCTAATTGAAAAACATCTATAGCTTTCAAATGGTATTACATTTTTTGAATTAGAAACATGCGTCACATTATATACTTCTCATACTATAGGGTTAAAAATAGAAAATTTGAATTTCATGAAGTTTTGACAAAGTTAAGGTGGTTAGACATACAAGTTTTTATTATTTTTAAAAGTTGTAATGAAAAAATAATAATTAATTATTTACTTGGAAAAAAATTACAAAAAAATATGCATCACATCGAGACACGAGTCCTCTACTTATATCTAAAATATTATAAAAAAATATTATCCTTTTATTATGGTTAGGGTGGTCATACAAACACCTACTTATTTTTTCCCTGAAATTTAAGTACTATTGCATTGAAATTTCAAATTTTCACCAAATAGATTTATTTTTAAAAAATAAACTTAGTAGTTTAGAAACTGCATTCAATTTTCTACAAATTCTATTCTTACATATTTTTGAAATAATATAGATAACTTATTCAAATTTTTACATTAAGTTTCCTAACTCTGATTTTTCTGAATTTTTTTCCATGATGATCATGCACATAAGCTTTTCAATAGATCCATACATTTAGGGTTCTTTACAATTCTATTATTTTGCATTACATATAGGGATTTAAATTTGCATTCTTGCATTGTTTAAATCTGAAAAATTAAAAAATGTGCATGCATATTACTTTGATTTTGTAGTGTTTGCATATTAGTGTACTTTTCATCATTCATATTGAAAAATTGAGTAAAAATTGTATTTCAAAAGGTGTCATATAGGTCATATTTACCCTTCTTTTCACTATCATTAGGTCATCAAATTCTAAAAAATTCTATCACAAGAGTTACAGTTTGAAACTGGGTATAAAAGGCACACAAAACACCCTAAAATTTGTAGTTTTCACCTTTTGAAACTATGATTTAGGACTCATTCACCCCTACTAGTGAATGAGTCCCTAATTAGACCCATACTGCATCTTCTATCATTTGAAACTCATTGAAAAACACTTAGAAATCAACAAAAAAATATTTCAAAAATCATTATTGAGAACCAATTCTCTAGTAAAGGCTAATGAGTCCCTAATAAGATCTGAAACTGCCTTTTATAGCACTGAAAACCTTGTTTTTGTACTTCCTAAGCTTGCTGGTGACCTATAGTATCCGTCTGGAAAGTTTCAGTAACTTCTGTTTTATGCATCTCGGTCAAAAACATCAATTTAGGGTAGTCATTTTTGAAATCATTTCACTAGCAAAAATCATCAGATCTAAACTTTGCATTTCTAAAACATTACATAATATAGATAAAAGTATTTTTCACTTTTGTATGCACAATATTTACTTTCATAAAGCTTTGTATAAGTTTTTGTAGTGTTGAAAAAAGGATCCTTTGGCATTTCTCGCACTTGTTCAGGTCCTCCCTGTGGATTTTGGCTTAATGTTTCCTTGATTTAGTGTTGTAATGTGGATAAAAAATTCACATTAGGTCTTGGGCCCTTATGAACTAATGGAATTAAATGGTGCCTTGCAAAAGTGTTGTGAAGTATTGTAACACACTTTCACACTTTTCTATGGTTTTATCACTTTAAACATAATTTTAATCATAATTAATCTTAATCTTGCCTTATGTGGAGTGTTGTAACACACTTTCACATTCCTTTAGGCTCATCATTAATAATTTGTCTTTCTTATGCTTTAATTGGTGCTATTTTGCATCCACAAACTTCATTTATTGCATCTTTTTGAGGAGAATCCCGACACCAACTAGTAACCAATCATAATTCAGGTGTTCCTGGCTTGTGTGGCCTAGATTTAGTGTCTAGAAATCATTTTCCACCTTGGGTAAATGAGTCCTACCAAGGTCTTTTTGGCCCCAATGCAGGTTTCACACATTTCTAGGCATTTTTCATTTTTGGTCCCATACATTATGTGTGATGGGACTCATTCGCCACCTTGGGCGAATGAGTCCCATGTGACCAAAATCAAAATTTAAATCAAAATTCCAATTATATTTTATTCTCCTAGATCTGATGTCAGCTTGTAGTGTTGTAATTTCAGGAATTCTTGCATAATTAAGTATAAATACAAGGTTCTTTCACTCATATTCATCACCTAGCATTCAAGAGAGTTCACAAGAACATTTGAGCATTCACAAGAGCATTAAAGGAATTTCAAGAAACAATTATGAAACATTTAAGAGCATTCTTCAATTGTCAATCATCATGTTAAATATTGCTTGCATCATGTTGTTTTAGAGATAGAAATTGTTGTGTAGGGTTTGTGTTTCAAGCAAGCATTGCATTCAAGATCAATCAACATCAAGCAAAAGTCCAAGTCTACATCCATTGGATCCACTACTTACATGTTTGCAGCACCTGATTGCTTGGGTTTGGTGACTTACAACATTACTATTTGTTCATTCATCATTCTCTATTTCATTATATTTCAAGGTTTAATTACCAACAAGGGGTTTGACCAAGGAAAACCCCTATTCACTAACCCCCACAACATTTTTCCCTCTTCTTTTGTGTGATTTGTAGAGATAGCTTGCAGATTTTCCAAGAAGCATACTAGTTGGAAATAAGTTTTCAAGTCCCTAAAATTTGTCAACTTGTCATCAAGCAACTGGAGAAGCTTGGAGAAGACCTATAGGTGGTGTTTTATAGTTTTAGATCTAGAAACCAATCAGGAAGAACAAAGCAGACCGAGAGGCACAAAATCCACTTCAAAATTTCTAGAAAAGAAAAAGTGGACTAATTCGCCACTATTGGCGAGTGAGTCCCACTATACAGGCCTGAATAGGATTTTTGCAAATTTGGATACCCTTTTGGATGAAACCTACTCTAGTACATTTTAAAGAAAACTAGACTAGTTCACCCAACCTGGCATATGAGTCGCAATCAACTTCAACAACAATTTTTTTAATGATCTAGACCTCCATTCTAGCATCTTTAGTTTTCCAAGTGCACACTATCAGTTTCATAGCTTTTCATTATAGTTTGTTCATCTTTTTAGGTCATTTAGCATTTTTTTGCATATCACACTTTGTTTTCCAGCTCATTGTCTTTTCCATGTTTACACTTGGTGGTGAACCCCTCAGTAGTTATTATTCAATCCCTAAGACCTTCCCTTCACCAGATTTCAATCTCCTTTGCATTGGAATATCAAGGGCGAGTTCTTGAGTGAAAGGTTGCAAATTGGTCTTTGATGTTTCTCCTTTTAGGTCCAAAACCCTAGAAGCCAAAGAAACCGACCGCCATTTTTTTCATTTCATTTTGGTGAACCTACATATAGAATATTCTAATTCTGATTTGTAGTGCATTTACATCCTAGATTTAACTTTGCATTGGTTAATTTGCATTCTAGGGTTTCAAAATTTTCATTAGTGAAAATATCATCTAGCTTGCATTATTGCACTTAGTTTCATTGAAAAATAGTAAATTTTTTGCATTTGCATTTTAGATTTGCATCAGAAAACATAAAAAATTTAAAATTCAATTCAAAAATTTTGAATTTTTTTTCTAAAATTACTACCTGGACTCATTTGCCATCTTGGTAGAATCAATCCTTTTGAATAGTTTTCACTACATTTTTTAGCATTTGCAATTTAGTTTCTGAGTTTCTATTTTCTATTTTTGTATTTCAGTTTTACTTTCCAAAATTTCAATTATAAGCATTTCATTCCCATTAGATTACATTGCATTTGTATTCACCCTGCATTTAGTTTCCTTTGCATGAGTTTTTGGTGTCCTATTGATAATACGTTAGTGAGAAGAATTTTAAGACTCATGTTATCCTATGATAGCACAATCATTGTGGATCTTGGGTTATCTACAACTTCCACTCCTAGTATTTACACTAGTACACTAGGCATGGATAACAACCATAGTATCTCTTTTCGATCAGATAACATATAAGTTGAACCAAGGAATGATAGCATCCCACATGAAAAAATAATTCACATTCATGAGGACCTAGTAAAATTACAACATCAAATAATCCTTGAAAACATTTCAACTATTGCAATTCCTACAATAGAAAACATTCATCGCATGCTTGAAAGTGAAGATGGCCTTTACCTTGTGAAAAACATAGTGTGAATCTTTGGAAAGCATCTTCCTGCAACCACTAGCTATCCTTTACCCATAAGCAATGTTACAAGCCAAGGAGGAACACAAATTCCTCCTCCCACAATGATAGCCTCAATACCTACCTATACCAATCCTCAAATCACAATAACAATGCAACAAGTTAGTAATGTGATTCCTTCCCTGGGTATTCCTGCTAGCATCCCTAGTTCCCATGTGGCATCACAAGTTAGATCTCCTACCTTACCACCTATAAGAATTCCATTCACTTTCCCTACAAACACATACAATCCATCACCACTTTCCCTTCCATCCAATAACACAAGCAATGACCCTTTCATAACACAACTATTTCAAACTTTTTCATCCCTTGAAAAGAAAATTTCTACCATCAACCAAAACCAAAATGGACCACCTACATATTATGCCAAAAGTAGCCCATTATCCTTGGAGATATTGCGATCATTGATGCCACAAGGTGTAGAGGTTCCTAGATTTGAGAAGTATGGAGGGAAGGGAGAACCTTTTAACCATGCCAATTCCTACACTACCTTATGTAGTGACTTTTTCCTTGATGATAAACTGTTGGGAAAACTTTTTCCTGGATCCTTGAAAGATACTGCCTTGGAATGGTACTCTTCCTTACTGAACAACTCAATTCATTCATTCAATAAAATTTTTGAGCAATTTTTAAACCATATCCAATTGCATATGACTCCCAATATGACCTTCCCTGATTTG
Source organism: Sequoia sempervirens (assembly GCA_007258455.2). Taxonomy (NCBI): domain Eukaryota; kingdom Viridiplantae; phylum Streptophyta; class Pinopsida; order Cupressales; family Cupressaceae; genus Sequoia; species Sequoia sempervirens. The sequence continues at coordinate 154,510,354 of VDFB02105785.1, read as the reverse complement.
ATGAGATGCAAGAAAAAAGACGACGAAAAGACAACCGATTTTATCTCACACTATCAATCACTTTATTCACAAATTGATGCCAAGGTTCTCGATCCATACCTTCAAAATATGTTCATAGAAAACTTTCAAAGTAAGATTCAAGACAAGTTGACCATGATGAAATTCCCATCCTTCGTGCACCTATGCACTACCCTCCATGATTATCAAAAATTGGTTATTAGTTGATATGCAAGGTCTTCTAGCCAAATTGAGAGATCTAAACCCACAAACCAAAAAAATTCCCAACCTTTTAAAAAAAAAAAGGGTTCCTTAAATTTAATCCCCATCAACAACCAAATCAAAACATCAAAAACCAAGTAGCTGCTATCAAAACCATGGTGCCCTTTAGTTATGGTGTTCCAAAAAGACAATTCACTCCCTTAACTAATACCCTTCATAACACAATGTCCCAACTGCTAGAACAACAAATGATTGTGTTTCCAATCGTCAAAACACTCAACTCTAATAAGCATTTACCCCCAAGCTTTAAATCCAATGCTTCTTTCCAATATCATTGACCAAATGGACATGACACCAAAAATTGCAAGTGTCTTAAAAATCTTGTACACGACCTCATTAATTCTGGTCGTCTATCCCTTGGAGGTGTTAGTGATCAAGGCAGTAAGTATGTTGGCCCTCCTAACCAAAATTTGCAACTTTTTACCAACCCAATGCGCAAACACAATATTTAATTTGTCAAAACCAGTGAAACTACAAATAATGATGTGATGAATGTTGATATAGATGATGAAAACAATGCTTTTTAAAAAAAATAATGCTATCAATATTAATCCTATGGATGAAATGATAGGGGTGATAGACATCATACCTTGTAAGGGTCAACCTAAGAGTCCTCTTGACATTTCTTTCTCCTCTAAGGATATACTTAAACATTTTCCCTATGGTCCTCTCTACATAGTTGACCATATCTATGGAAAACCTACTAATAGGATATTAATAGATCCCACCTATGGAGAGAATGTGATCTCCGAGGAATTTATAATTTTGCATGAACTCTACCAAGATGAACATGATAGACCAAAATAATGGATCAGGACACACAATGGCTTTGCATGCCCTACGATAGGATCAATCACCCTACCATTGCAAATAGGACCAAAAACATTAGATGTCACATTCTCCATCATCTCATATTCAAACCAATTTCATGTGTAGTTAGGCCACCCATGGCTTTGCTCCATGAAAACTATCCCTTCAGTTGTACATAAATGCTTATAGTTCCTCTTTGACAATGAAATATTCACTGTTCCCAATAGCGACTTTAACCGTTTGTTGTCTAAAGGAAAATTTTCCCTAGATTCCTTTTGGCTCAAGCCCATGGTACCTATCAAGCCAAGAGAAGACTTATTTTTCTTGTCCTACCAAAAGTTCAAGGAAAAGAAGATAGCAGAACTATCTCTTTGAAACATGTCCCCATCCACCTATGAACCTCTCATCCTAAACAAAACCATGCTTCAATGTAAACAAGAACCAAACACCCAAGACCAACCTAAAACAAAAACTTCACCTACATCTTATAAATGACCAAGAGACAATGAAAACAACATTATCACACCTCCTAGAATAAAACAAGTTTACAAAGAAAAAGAGAAAGTGGTTGAACAATCCCCCGTGGATCCTTCCATTTCTCCTCTTAGGGAAGAAAAGCAACCTATGGTTGATCAACCTACTCCTACACAAACACAACTTGAAAAAAAAACCAAAAAAAACAAAGGCACTAGAGAGCGTAGGCAAAGATGTTGTGCCCTTGCTCACAAGTTACACAAAGACTTAAACAAAGAAAATCAAAATCTAAACTGGACTGAAGCAATGCATGATAACCCCCCTCCCCCACCGAAAATAAAATGACCCAATACAAAAACCACAACAAGAGTTGAACTCTTCAATGGACATTATCATTCAACCTCTTGTTGTGGTTAACCTAGATGATGATGATGATGAGACCACTAAAATCGATGAAGAGGTGTATAATGAATTGAACACATTGTTTTCCTCTTCCATGAGCTTAAACAACAAATCTCCTATAAAGAGTGTTGAACTTGGTGCTTCTCCTAGTTCAGCACTTGACCTTTTCCCTTTGGCTGGTTGCCTACTCTTGGCATACATATAACATGATTGGGAGATGGATGACTTGCTCTTAGGTTGAATCACATTTGCATTACTAGTCTTTTTCATTTTCATTTTCTTTTTCTTTTGTGTGATTAAATGTGTGTAATGTGATCTCCCTATGATGTTTTGTTTATGTTCTCCCTCTTTGTGACATTCCTCTATTTGTACCTTCATTCTTCTCAATGTTGTGCATCGCTTTCTTCATTTCATCTTTATCTTTTTCTTGTGTTTTCCTTTTGGGGATGATGCAAGGAATCAATACATTATGTCTCCTTCATGTTGTCTGAAAAACATTTTTCTTTTTCCTTTTCATTTCATCTTTTTCTTTTTCTTGTGTTTTCCTTTTGGGGATGATGCAAGGCATCGAGACATTCATGTCTCCTTCATATTGACCCAAAAGATTTTCCTTTTTTGTTTTCCTTTCATTTTTCATTTATCTTGTGTTTTCCTTTTGGGGATGACCCAAGGCATCGAGACACCCTATGTCTCTTCCATATTTACCCAAGAGGTTTTTCCTTGTTTTCACTCTCTTTTTGTCATTCTTCCAGTTTTGTGTATTTGGGGGATGATGACAATTTCAATATCTCTAAAAAACATTGCAACCAATAACATACTAACCCAAAATCCATAGATACCTTATGTGTTTGGTGTTTTCATTTTGGGGGCAACCCCTCCCTTTTCGCTTTCTCTTGCATGATGCAGATTTACTTGAAAACATATGACTTGGCATAGGGCTTTCCAAGTTGGCTCTAATGTATTCTTTCTTATTTGCATTTTTTATTTTCTACTTTAAAGTAATTTCTCATAGTATGGTGTTCAACAATTCCTTTAAAGTGGGGGCATACATTCACACTATTCTTTTTCATTTTTCCTTTTGATTGTTCTTAGTCTAGCCTTCTGACTTTGTACAATGCATTTGTCACTTTGTGGATGACATTGGGTGTGATTTCCTTTAGGAGCATGATATCTCTTAGCATATTACATTCCTCTTAGTAGCTTGATACAACACACTGCATCCCCTAAATTGTGAATTTCATATTCTTTGATTGGTCCTCTCTTGAAGACATTAGGCACAATGTTCCCTAACTAAGAAACCTCACATGAACTAAGCAAGACTCCCTTGAAAAATCTTTGCATTTTTCATTTTCCATTTGTTATATGGCCACCTTGCATAATACAACTTGCATGCTAGTGAAGCCATCATGTTTGTTCATGAGCTCCAATCATACAAAGTTTTGCTTCTCTCATGAAGCTCAAAAATCATTTTTGTGTGGTTCCTTATTAAAGTTATCATGAGGTATAAATTTGGTATGGTTGAGTGAGAAGCCTAATCCAAGGCATGAATTTCCCCATAGCCACTTGCATGCATGTGATTTCCTACCAACCATGAGTGTATGTTTCTCACCTTTTAGGACTTATTACCCAGTGGACAACTAGGAGTTTCATTGCCTCAGAGTGAGTATGCATTTTTTCTAGACAAACAGACTAAATTTGATCCACATCAGGATGGAAAAATGGTCAAAGCTTGATCCAATTCTTTCTTTTCTTTTCTTTTTTTCATATTTGACTTTGTGTGATTGGCCTTTTTGTTGTTCTCTATATCATTTTCATGTGTGTTCCTTTGTGCTTATGTTTGGTTTGTTATGGGATCTTGATCCCAGGGGCTTGATCACCCCTATTGATTTTTGTTGTATCATCTTTCTAGAATTGGTTCATTGGAACCCCTCTTGGTGCATGTTTGTATACTTTAGTGTGAGTTTGAAGCAAATTCATCCTCTCACTAAAGTGGGGACTAAATGTAGTGTCAAAAAAAGGATCCTTTGACATTTTTCACACTCGTTTGAGTCCTCCTTATGGATTTTGGCCTAATGTTTCCTTGATTTAGTGTTGTAATGTGGATAACACATTCACATTAGTTCTTGGGACCTTGTGAACTAATGGAATTTAATGGTGCCTTGCAAAAAATTTGTGAAGTGTTCTAACACACTTTCACACTTTTTTTAGGGTTTTATCAATTTAAACATAATTTTAATCATAATTAATCTTAATCTTGTCTTTTTTGGAGTGTTTTAAGGTGTTCTAACACACTTTCACATTCCTTTAGGCTTATTATTAACAATTTGGATTTCTTATTCTTTAATTGTCGCTATTTTGCATCCACAAGCCTCATTTATTGCATCTTTTCGAGGATAATCCCAACACCAACTAGTAACCAATCATAATTTAGGTGTTCCTTGTTTCTGTGGGCCAAATTTAGTGTTTGGAACTCATTCATCACCTTGGGTGAATGAGTCGCACCTAGGTCTTTTTGGCCCCTATATAGGTTTCATACATTTCTAGGAATTTTTCATTTTTGGTCCCATATATTATGTGTGATGGAACTCATTCACCACCTTGGGAGAATGATTCCCATGTGACCAAAGTTAAAATTTAAATCAAAATTCTTGTGGTATTTTATTCTCCTAGATCTGATGTCAGCTTGTAGTGTTGTAATTTCTAGAATTCCTACATAATTAAGTATAAATACAAGGTTCTTTCACTCATATTCATCACCTAGCATTATAGCAAGTTGACAAGAGAATTTGAGCATTCACAAGAGAATTACAGGAATTTCAAGGGTAGATTATCAAGCATTTAAGATCATTCTTCAATTGTCAATCATCATGTCAAAGATTGCTTGCATCATGTTGTTTTATAGCTAACAATTGTGGTGTAGGGTTTTTTTTTTCAAGCAAGCATTGCATTCAAGATCAATCAACATCAATCAAGATTCCAAGGGGTGCTACCACAATAGTGGTTTACACTTTCTAGGAGATCTTGATTTTTGCTGAAATCATATATTTTAAAAAAATACAATGATTTAAGCCTTGAAAAGTTCCATTTAAAGGATTCCAATTTAAGAGGGTTTTATCAAAACACCTTAGACCAAGCCCCCTTGGAAAGAACCGGACTAGTTTTAAACCATACCTATAATGGAGTCTCCTATACACCTATCAAAATGCTGATAAAAAGCCACTTTTGATTTACCTTTTTGGGGATCAAATGAATTTGTTTAATTTTATTTTTTTAAGTATGTAGTCCTTATTATAGGCTTCCAAAAAATTATAATGTTAATTAAATTAAATTTGATTATTATATTTATTTTTTATTTCCTGTGAATGTAGGTTTTTCACCGAAAATGAAGCTCTTTATTCTGTACATGTAGAAAAATATAAGATTATAAAAAAAAAATTGAAAAATATGAGTGCACTAGATATTGGATTCCTTGATCCAACAATTTTTTTTTTGAATTTTGATACATAGAAAAAAGGTTACGTGTTATACAGTCCGCCTATGTCTAAATTGTATTTGGTTTGACTTCGAAACTTTATTAAGGAAAAAATATTCAATAAAAAACTATATAGCCAAGTGGAAGCACTAGATATCATATTTACAAATCTAAATTCAAAAGAATTTGATTTTTATCCTTCGCAAAAAAAAAATTATGTGTTATACGGTGAGCATCACTTTTTTAAAATGTTGTTTTATGAAAAAAACTAGTTTTTGAGGGAGATGGAAAAAGAAGTGCACTCTGATTCCAATTTTTTTGAAAAAACTATATTTAGAATCTACAGAAAAAATTTCACGAAACCCTAGTTGGCATCATCTTCAAATTCCTCACAGTCTAGCCACTATAGGTGCCCGAAAGTGAAGATTTAGTTAGAAAAAATTATTTCAGTGTCCAGTTTGGTCAAAAACTATAAACCACTATTGTGGGATCACCTCAAGTCTACATCAATTGGAGCCACTACTTACATGTTTGCAACACCTTATTAGTAGGGTCTGGTGAGTTGCAAAATTACTATTTGTTCATTCATCATTCTCTATTTAATTATATTTCAAGGTTTAATTAACAATAAGGGGTTTGACCAGGGAAAACCCCTTTTCACTAACCCCCACAACATTTTTCCCTCTTCTTGTGTGTGGTTTGTAGAGTTAGGCTACATCTTTTCTAAGAAGAAAAGTTGGAAATAAGTTTTCAAGCCCCTAAAAGTTGTTAAAGTTGCCATCAAGCCTTAGAGAAGCTTGGAGAAGACCTACAGGTGGTATTTTGTAGTTTTGGATCTAGAAACCAATTAGGAACAACAAAGTAGACCGAGAGGCACATAATCCACTTCAAAATTTCTAGAAAATTAGAAGTGGACTAATTTTCCACTATTGGTGAATCAGTCCCACTGTAGAGTCCTGAACAAGTTTTTTGCAGATTTGGATACCCTTTTGGCTAAGAACCTACTCCAGTACAGTTTCTAGAAAATTGGACTAATTCGTCCTGCCTGACATATGAGTCCAATCAACTTCAACATCATATTTTTCATTGATCTAGATCTCCATTCTGTCATCTTTAGTTTTCTAGGTGCACACTTTTAGTTTCATAACTTTTTATTACAGTTTTTCATCTTTTTACATCATTTAGCATTTGTTTTCATATCACACTGTGTTTTACAATTCGCTATCTTTTCCAAGTGTACACTTGGTGGTGAACCCCTCATTATTTATCATTCAATCCCTAGGACCTTCCCTTTTCTAGATTTTAATCTCCTTTGCATTGAAATCTTGAGGGTTAGTTCTTGAGTGAAAGGTTAAAAATTGGTATTTGGTCCTTCTTCTTTTAGGTCCAAAACCCTAGAAGTGAAAGAAACCAACCACCATATTTTTTTGTTCATTTCATTTTGATAAAAGTGCATTTCATTTTTGGTTACAATTTTTTTTTTTTTTTTGAAATTTTGCATACATTGGATAAAACTACTTTTCATCTTTGGATATACATTGTTTATATTTGTGAAGCATTGCATAATATGGCTAGAAGTATTTTTCATTTTTGGTCAAACAATGTTAGTATCCTACCTTTCTAAATATGCTAAGAAAAATTCCATCCCTCACATTCATAAGAATGCTTTAGTGAAAAATAATACATTGGTGGATAATCATGACAATTAAATTTGGTCTTTCCCTAATATCTCTCCTATTTGTGACAAAGATATTTTGGTGTTAGAAGATCAAACCAGTGAGAGTTATGAGAGTCCTATTTGTCTCTCTTCCTCTAGGGAAAACGTTATTGAACAAGACAATAGCATCATTGAAAAGAAAGACAATTCAACTATTGATGACTCTCCTACTTGTGATGAAATTATTTTAGAAGAACCAAACATTGAATGTCATGAACATCTAGTTTGTAGCTCTCCTAAAACCTCTCCTACTAGGGAAGATATCGTGGAGGAAGAAAAATAAGAAAATTGAAAAATGTGTTTCAAATAATACTGATCATAAAAAAATGGATGATTCTATTGAGGTCATGAACATTAGATACCCCTTGAAGTACTCTATTAAGCCTAAACTTGTCATTTATCCATCTTCACAAAAACCACAAGTTCAAAACAAACCTATGCTTATCTTAGAACCACCTAAAAAGAAACTTGATAATGATAATGTTTTATAGCAACCAAGTCACAATACCATTGCTCATACATATGACACTAGGAACAATCCATAACCAAGACAAACAACTCAAACATCTCTCACATTGTCTAACACTATCTTACCTAGTCCTCCTTGTTTTCCTCTAAAATAAAAAAGGAGTATGATCTTGTTGAAAGGATAAAGAATAATCCTGCTAAGATATCCTTATGAGAACTCATTCAAGCTTCCCCTCATTATCGTAACATGCTTCAAAGTGCTTAACAACAAATTCCTACCATTCCAAATATGCAATCAAATGATGTGGCAACCCAAATTCAAGCTATAACTATAGTAAACTTAGAAATTACTATTCATCAAGATGAGTTACCTTCGTTAGAAGAGAAAAAAAATGAATCTTTGATGATAATATCTTATGTTAATCAAGTAGTGATAAAGAGAACTCTTGTTGATAGTGGCTCAATCCTTAGCATTAGTAGCATAAACCTTCTTGATAAGATTAAAGTAGATAAAATATAATTTCAACCTAATTCTTTATCCATACGTGGATTTGATAATGTAGGAAATCAACCGCTTGGATTCATCACATTACCTGATAAAGTTGGAAAGGTCCTATTAAAAACTTTGATCCATGTCATGCCTCATGAAATTTCATAAAATCTTCTTTTAGGAATGCCATGGATTCACACAATGAATAGAGTTCCTTCTACTCTCCATTGTAAAATGAAGTATGTCTGTGACAACAAAGTTTACACACTTAAGTTCGATCCTCAACCGAAAGCTATTTGATTGTTCAGAAAGAAGGATGAGATCCTTTGGAAGCATTGTATCCAACTAAAAAAGTGGAAGTCAAGAAATAAGAACAAAAGAAGAACATTCATCAAGTCACAAAGCTATTGGAAGATGATTGGGGTTCCTTAGATTTCACACCAACATTCATGGGAAATACAAGATCATAAACAAAAGTCTAAAAAAGGAAAAGAAAAAAGGTAATGTCAACAAAAAAATTGAAAACATCCACCTCAACCACTTTAGAAGATCAAGAAAATTAAACAAAAAACTTTGAAGAAGTTGATTATGAACAACCACCAAATCTGAAAGAAATGCAAAAGCTTTATGGAAGAGGTTATAGTGGAAAAGGATGTGGTGCTAGAGAAAAAGGCATTTGTGTCCTTATAGAACCTAACACACGAGAAACAACTAATGGTATTGGTTATTATACCTTGAAAGAAACAAGAAATCCTTCAATCAATATCAACACTCTTACAAAGGATTCTTCTAAGCCAAATTTAAAATTAGTGCATCATGAATTTATAGACACTAGTGGTCTTGGTTATCGTCCTTCAAAATAAATAAAAGAAAAAAAGAATTCCTCACTTTTGGTTTGATTTGGAAGTCTTTCATTGCATCCTATATTATATCTTGCATTCATTTGCATCTCATTTACATTGAATTAGATCTCATTTAGGGTTTCTTTCATTTCATTCAAAAATTGCATCTCATTTAGGGTTTAGATTTGTATTGTTTTGCATCTCTCTAAATCTGAAAAATATAAAAAATATATATATATCATTGTGCATATCATTTAGATCTCATTATAATTAAATCTTAATATGAAAAAAAAATTGCATTTCAACCTAAGTCTTTGTATAGATTATTTCATTGCATTTTCACATTGCATTTATGGAAAATTTGAAATTGAAATTTACTGCCTTAGACCTAGAATTGAAAGACATTACTAAAATCTTGAAAATCATTCAAAAATAATTTAAAAATACCTAACTAGGACCCATTCACCCATACTGGTGATTGAGTCCCTGATTAGGTGAAACCTGAAGCTTCTGGCATCTTAAAAAGCATTAAAAAACACTCTGAAACCAACATAAACATCTCAAAAATACCTAACCAAGACCCTTTCTCCCTTATTGGTGAATGAGTCCCTATTAGATCTTGATCTACATTTTCTAGAAATTAAAATCTCAGTTTTAAGCTTCTATTTGCTACTATTATTTTCCTATTTTAGTTTTTTTATTTTTTGTGTCATCAAATTCATTGCATATAACTCAAATCGCCTAATTTGGTGCATTTTCAAGAATCAAAAGTTGCATTTAAAACATTTCATTTTTAGTTTATTGCATTGTGTAATCAATAAATTGCATCACTTAGAATTTGAAATTTTCATTTCATTCTAGGTTATTCTATTGCCCCATTTCTATTTTAGGGTTTGCACACTAGGGTTGTGAAACTTATATGAGCTTGACAACTTGGTGTCTTATTAGCAATATTACTGTAAGAAAACTTTTGAGGCTTATTTCATCTCGCGATATATCACTCGTCATGGATTTTGGGTTTTCTAGCTCTCTTTCAGATAGTATTGATAATCAACCCTCCATGGCTCATACTTTGCATACTTCATTTTGCATGACTTCACCTAGACTACAACCAATGTGCTTAATGTTACCAACACCATCCCTACCATCTCTAGTTCCACTCAATCATTGGGGTCTACTCAAAGCCAAGGTGGAATTTCAATTCCATCCTCCGCAATACTAACGTCCATTCCTACATACACTAGTACACAATCCATAACAACCTTTCAACCCACAACAACCTTTCAACCTACAACAACATTTCAGCCTACAACAACCTTCCAACCCACAACAACCTTGAAACCTACCACAACCATTCAACCAACTGCAACAATCATAACTACTAGCACTATGTACACTTTCATAGGTATTTCCATAGGAAATACTTCTAGTCTTGTCCATTTGAACACAATAACTCCTCAAAAGTCCACCTTCACCAACCTAACATTCACTAGCTTTCCACATACATACACCACTCCACCTTATTCCCCTCAACTTTACAACCAAAATAAACCTCTCATTATCTCACTTTTGCAAGCTATGACATCCCTCCAACAAGTGGAAACATTACAACAAAACAACAACAATCAACCTTTTCAATACATCAAATTCAACCTGCTATGTTTTGACATATTAAGAGCGCAAATTCCACAAGGTATAGAAGTTCCCTGATTCAAGAAATATGGTGGAAACGGAGATCTTGTAAGCCCTATTTCCACTTTCACAGCCTTGTGTAGTGATTTCATCTTTGAGGATAAAATTTTGGCTAGGCTATTCCCTAGGTCCTTGAAGGATACCACTTTAGATTGGTTCTCTTCTTTGTCAAACAATTCAATTGCTTCATTCAATGAACTCATTGTTTCCTTTTACAACCACTTCCATATTCACATGGGCCCTAAGATGACCCTTGCTGATTTAATGACATGCAAACAAAAAGAGGATGAGAAAGTGAATGATTTCATAGAAAGATACAAAACACTTTATTCACAAGTAAACATTAAGATTCATGATAGCGACCTTCAACGAATGTTTATTTCCAACTTACAAGATACGCTCCAAGGAAAACTTGAAATGTTGATATTTTCATCCTTCACATAGTTATGTACAACCCTTCCTGATTTTCAAAATTTAAGTTGTAGTCGTGATGTGAAAAATCCCCCTAGTCATACTGAAAAACCCGAATCCATAACCTTGAACAATGATTAACCTTTCAAGAAATAGAATAAGAGATTTTAACAACTAAATTCCCCTCAAACAAGTCAAAAAACTAATAACCAAATGGATGTTGTAAAAGCGACACTTATTTTCAGAGAAAGGGGGAGAGAGTTCACTCCTTTACCTGATACTCTTCATAATATCATGTTGCAGCTTATTGATAAAAAAAATTCTTACATTACCTCTTGTTAGAGAGCGTGACCCTAATATACCATTTCCTAGAGGCTTTCAAAAAAATGCTTATTGTCATTACCATATAAAAAATGGACATGCTACAAAATGTTGTCAGTGTCTTAAAGATATTGTGTAAGACCTTATTGACAATAATCAACTTCAAATCAGAGGTGTGAATGATCAAGGTAATAATTTTGTAGCTACTCCTAATCAAAATTTGCAAATCTTTACAAATTGCATGCCTAAACACAATATTTCATTTGTCAAAGCTAGTGAAACGAAGAATGAAGTAATGAAAGTTGACATGGATGATAAAAACATAAATGAAGAGTACCTAATTGAAATAGTAGAAATTATCGAAGCTATACCTTGTAAGGGCTAGACTAAAAAGCCTCTTGACATTGCTTTCTCACAAAATGACATACTTAAGTGTGTACTTGATGGTCCTCTTTACATAGCTAGTTGAATCAACGACAAGCCCATTAATGGGATATTGATTGATCTTGTTTGTGGAGAGAATGTGATCAATCAAGAATTCTTATATGTGCATGAACTATATCAATGAAACGTATGACAAACGAAAAGCATGGAATAGGATGCATAATGGGTTTGCTTTCCCTACAATAGGCTCGATAGATCTCCCTTTAAAAGTTGGACCGAAAACACTAAATGTATCATTTTCTATCATCCCACAATCATACCAATTTTGTGTGAAGCTAGGCTATCCATGGCTTTAGTCCATGAATGTCATCTCTTTGGTTGAGCATAAATTTCTAAAGTTTCCATTTGGAAATGATATCTTTACTTTGCATCATAGTGGATTTAATCATGTGTTTTTCTAAGGGAATTTTTCATTAGATTTCTTTTGGCCTGAGCCTATGGAACCTATCAAGCCTCATGCAGATTTCATTTTCAATTCATATCAAAAGTTCAAGGAAAATAAAATAGAAGAATTATCCCTTTGAAACATTCCTCAATCTATAATTGAAGCACCTATCCTTGAAAAAACAATGATTGAACCGAAATCCCTTCCAAAAATACAAGAACAACCTATAAAAAAACCTCCTACCATTTCCTACAAGAGACCACGAGGTAAAACAAACAATCCCCTTGTCCCTCCTTGAGTAAAAAACGTTTACAAAGTTAAAGAGAAAGCGGTTGAAAAACCTACTATTGTTTCTTCTATTCCTCCCAAGGAAGAGAAGGAACCTATGATTGACAAACCTGATCTTACACAATGTTTTTTTGAAAATAGACTAAAATGAAATTGAAGTGCTAGAGAGCGTAGACATAGACAACATGCTATTGCTCATAGATTACAAACTCAAGAAGAAAAGAACAATATAGAAAATAAAAATTTTAACCTACCTGAAGCAATGCATGATGACTCTATAACCTCATCACAACATAAGCAAGAACCTTCCATGGAAATTGTAATTTGACCTCCTATTATGATTAACTTAGATGATGACATTGTCATTGCAAAGATTGACGAGCAAGTGCATGATGTGTTGAATACATTGTTTTCTTCTTCTATGAGCTTAAATGAAAAATATCCTAGAAATGATGTTGAACTTGGTGCTTCCCCTAGTTCAACACTTGCTCTTGTCCCTTTGGCTAGTTGTCCACCTATTTTTACTAACCGAGATTGGGATGTAGATGACCTACTTTTGGTTGACTCACATGTGCCTTACTAGTCTTTTTATTTTTCATGTTTCTTTATGTTCAATTGCATGTGTCTAATGTGATCTCCTATGATGTTTCATTTGATGTATCTCTCTCTTTTTGTGCATTCCTCTATATGTTCTTACATTCTTCTATATGTTGTATTCATTTCATTTTTCTTGTGTTTTCCTTTTCGGGATGACT
>VDFB02105785.1:154448426-154497004 GCA_007258455.2 Sequoia sempervirens | reverse complement strand
AACTTACCTCTTGCATCTCTTCATCGTCGGGGTGCCATATTTGTGAAGAAAATTGAACTCAAGTTGATCAAATGTGAAGAAGTCACCTCCTCAACAATGCGAGCGCGTAGTGCAAGGTTTTTGGCTGCGGGCAGAAATGAAAGCCAGTAAAAAACAAATGAAGAATGTTCACTTTTTTTTTTGCTTTTAAAAAGCAAAAACGTGTTCGCGTTATAACGCGTTCGCGTTATAACGCGAACGCATTTTGGCTCATTTTTCACTTTTGTGGCCACAAAAGTGTGACCATCTTGGTGCACTTACCCTGTATGCATGTGTTTATGTGTGTATGTATGTATGTATCAATGTATGCATATTGTATGTATGCTTGTATGTATGTAGGATCGTGTGTACATATGTATTATGCTTGTATGTATGTAAGTATTTATTTATGTATGTGTTTAGAGGGAGAGAGAATTTTAAGAGAGAGAGAGTTGTTTAGGTAGGTTGGGAGGGAGAGAGGGAGGAAGAGACCAGAGAGAGAGTATTGAGAGAGGGAGAGCGGGTGGAAGGGAGAGTCTAAGAGAGAAGGGGTTGGAGTGAGAGGGACTTAGCTAGGTAGGGTGGGAGGGATAGAGGGAGAGAGAGACAAGGGGGGTGGGAGAGAGAATTGAGAGAGAGGGAGAGACTTGAGAGATAGGTAGTGAGAGGGAGTGCGAGAGAGAGGGGAGAGACTTGAGAGATAGGTAGTGAGAGGGAGTGTGAGAGAGAGGGGGAGAGAGAGAGGTGGGAGAGAGAGAATTGAGAGAGAGGGAGAGACTTGAGAGATAGGTAGTGAGAGGGAGTGTGAGAGAGAGGGAGATACCTGTGTGGGAGGGAGTGACCTGAGAGAGGGAGAGATAGAGGGGGGTGGAGTGAGAGGGACTTATCTAGGTAGGGTGGGTGGGATAGATAGAGAGAGGGGTGAGAGAGAGAGTTACCTCTAGAGGTAGGGTGCCATAGGGAGAAACTTGAGAGGGGATGGGGGGGAGAGACCTGAGAAAGGGAGAGAGAGGGAGTGGGAGAGAGGGAGTGATGGAGAGACAGTGGAAGGGAGATAGAGAGACATAGATAGAGGGAGTGAGAAAGGGTGGTAGGGATTGATTGAGTGAGAGATACATAGAAAGAGGGAGAGGGTAGATAGAGACAATTAAAGAGGGTAGGAGAGGGAGGGAGAGAGAGGTGATATGTATAGATAGAGAGAAAGGGATAGGGGCTAAGGGTATAAGCTTTAGGGATTAGGGTGGAGGACCTATAGGGTTGATGGATTAGGGTTGAGGGTAGAGGGTATTGGGTTGAGGGTAGAGGGTAGAAGGTTTAAGGGTTTAGGGTTAAAGGGTTTAGGGTTTAGGGGTTGAGGTAGAGTTTAGGGTTTGGGGTTGGTATATGGTTGAAAGTTAGGTTGAGGGTCAATGTAAAGGGTAGAGGTATAGTGGTTGAGGTTGAGGGATTAGGTTGAGGTTGAGAATTGAGGGTTGAGGGTAGAGGGTTTAAGGGTTGAGGGTTGAGGGTTGGGGGTTTAAGGTTGAGTGTAGATGATTGAGGGTATAGAGTTGAGGGATTAGGGTTGAGGGTCCAATGTATAGGGTATAAGGTATAGGGGTTGAGGGATTAGGGTTTAAGGGTTGAGGGTAGAGTTTTTAAGGGTTGATGGATTAAGGGTTGAGAATTTAGGGATTAGGGTAGAGAGTTTTCTTGGGTTTAAGGGTTTAAGGGTTGAGGGTAGAGGGTTTAAGGGTTTAGGGGTTGAGGGTTGAGGGTTTAGGGTTTAGGCTTGAGTGTTTAATGGTTTAAGGGTTAAGGGTTTAGAGTTGAGGGATTAGGGTAGAGATGGATGGATGCATGGATAGATAGATGGAGGGAGAAGTGAGATAGAGAGGAGAGAATATGAGGGAGGTACAAAGATATATGAGGGTTGAGGACCTATAGGGTTGAGAGATTAGGGTATTGGGTTAAGGGTATAGTGTTGAGGGATTAAGGTTGAGTGTACATATGGTTGAAGGATTAGGGTTGAGGGTCTAATGTATAGGGTAGAGAGTTTAGGGTTTGAGGGTTGAGGATTGAGGGATTATGGGTTGGGGGTTGAGAATTGAGGGTTGATGATTTAATGTAGAGGGTAGAGGATTTAAGGGTTGAGGTTTGAGGGTTTAAGGTTGAGGGTACAAACTTGGGGGTATAGGGTTGGGGGATTAGGGTTGATGATGAAGATATTTGATAAACCCTATCAAATGTTTTAATGATGAGCTGGACGATGGTGTAAAGCACGAGATGAACAAGAAGCTTGCTAGTGAAGATAGAAAGTGTGGTAAACCCTAATAGAGTATCCTAGAAAATCTAATCATGTGTGAGAATCTTGAGGTAGTAATTGCAGGTTGGTGAAGAAAGAAGATAATCAAATATTGTTGAAGTGTGGTGTTTGTAAGAGGAGAGAGTGAGAAGAGTGTGTAGTACAGAGAGTGTAGAATAGTGTTATATCTTGTTGAGTATGCAATAGAGTTAAGTGTGTGTAGAGAAGTGTAGTGCAGTAAGATAGAACAATGATTGTTGTAAGTGCATAAGAGAGAGAGTGAGTGCAGAGTAGAGGGGATGTGTTGTTGAAATTGTAGCAACAATAGAAGAGAGGATGCTTGCAAAGTTTCTAAGCAAGGTACGAGTAGTTAAAGATTAGACTTGTAAAAGAGAACTAGATTCACATGAATCATTTGTAATATAGTCATTGTAAATTTGATTGGTTAATGCCATTAGATAACTTAGTTGGTGCTCAGTGAAGGGGATTGGTATCTCCTTGTAGTTTGTGCTCCTAAAACTAGGATATTGGTGTCTCCTTAGGGTTGGTGCCCTTAAACATTGTAACAGAGGATTTGATTGTGAGGTTGGATTATGATGGTAGATCCTAGCAACATTTCTCACTGTGGTTTTTCCCATCCTGGGTTTTTCACATATATCATATGTTATGTGATGTGTTGTGTGTTTGGTTATATTTTTGGATCACATGTTTAATATTTGTGCATTAAGAGCTAAAGAAAGTAGTCTGCACAAAAGGTTTTAAGAGCTAAGCCTTAAAATCTACTGATCACCCCCCCTCTTAGTAGATTGTTTTATTCCAACAATCGCAACCTTCAACCTCCTCCAATTCCACTTGGATTCTTTTCATTTTGTTTGGATTATGAATAAGTTCTTCCATCGCCCATTCTAGTGTTCCACTAGCGGCATCACTGCCAACCACCAACAAATCCTACTATATCAAAACACTAAGCTTGAAATAATGTAATATATTGTTATTATTTAATTATAAATTGTATATATGAGAAAAGAGTGATAAATTTGAATAATATATATAATTTGAAACAATAATAGAATAATAGAAAGTAAAGATTATATATATTATTTTTCTTTAGGAAAGCTATTTGAAGTGAAAAATTCAGCACAGTAAAAATTTTCATTATGATAAAAATTTAGTTCTGTATTAAAAGATAATAATGAATCTTTCTTATTTCATCTTTAAGTATGTGTGAATATAAACTGACAGATCATGATACATATATCTCTTAGTCCTTAACTTTCAGTCTAAAAAGATTTCAGCTTGTAGATTCACGTTCGGATAATTAAGATGATATAAAATTCTCCATCAAACAAAAAAATGTCCAACCAAAAGTAACACCAAAAACTTACAAAAATTATTGGTCTAAAAAATAATGAGCTCATTTTAAATGGGTTGCTATCTTACAGTCGATGCCATGAAGATCCAAAAACCCAAGCCGTGGAAAGAAATCAGCCAAATTAGGTTTTTCGACAAGCTTCAACCATGAAGTAAGAGCTTTAGTGAAGTCCACAAATTTGGGATTATTTGGGTCGAATACCTTTGTATTGAATATCAGATTACCGATCACATTTAGATCCGTGTGGAACATTAAATTAGCAAAGTTTACACTCTTTCCCTTCAGACTATTTTCCCAAAAAATCAATTGAATCATTTGTAAAACTAAATCTCTTCTGATGTGTTGGGAAGCTTGGAGTTTCTTGGGAGAGAAAATCTCTGTAATGCAAATGCGTTTGAATTTTTGTAATTGGGATCCATTTTGATTCCATACTATCGAGGACTTGTCATAAGAGAGTATCTTTGTTGCATGAACGGTGACCCGCCTAACAAAGATGTTGTCCTGGGTTTTGAGCACCTCCTTCGCCATGGCAGCAGGGGAAATTGCCACTATTTTTTTCATGCCAAGAAAGAGTGTGATCAAGGGACCATATTGCTCCGAAAGGGAAAACAGTGCCTAGTTGGGTTTTTCGCCTAGTAGAGAGAGGTTTCCTACAACAGGTCAAGTAGGTGGTCCAGGTGGAAGAGGAAGCCTCTTCATTTTCTTTTCCATTGTAATATAGAGAGTATGATCAAAACATTGCTAACAAGCACAAAATACCAGTACATGTTCAGTTGGGTGCCCATGAGAATCCGGGACAATGTTCCAACAATGAGGTGTCACTCTCACTCATTATATCTTTTTTGCAACTTCCATCTGCTGATCCATGAGAATACAAGACAAAATTCCTACAATGAGGTACACTCCCACCACTCAAATCATTATATTTTTCTAACACCTTCGATTTCTTATCCACGAGAACAAAGGACAAAGTTCTAGCAATTAATATTACAAAAGACTTTGGTAGGCCACACCTCTCACTTATATGCAATTTTGGATAAGCTAAAGCACTATAAAATTATGGTTGCCTCACAATTAGCTACCAATTCCATTTATTCTTATCATCCCTTCTATGCCTTCCCTTATCATATCTCTTGATGATATTTTCATAGAAATCAACTATGCTTTAGCTACTTCCTATGGATATTTTATGATTTTGATATTTTTTTGTGGTTGGTCACTTGTTAATGAGAAAATTATGAAGAGTGAAAAAGATGGAATTAAAGAAATCACATGATTGGAAATATGAAATCTTGCATTATGTAGTCCATTCAAATCCTTGTTCCTTTTATTGAGGTGCTTCTACCTTATCTTCTTATACATGGGATGACATAAAATGTCATACATGTACCTCTCACTCCATCCCTCCCTCATTCCCCTCTCTCCCTTTAGATATCTATCTATATCTATCTTCTCTCTCTCCTCTATACCTCTCTCTTTCCTTCCCTCTCTACTTCTCTCTATCTCCACTCACCCTCTCTCTCTACCTACCTCTCCCTCTATCCCTCCCACCCTACGTCTCTCTCATTACATACTTCTCCCTCCCTCCCTGTCTTTCCCCTTGTTGCTTTCTCTCTCCCTCTCCCTCTCCCTCTATGTACCTCTCTCTCCCCTTCCCTCTCTAGTTCTCTCTATCTCCCCTCACCCTCTCTCTCTACCTACCTCTCACACTATCCCTCCCACCTTACCTCTCCTCTTCTCTCTCTACCTCTCTCTATATCCCCTCACCCTCCCTCTCTCTACCTACCTCTCCCTCTATCCCTCCCACCTTACCTCTCTATCTTTGTCTCTATCTCTACTTCTCTTTATCTCCCATCTCCATCTTCCTCTCTATCTACCTACCTCTCCCTATATCCGTCCCACCCTACCTCTTTATCTCTACCTCTACCTCTCCCTTCTCCCATCCCTCTCTACTTCTCTCTACCTCCACTCTCTGTCTCTCTTTACATACCTCTCACTCCATTCCTCCCTCATTACCCATTTCTCTCCCTTTAGATATCTCTCTATATCTCCCTTCTCTCTCCTCTCTACCTCTCTCACCTTCCCTCTCTAAATATTTCTCTAAATACATATATTTAATAAACATAAATACATTTGAAAAGCAACCTTTATCCTATTAAACAATATATATAAAGTCCAATTTCAAACCGCATTTCCTCTTTCTACACCATATCTCAAGTATTGCCTCACGCCATCACAACAGACAAAAAATATGGCTGGTCATGATGTAATCAATATTGTTTTTGAAGGGGTCGCTGCCGTGTAAAAAGAATCAGATTTGCCAGTAATGACATCCACGAAACTCAATATGTTGAGTGGCGGTCAATTTAACAGTGATGACATCCATGACGTTTCTTCCATTCATA
Organism: Sequoia sempervirens; assembly: GCA_007258455.2. Classification (NCBI taxonomy): domain Eukaryota; kingdom Viridiplantae; phylum Streptophyta; class Pinopsida; order Cupressales; family Cupressaceae; genus Sequoia; species Sequoia sempervirens. The sequence goes on along the minus strand of VDFB02105785.1, from coordinate 154,490,925 downwards.
TTTGTTAACTAGAAAGTTTGAAATAGAAAACATCACTAAATTTGTAGATTTAAATTGTGTATACAGATTCTTATTAGTTCTGTCTTAGACACGTATATTAATGTGGTCAAGTTTTAGAATCAATCGAAGAAAAAAAATAAGTTGATTATTTTTTGTAATTTAGTCTATAGATTACATATAGTGTGAGATTTGAGTCTGAAACAAGTCTCAGGCCTGCAAATAACTATTGAGTCGTCAGAAAACAAGTTTCAGCTGCCATTTAATGGTAAATCAGCTGTTGTTTAATGGAATCAATAGTAAAAACTTCCAAAATGTGGGATGAAAGCCTCCAAAATCTCACTTATCATGTAGAAGCTAGATAAATATTTATCTTCTAATTGGGTAGGAACATTCTATTTTCATTGGAGTGTTTTTTGCCAATTTGATAACAATTTTACTTTTTCATTTGCATTGTTTTATTGCAAATATTTAATTTCTTTAAGGGAAAAATCTAAATTTGTCTAGGTTTATTTCATTTCATTATTTAACACTTTTTATTAAGTGTTTAACACTTGTTATTATTAATTGTTTGACACACACTCTCTAATATTTTAGCATATATAGTTTTCTATCGGTGTAATCCTTGAACCTCCTTTAGGTGCAAGTGCTAGGATATATATATATCTTTGTTTTATTGCATAGTTATACGCAATAATACTAATGAGGTAAGCTAGTTTGATATTTTTCTATTCATTAATGTATCACTATTTGATACTACTCATTTAAATAACACTATTTCTAAATAGTTGTAAGATTAAATAATTGATATGTATAATATTTTTAGTTAATTATACACTATCATGAAACATTTCTTCTAAATAATTTGACTATAGCATAGTAAAAAGTGGAGTTATTTGATTTGCTTGATGTATTCATGGAATTGATTTTTTTTAGCTGTCAAAAACCAATCAATTACATAATACAATTAAAATAATATTTTTTGTTCATTTTAGCTAATGAATCACTATTAGATACTATTCAATTAAATAACACTATTCCTAAATAGTTGCAATATTAAATAACTGATATGTATAGTATGTTTAATCAATTATGCACTATTTATAGAATCTTTGTCCTATTTAATTTCTTTGTAACGGAGTAAAAGGTAAAGTTCTTTGGTTTTGTTGACATATTCATGGAATTGATATTTTTTTAGTTGTTAAAAACCAACCAATCACATAATATAATTAAAACAATATTTTTCTATTCATTTAAACTAGCGTATCACTATTTGATACTACTCATTTACATTATCCTATTCCTAAATATTTGTAATATTAAATAATTGATATGTATAGTATGATTAGTCAATTATGCACTATTCATAGAATCTTTCTCCCATTTAATTTGACTGTAGCATAGTAAAATGTGGAGTTATTTGATTTGCTTGATGTATTCATAGAATTTATATTTTTTTAGTTGTTAAAAACCATCCAATCACATAATAGAATTAAAATAGGTTCAATACATTTGGTAGCATATATTTTTTTATTAAAAAAATATATATTTAAAAAAAAACTTAAATTCTAATATTGTTTGAATATAGAAAAATAAATTTAAATAAATTATTTCAATTCAATCTAAAAGACGTGAAAATTAATCATTCTAAATATAATTGATATGTTTTTTTTATTAAAAGAGTAAATCTTATCTCAATATTTATAATCAGTGCAAGATGTATTGAAGAATGATCAACATATTCCATGAACAAAGTATAATTATACTTGACTATCAATTAATTTAAGAATTTTGAAAAAATGAAAATGAATTGTATATGAACAATATAGTATCCTTTCAAATAGTTTTTTCCTATTATACAATTAAAAAATGTATTACTATTTTCTAAATCTCTAACTTGCTATTGAATAATGACAAGAATAAATGTCACAAGTTGTCTTCCTAAAAGGAAATAAATTGTACATATAACATTTTAGTCTCAACTCTAATACCTAAGAGTTATATTATTATTTGTTGATGTGTTAATGTGTACATTCGAACCATTTCCTTTATATGAAGACAATATCAAACATAACATAAAAGCATTTCTTCCATACAACATAAAAGGGAAATAATGAGAATGAAATAGTTACAAAATAACTAAACAACTAGTAGTGTTGCAATAATTACATATAACCTAGTTGTCAAGGGTAGCTCCCAAATTGAAAGAACCAAGCTATTCAAAAAGAGAAAATAGTTAATCTTTCTTGTCATGGGAGAAAATAACTATTTTGTGCTAATATTTCTCCATCTTAAAAGATGAGGTTTCCTTCTTGTTCATATGTATTCAATAATAGAAATCTCTTCCTTAGACTCTTGTAAGTGAAAAACTCTAATTTAATTACCAAAAATATGTTCAATAGGGGAACACCCACTATCATTTTGGGAGAAGAAGAATGGACACTATTGATTGGGGTTCTAGGAGAGATACCTTCCTTAATAATTGAGGAAGAATATGGAGAAGAAGGGGAATCAAAAGAGGAATGAAGGTATGAATAGTTTGATAAATCACTCTTAGAAAAGTTGTATGGAGAAATGAGTTGGTAGAATAGGTTTACCTGCCTTTCAATAATGTAACCTACTTTAGGGGAAGCTTCCTTTTAAGTATATCACCAACTCAAGGGAAATTATCCACCATGTATCCAATGGAATATCAAGCTCAAGATATTTGGAAATAATATCTCCATAAATAAAAACATGATTCCACATTCTATCGCCAATCTTAAGACCAATTTTTAGTTGCTTGGAAGTGTGTAATTCCACAAGGATGCAGGCATATGGGAATTGTAAATGAAACTCAATTTTTTAGGAGGCAAAAATAATTTTCCAATGCATTTTCCAACAAAATCCAAGAAAGAAGAACCTTAAAATGCAATGGGAGATTTAGTACATAAATGATCTTTGACCTAGGAGCACAACCATTTCAAAAGCAATCGATCCTTATCCTCTAGAGGAGCACATTTGAAAAAGAACCCTTTCACACAAGAAAATCAAAATTTATATATCTAATAGGGTTGCTAACTTTTTGTTAGCCATTTTTGAGCTTCACCAAACTTGGCTAATAGTAGTGAAATCTACATATCAAATAGGTATTTTTTGGTACTAATAATTAATCCTTAAATTCCACAATTTTTGTATCATGTTGGTTGAACCTTATCCTATGTGGGAAAAAACTAATTTGGATAAGGGATCCTAGATTTAGGCCATTCTTCAAAGGATGAAGCTCAACTAGTAATTGGTGCAACTATCCCATTAAATGGACCAAAGAAGTTCTTATGTAAATATGTAACCCAAGTGAATGAAAATGCTTTGCTCTTCCATTTGTTGTAGGATTTAAAGGGTCCATTAGAATAAGTTGATAGCCCAAAAAAACCTTAGAAATTCATGGAGACTTGGAATAATCCTTTGCAAATCATAAACTATCCATTGCTATTGTTTTCTTTGATCTCAAATATCCATAATCTCCTAAGTTTGCCACACATGATTTAGAGCTATTGGTATTCTACAAACCAACACAATAACTATCTTCTGAATTTTTGGGGCACATGAATCTTGCCTCAAATCATTGGATTTGATTGGAACTCTAATAATTTGATTGAGTTTTTTTAAAGAAAATTTATTATTATTATATAAAAAGACCTATTGTTTACTGTTTTTCAAACTAAAATAAATAAATATGTAAATCAACTTCCTACTTTGATTCAGAGTCCTAAAAAAATATAAATTATATTATAAATTGCATCACCCAATTAATCTTCTTTGAGAAAGGAGACAAAAATTAACCATTAACTATTCAACAGTTATGAATATTAAGATTGTATCCAAATTTTAGAAGTTTTTACATATTTATTTACCATGATGATAGGCTAGTATTAATGCAAAAATATCCTAAAGTCCTTAAAGCAATTCTAAAACCGTATTTGACTTTGGCAACCAACATGCTGAACAAGTTACCTTATTATGAAAGTACTAATATATGTTACGAGGCAGGCATGGTCTAGGGATTGCTTCTAAATTTTGACGCTTTTCTTCAATACCACTCCAAATAAAGCGTCCATGTCCAGTTTCTCCGAGCTCATTCCATTAGGAAGACTCCAGTTGAAGTAGTGGAGCAACGAAGCCAAAACTGAGAGTAAGATCAAAACACCGCTAACAAGCACAAGAAACCAGTACAACAGTTGGCTGTCGATGAGAATCCAGGACGAAGTTCCAGCAATGAGGTGTCACTCTCACTCATATATTTTTCTTACACCTTCCATCTGCTTATCCATGACGTAGCACTCCCACTACTCAAATCATTATATTTTTCTAACACCTTCCATTTCTTATCCACGAGAACAAGGACAAAGTTCCAGCGATAAAATAGATTAAAATCATTGAACTAACTAAATTAGTATTTTTTCAATATCTCAACCAATATTTGGAGTTTTTTTTTTGTTGGTTTCAATTTGATCTAATAGTTTGCTTGTGTCTCACAAAAATGGGAAGGAATTTGAAGAGGGTTGGGTTTTTCTTGATCTCTAGTAAGAATTCCTTTTTCCTGTGGTTTGGTGAATTAGTGTTTGGGGGTTTTAAGGGATTTTCGATTCTTGAAATTTTTAAAAACTTAAGATAAAACAAATGAAAATAATTTTCATTTCATTTAAACTATTAAAAACATACAAATCTTACATCCTCAACCTCATGAATGTCGTGGCAGCATTGTTTTTAGTTGAATCCACTCAATGGTTTAACAAACATGCTCATGCTATTCCACTATCATATTTGGGCATTGAAGAGAAGTGAGGTCAAACTAAAACGAGCTTAGTCTCTCTCTTTCTTTTAAATACACTGTAACACACTTGTATTATAATGTGCTTGCATTTCATCTTCCATGGACCAAAAAGTGGGTTTGACCAATTTTGGTTCCCCATCTCTATGCACACATTCATATATTAACAAGAGCTAGCATAGATGAGAGATATAAAGTCTACGTTGTAATACAAACTATAGTTTGCTTCATATTTAATTTTTTAAAAAGAAGATGTTTGCTTTATATTTTGTTGAGTGTAATTAGGAAGATAGACAAGAAGTGATTCCCTTTTGATGTAGAAGATGTTTTAAAACAGGTCTTGCTATTGCACAATGTGGATTTGAGAAAAAAACTATGATAGCTATATGATGGAAATGAAATTTTCAACAACATTATATGGTTGAGAAGAAATCTGATCAACACAGGAGTTTTTCTAAGGTTGTTGTTTTGGATTCTTAGGGTCTTGGGGCATCCCCTTTAGATGTCCCAAATGGTGGGGCTGCAGAGGCTTCCCCCATTCAGCAAGGGATTGGATCTCAGGCTGCCATTTTTGGTGTTAGCATCATAATGGCCAGTTCTGGTGGCTCTTTAGATAAGGCTATGCTTGCACAAAGGAATAATGATGAAAACTCTGAGACGAAGGCTACAGGCTTTCATCTTTAGAAAAACTGTGGGTTTGCCTGGCATGATAAGGCAACGCATGTGAAAGAAGGTTGGATTACTATTAAGGGAAAGAAAAAATATTCTAGGCCTTCTTTTGACATGAGGGTATGTGTAGGATCGTCATGGAAAAAATAGGCCCTTAAATGGCAATGAAAATTAAAAAAAAATAGAGTTGGACAACTTGACGTAAAAATTTGAATAAGTTATCTATATTATTTCAAAAATATGTAAGAATAGAATCTATGAAAAATTGAATATAGTTTCTAAACTACTAGGTTTACTTTGAAAAAAAAAAATCTATTTGGTGAAAATTTGAAATTTCAATGCAGTAGTACTTAAATTTCAGGAAAAAAATAGGTAGGTGTATGTCTGACCACCTTAACCATAATAAAGTGATAATATTTTTTTATAAAATTTTAGATATAAGTAGAGGACTCATGTTTGGATGTGACATTTTTCTGTAATTTTTTTCCAAGTAAATAATTAATTATGAATTTTTTATTACAACTTTAAAAAAATATAAAAAATCATATGTCTGACCACCTTAACTTGGTCAAAACTTCATGAAATTCAATTTTTTCTGTTAATCCTATAGTATGCGAAGCATAGAATGTGATGCATGTTTCTGATTCAAAAAATATGATACCATTTGAAAGTTATAAATGGTTTACAATTAGCCTATCAATAAGGACTTTAGTCATAATTCTAATACAAAATGAATAATAATAATTTATTAAATTCAAAATAAAGCATAATTTATATTGGAAAAAAGTTGAGAATCTCCTCTACAAACCATTTTCGTTTCATCAATTTTGGCTAAAAAAAATCATCAGCCACATGAGCAAAGTCTAGAAAAACAAGGTAAGTTGTTAAACACATTTTTTGTGTTGACTTCTTAGGATTGGCATCTCCTAGCCAAATACCAAAGCAAACCCAAGGCTATTTTCTAGGCAATAAATTTTGTGTGATAAATAGCAGATATCCAATTCGAATTGGATATCTGATATGAATCTGATATCCAATTTGGTTTATATATCATTTAAAAAAATGTTAGACTTTATAATATATGATTTAGAATATACAATATATCCTGTTTATAGTTTATAGTTTATTTTAATATATCTAGTTAAGAATATACAATTTGGTTTATATATGATTTTTAAATAGTTTATATAGTTTATTTTAATATATCTAGTTTAGAATATACAATATAGTTTATAATTTAATATATAATCTCTTACAAAACTATATAATATATAATATATTATATTATTATGTATAATTTATTTAAATATTAATTCTATATTTTAGTTAATATATATATTACTAATATATAAAATATTTAAATATTATCTCTTTCCCCCTCTCTCTCCCCCTCTCCCTCTCTCCCTCTCCCTTTTCCTCCCTCTCTCTCTCTTTCTCTCTCTCCACTTCTTCCCCTCTTTCCCTCTCCTCCACCCTCCTAATGAACTCTCTCTCCACTTCTTCCCCTCTTTCCCTCTCCCTTTGGGCTCCTAATAAACTCTCTCTCTCTCCACTTCTTTACCTCTTCCCCTCTTCGTCCCCCATCCTAATGAACTCTCTGTCTCTGTCTCTCTCCACTTCTTCCCCTCTTTCCCTCTCCCTCCCCCTTCCTAATGAACTCTCTCTCTCTCTCCACTTCTTCCCCTCTTTCCCTCTCCCTCCCCCTCCTAATGAACTCTCTCTCTCTCTCCACTTCCCTCTTTCCCATCTCCTCTCCTAATGAACTCTCTCTCTCTCTCTCTCTCTCCCTTCTTCCCCTCTTTCCTCTCCCTCCCCCTCTAATTATCTCTCTCTCTCTCTCTCTCTCTCTCTCTCTCTCTCTCTCTCTCTCTCTTTCCAGTTCTTCCCTTCTCCCTCCCCCCTCCAAATGAACTCTCTCTCTCTCTCTCCACTTCTTCCCCTCTCCCTCCCCCCTCCTAATTCTCTCTCCCTCTCTCTTTCCCCTTCTTCCCCTCTCCCTTCCCCCCACACTCTCTCTCTCTCTCAAGTCTCTCCCTCCTAACCTTCTCTCCCTCTCTCAAGTCTCTCTCTCCCTCTCACTCACTCCTATGTCTCTCCACTCTAACCTTAACCCTCTACCCTTAACCCTTAAATCCTTAAACCCTTAAACTCTCTACCCTCTCTATCTCTCCCTTTCCCTCTACCCTCCTCTCTCTCTCTTTCCCAACCTCCACCTCCTAATTATTGTTAGGTATATGTATGCACAAATTGGATATCCGATTTGCAACACTAAAATCCTACCGTTAGAGAGCATTATAAAATTGTTTTATTTTAAAAAAATTTCATATCAGATAACGAATTTAGTCAGATATCCAATTTGTGGGCCATACCAAAACCCCATATGGCCCTTTTTTTGCATTCCAACAGACCCTACATTCTTTTTGCAAGCTTTGCAGGTAATGAATGTGCAATTTCAGACAGGAAGAGACAAAGATCAACTTTTTGGAGCATCTTGTACTCAAATTTGTCATAAATAATGATTTTTTAGCATCTTTTATGAGGTATAATTGGGAGCAACAATTGTAGGAAGCATAAACATAATAGAAAGCTTACAAAAGAACAAATTGAAGCATATAGAGAAAAAGATAAAGAAGGTCATAGGAAGAGAAGAAAAGGTATGTTCTTTCAAGTGAAGAGGAAATTGAATATGTACAAGGTGAAAATGTTGAACATGATATTGAAATTGGGAATGAAAATGTTCAAATTGATACTCAAAATGTTCAAGCTGAAAATGTTGGAATTGAAGATGTTGAACATGATATTCAAATTGGGAATGAAAATATTGAAATTGATAATGAAAATGTTCAAGGTGAAAATGTTGGATTTGAAGATATTGAATATGATACTCAAATTGGGAATGAAATTATTCAAATTGAAGGTTCAAAAATGTTGGAATTGAAGATGTTGAACATAATATTGAACTAAGTGTAAATTATGTTTCACCTGATTACATGAGAAATGAAGAACCTTGTGTGGAAAAAAGACATATTCCAAACTCAAGACCTTCAAGGACCCTTAAATGGTTACTTGAAATTGATGAGAACATTATAAACAATTTTGAAGGAAAGAGGTCAACATGAACTATTCGGTTGTGGGCTAGAAGACTTTTCATACAATATTTTAATGATAAGACATTGACTGAGCAATGCCAACTTTTTGTACAATTAATAAAGATGCATAAGATGAGACTTTTTCTTGCCAAATTGAAGATTCGTGTGAACAAGAAGACCAAAAAAAATTCTATTATTGTCAAAAATATTTTTAATGCTCTCAAGTCTATTGGAAAAAATAACAAGGAAAAAGATAATCTAGAGCTGCTCGAAAGTCATTACAACCACCCTAGTAAGCCATCAATTGAAAAAGGCTCAGTTTATGAGACAAACTTGTATTGATTTTGACATAAATCATAAAACTTTGGATAGAGCACTTGCAAGAAGAGAAAGAATAGATGATCCTATTCAAAATGATACATGGGTTTTTGCCAGGAGGTTTCCATGTGTTGATAAGAAGCTAACCAATAATGTAAAGTAGGTAATTCAACAATTTTGGCATGATAACTCTAGAGTATCACCCAATGAAAAGGATATTTTAAAGTTAAGAATTGTAAATCGAGATCATACACCACATCCTAAAAATTTCTTAGAATCAAGCCAAACAATGTTGTTCAAATTTTTTATTGAAACACATCCAAATATGGAAATCTCGCAAAGAACTTTTGAAGGTTTGAAGCCATTTTATTGTGTGCCTCTTAAAATTCGTAATACTTGTTGCAAATACCATGTGGAGTTTTCAATGTACCATGAACTATTATGCTATATCCATTCTACTTTTCATACTAATGAAATTTTGAAGGAGTGTGGTGCAATGAATCTTCCGAAATCATCAAGGGACTTGCTAGATATTTTTTTATGTTCTATAGATGATGGTTGCTTTTTCTATAGAAATATTTTTTAAATACAAAGTGCTCACAATGTGGTGGCTTGTCAAAAAAATTTCAATATTTTCATGAGGGTTCTGAACATGAATTTGAAAAGAATATTGTTGAGAAAAAGAGATATGAGATAGTCAAATACACTTTGCAAAGTGGAGGTGAAGGTTCTAGATGCGAATTGGTTTCAAAAGAATGTAGTGTTACTAATTTTATTTCAGATTTTAAGGACAATATTTTCTACAAGTATGCAAGGCATAGTCATAGGTCTCAGTGGTTGGATCAACAATTCAAAATGTGTAAGGACTCTTTCTCAATTGGCACTATTATATTAGTGGTTTATTTTGCAGAAAATTGCACATTGCAACCACAAAACGAGGTACAATCTCAGTATTACAATTCCATTCAGATTGTTATATTTGTCCACATAACATTTAGACATGCACTTGATAGTACATAGGAGGATCGAAAGATAATCGAAGAGTATCATTTTTATATGAGTGATGATAGATCTCACTCATCCGAGTATGTCCAACATTGTGTTGAGAATTTTTTTGAGTTCTTGTAGGAGCATGATATAGCACTAGGCCAACATCTCATTTGGTCAGATAACTACACAGGTCAATTCAAGAATGCTTGTATGTTTTATTGGTTGAGTAGAATGCATGTAGAGAGGGGTGTACCTCATATTTGGAGTTTTTTTGAAGTTGGGCATGGGAAAGGGGAGCATGATGGAGTAGGTGCATGTGTAAAGAGAGCTCTAGTTGAGGAGCAATTGAAGATTTCAGGAGCAAAATTATGTGATGCACATTCTATTGTTGATTGGTCTAGTTCCACATTGTCACAGGGAAGGACACTTGATTCAACAGTGCACAGATTCTTTTGGTTGGTTGAGGAGGGTATAGTGGGAGGTAGATTGGATTGTCATACAAGCAAAGATTCTTCAAAGATGTATTCATTTTGAAGCTCAGATGCAAGCACATGGACCATTTGGACATGAGAGTTGGCTTGTTTTTTTTAGAGTTGTATTTAGTGCGAGTGGGATCAATGCGAGTCAAGTGAGTGGGTGGATACATGGGTTGTGCATTATCTAACTCCATTATCTCAAAAAATATCCATGACAAATGACACAATGGAAAGTTCAATTGATTATGACACATGTTTTTGCAGTTGTTACACCACAGGGGAATGAAGAGAGATCAGAATATTGGTTGGCTCAATGTGTGTAGGTAAAGCATAAGCTAACACAACCGATGGAAGATAATGATGGGTTCATGTATCCTACATGTTCAGTTGTGGTTGCAAGAACTTGGTTGCGAACATAGATGGTTAGAAAGAATGGAATACCCACATTTAAAGACTATGAGAAACACAAAACCATTCTCATGTATTCGCACCTTGTTATAGCAACAAATGTTAAGTTGTTGAAGTAGTATGCCATACCAAAGAAAAAACAACTATGGACACTTAGTAATGTTGATCATGAAGCAATATTGGATACTCTTAAGCAAAGAGATGACCCTTCAGGCACACTTGAATAACATTTTCAAGAATGGAAGGTACAATGCTTAGGTTCATTATGCTTAAAAGTTCATTAAGTTTAATATGCATCATCAATTAGGTCATTTATAATTTAATATAAATTGGTTATTCTAAGCATCTTTTATATTGTGACAATATAGATTTCTCATTTGATAAATTTTGCAATATTTTTGGCACATTGATCATGGACCTGTTACAACAATAGCCAACTTTGACCCTTTTGGAGTATGTGATATATTGCAATAATATAGATTGGTTAATCTAAGCATCTTTTATAGTTTGCATTACCATCTCATCATCAATTAGGTCATTTAGAATAATATAGATTGGTTATTCTAAGCATTTTTTATAGTTTACATTACCAATTCATCATCATTCAGGTTGTTTAGATTAATATAGATTTGTTAGTCTAAGCATTTTTTCTATTGTGACAATATAGATTTCTCATTCGACAACTTTTGTGATATTTTTGGCACAATTGATCATGGACCTACTGCAACAATAGCTAGCTTTGATCCTTTCAGAGAGGTATGCGACATATTACAATAATATAGATTAGTTATTCTAAGTGTCTTTTATAAAACTTTTGCATTACCATCTTATCATCAATTAGGTCATTTAGAATAATATAGATTGGTTATTCTAAGTATTTTTTATAGTTTTCATTACCAATTCATCATCATTCAAGTTGTTTAGATTAATATAGATTTGTTAGTCTAAGCATCTTTTCTATTGTGACAATATAGATTTCCCATTTAACATCTTTGGCGATATTTTTGGCACGATTGATCATGGACCTACTACAACAATAGCAAGCTTTGATCCTTTTGGAGAGGTATGCGATAGATTACAGTAATAAAGTTTGGTTATTCTAAGTGTCTTTTATATTTTGCATTACAATCTCATATTCAATTAGGTCATTTAGAATAATATAGATTGGTTATTCTAAGCATCTTTTATAGTTTGCATTACTAATTCATTATCATTTAGGTTGTTTAGATTAATATAGATTTGTTAGTCTAGGCATCTTTTCTATTGTGACAATATAGATTTCTCATTTGACAATTTTTGCAATATTTTTGGCATGATTGATCATAGACATGCTACAACAATAGCTAGCTTTGATCCAATCGAAGAGGTATGCAACAGATTACAATAATATAGATTTGTTATTTTAAGCATCTTTTCTATTGCATGTAATTTAATTATTACCTTGATGGTTTGTACAGGTGCTTATCAGTCCAAAATGTGAACATACTACTCTTGTGGAAGAACCCCTTGAATGGGCATCATAACTGTGTGTGGGCATCATTTATATCCAAGTGTATGTTTGATACTATTATTGGGACAATTCTATAATAACTTATTGTAATTAATCGAACTACAACTAGAGGTTTTCTTCTTGGTTCTTTCCTGTCGGTATGCTCGTTTGAACCAGGTTTTGTAATATCTCCTATTTATATATAATAAATTACAATGGCTTGCCACTTTTGCCAAAAAAAAATGTAAAAAGGTTATGTGAAGGTCATTTCCAATGTAATTTAGTCTTTGATTTAGCAAAGTGGAAACAAGGTATTTGGGTGTGCATAATGTTCAAATTGATTAGGTAAGAGTTTTATATGCAAGAGCTAGGTAGCTTTAAACAACACAATTACAATTAAAGATGATGTTGTTAGAACCTACACAAGCTTGATCCAACCTTAAATTTTGTTGTCCCCATATTTCATTGATGTTACCATGTTGTAACTCACCAACTCAACTATAGACATTTCTAGTTCTTTAAACCCACTTAGTCACCTTATACAATCCTAATAATATCTACCATGGCCATTCCATCTAGCTACAGACCGTACAATAGATGGTATGGCCTTTTAGCACTTTGGACTCTTAAGGGAAATCATTGGTCCAATGTAGCTCAGAGTGATTCAACGTATTTAGGTACAAAAGAGGTCCATCTCTAGTGTAAATGTACCCATCCAGATGTGTTGGAATAGTCTGTTTGGTCAGATGAGTTGCAGAATGAAAGTTGCACCACTTTGCAACTTTACAGTGCTTGCATCTAGCAACTTTTCCCTCCACTAAAAAGTCATCACCACAGGAAAATGCCTCTAAGATAGAAAAAATTGAGAATTTTTTTTGTAGATAGTCCCAAAACAATCCCATAGCCTCAGACAAAGAGTCTATAAGGCTCATGGTCTCTGAGAAATAGCCCTTCAAAGATTGCTGCCTTTTAGCACTTTGGACTCTTAAGGGAAATCATCGGTCCAATGTAGCTCAAAGTGATTCGGCGTATTTGGGTGCAAAAGAGGACCATCCCTAGCGTAAAGGTACCCATCTAGATGTTTTGGAACAATTTGTTTGGTCATATGAGTTGTGGAATGAAAGTTGCACCACTTTGCAACTTTACATTGCTTGCATTTGGCAACTTTTCCCTCCACTGAAAAGTCATCACCATAGGAAAATGCCTCTAGATAGCAAAAACTGAGAGATTTTTTTGTAGATGGTCCCAACATGATCCCATAGCCTTGGATGGAGAGTCTGTAAGCCTCATAGTCTCCGAGAAATAGCCCTTCAAAGATTGTTGCCTTTCAACACTTTGGACTCTTAAGGGAAATCGTAGTAGGCAGCAAAAGAGTTAACTCCATCTTCACAAACTTGGCTTTGAAGTGATTTTTATGTAGATGGTCATGATCTTTTTTGTGCATTTAGAGAGACATTTTGAAATCTCGGTAGGTCAGGTCTAGCGTGATGTGTTAGAACAATCCTGTTCACCACTTTGCAACTTTACACTGGGTTTGAGTAGCATTTAACAATGGAGTTTTAAGCTCTTTCACCCTAAAAAGTGCACACTCTAACTAACTTTGCAAACACCTTAACTACCTCATTCAAGCATATTTTTGTAGATGGTCAACATTTGTTTTGCAAAGAAATAACTTTTCAAAGATTGTTTCCTTTTAGCACTTTGGACTCTTATTCCAATGAGTTTGCTTTGAGCTTTCATTTTTGCTTGTTGGATTGAAAGCAAACCGTGACACAACTTTATTTTTTCAAAAATTATTCAGCATCATTGAACAAAGAATTTATCCACATCTACAGAGAAACATAGGAGTACTACAAACTAAAACACATTACACTTTGGTTCTCACTGACTTGATGTACTCTCCAACATCTCTCTTCTCTCATGCGGAGAGTTAGAACTGCTTGGCCATGCCTTTGCATCATTAGGGAATTTTTTCTCTTTTTGACAATGTCAAAAGCATGGCTGCATACAAATTAGGCAAAAGACCCTTCCTTTTAGATTAGCAATGCATGGAAGCTTCAAAAAGTATCCTTGATATTACAAAAACGTATGTGTTGATACACTTCGTGTGAACAAGAAGACCATAAAAGCGACCTCTAAATCACTTCAAACACCTTACCTACCTCATTCTTACTCATTTGTTTTGCAAACAAGTATTTTCATTCCAAGAGACCGAGCTTTCATTTTTCCTTTCAAATAAAAATCTTCCTATGCCACTGTTACACTGCACAGGTAAACCAGATTTTGTATTGTGGACCTATATTAAGCTACCACTCTCAAGACCAATGTAAAAATGATACAAAATAACGTTTGAGACTGCAAGAAGACATCAAAATGGCTAGTGTACTAAAAAAATTCTTATGATTTTTGAAGAATGTTGATAACTCTACTCAGTTGTCTTCTTTTTTCAATATCATACAAATTGAACCCTGGCATCAATAGACTCTATATATCAAGCTACCACAATTCAAGTTTCAATGATGAATATTTATCATGCATTTTTAAATGGCATTCAAGTTTATGGTGGTTTTTTTTTTATATGATGTTATGTGATATTCTAATCCTAATTCATGCTTCTAGGTTGCATATATATATATATATATAATTTTTACATGTTTTCTCCATTGTTAGAGCCCTACACACTACAAGTAAATGGCTGCATAGCATGTGGAATGAGGAAGCAGGCTGAACCTTTAAAGTTTGTTTGAGTGCATTTAAAATGAAGTTTTAAGCCTTGCACCCTAAAAGTGACCTCTAAATAACTTCAAACACCTTAACTACCTCATTCTTATTCATTTGTTTTGAAAACAAGAATTTTCATTCCAAGAGGCTAAGCTTTCATTTTTTCTTGTTGGATTGAAAGCAGACCGTGACACAAATTTCTTTTTTCAAAAATTGTTCAGCATCATTGAACTAAGAATTTATCACACATTTGCAGAAAAACAAAGTACTACAAACTAAAACACATTACACCGGTTCTCAGCGACAATGTACTCTCAACATCTCTCTTCTCTCATGTGGAGAGTTAAGAACTGCTTGGCAATGCCTTTACATCATTAGGGAAGTTTTTCTCTTTTTGACAATGTCAAAAGCATGGCTGCATACAGATTAGGAAAAAGACCTTTCCTTGTAGATTAGCAATGCATGGAAGATTCAAAAAGTATCCTTGATATTACAAAAAGGTATGTGTTTATACACTTCAAACGTGCAATCACCCTTTGGTTCTTTCAAAGAAAAATCTTCCTATGCCACTATTACACTGCACAGGTAAACCATATTTTGTATTGTGGACCTATATTAAGCTACCACTCTCAAGACCAATGTCAGAATGATACAAAATAACGTTTGAGACTGCAAGAAGACATCAAAATGGCTAGTGTACTAAAAAAATTCTTATAATTTCTAAAGAATGTTGATAACTCTACTCAGTTGGCTTCTTTTTTCAATATCATACAAATTCAACCCTGGCATAAATAGACTCTGTATATCAAGCTACCACAATTCAAGTTTCAACGATGAATATTTATCATACATGTTTTAAATGACATTCAAATTTATGGTGGTTTTTTTGTTTATATGATGTTACATGTGATATTCTAATCCTAATTCAAGCTTTTAGACTGCATATATATATATATATATATATATATATATATTATTTTTACATGTTTTCTCCATTGTTCAGCCCCTACACTGCAAGTAAATGGCTGCATAGCGTGTGGAATGAGGGGGCAGCAAGCCTGAGACCCCTTTAAAGTTTGTTTGAGTGCTTTCTTTTCATTTTTTGTGAGTTTTTTGCCAAGTTTCCTCAAAGAAATGTGGTCTCATAGAATTCCATGACAAGCTAATGCAATTGATAGCTGAGCTCCTAGTTATTAGTTATGTAATGTGAAGTAATTGCATAATTGCTTAGGTTGACTTTGTAAAAACTATATTGTAATTGAAAAAATTTCATCTATCAGCATCTAGTTGTTACTTATGCAATGTGAAGTAATGCTTTGAGTTTGAAAGATGTGCAATGCAATGTAATCAACAATATGAATATAAACTACATAATATAACCATCATTTTTATGCTATTGTACATTGATATTTAACCATTGCTCACTTGATTAAATTTTCAAAGATTTTAATCATGCACATGAGGAGTAAATTAAATTTCAATCGTCAACTTCTATATATCAAATTATCCAATAATCAAGTGTATGTACATATACAAAAATGGCATCAATGCCAACTCAAACAAAGTTTTACAATATGTGGCATATGCCATCTTAGTATCTATTCAAAATTTACATACCAAAATGTCTATCTCATCCTAAACTACTGGTGGATCATCAAAATGGAGCCTCTTTGAAGAACTCGTTGGCTCTGAAGGTAGTTGCACAAGAAAAAGTCAAACCACAATTGAGATTAGTTATACTATATAATTTAAAATTGAATAATTAACATAAAAATCAATATACATTGAATTATAATTGAACTCTAAAATTGAAATCTTGATTACCTAAAATATATGTCTCTTGAAGGGTCAGGAGTCCTAGAATATGCCCCTTCAAGAACCAACCAAACCAACTTTTGTAATGTCAATCTATATATGTGAACAAAAACATAAAATTGATCCAAGTTAGCATACAATTGTCAGTAATAGAACCACATTTACCAAGCACAAAATAAAATAAACACATACCTCTTTAGGCTGATCTTTTTCTTTATCTCCTTTAGGTGTTTTGACACCTCCTCCTTGAGGTGTTTCAACACCTCCTCCTTCAGGTGTTCGAATACCTACTCCTTTAGGTGTTGTGACACTTGTCAACAATGATGTATAGCTCACAACCGCCTGTACATAAAAATGACAAGTACATAT
Source organism: Sequoia sempervirens (assembly GCA_007258455.2). NCBI lineage: Eukaryota > Viridiplantae > Streptophyta > Pinopsida > Cupressales > Cupressaceae > Sequoia > Sequoia sempervirens. The sequence goes on along the minus strand of VDFB02105785.1, from coordinate 154,473,774 downwards.
GAAACTACCAATCTATGTCAATGTATGCATAATCAATAAAAGATCTTATAAATCTTAATTCAATCAAATTTGAGTTCAATTACCTTTCCCTTATCAACATTGTGCCTCCATAGTCTGGAGAGCGTCGCTCCTCGCTCACACTAGGTGTTTCCTACAAGCAGAGAATAAGATAAACATATAAGTTAATATATAATTTCATTAATGACAATTCAAATGACAAGAAAGTATACAATAAAAAATGTAAATGAGTGAGTGCGGAAATACATACTGTGTGCGTGTCAGGGCCAAATGAAATGGCCCTAAGGGTGCTATCAATCACCCGTGTGAGCTCCTCTTCAGACATTAACTGTTAAATAAACCATGTAAATAAATATTAGTACTTGATTATCTCTTATTAATATTCATTTTAAAAAAATGCAAGTTATGAATTTACACCTTAAATGTTACCTGTGTAACTATTCCAATGTCTACCTCTCTAGCAGGAGATGACTCTATAGGGTGTGCTCCACTCCCCTGTGTGTGATCTCCTATAATCTCCACATCCTGAATGTCATAATCAGAAATGTCTAATGGATGCTTGCAGTGGGTTGTACAATAGGACCTAAGCATATCTGGTGGCACGTATTGCAAATATGTGGCACACAAATATGTGGACCCAAGGAGGATGATGCAACAACACTGAATCCATTGCCAACATCACCAGAATGTGGCTGAGCTACTGAAGAAGCATGGGAAACCAAAAGACCACTCAAAGAGTGAATGGCCTGGATTGTCTATGTAGCTGCATTCTCCGTAATATCTAGATGTTGTATTGGAGGTGGCGGAGGAAGGGGAGAAAGGGGAACATGTGGGCACCTGACTACTCTAACTGCCCCTGGCCTATCCTAGGGCATACCTCCACCAACACCTTGGAAGGGTTTAATGTCAAAGCAATTGACATGATGCCCTAACAAAAACTCAGCGTATAATTTTTTTAAGTAAAAAGGTACATCAAGATTATTGTTGGGTGGTTTATCAAAAACCATACACCAATGATTCCAAAAGTTATCTACTATGCCCCTATGCATGCACCATTTTATAGAAAGTTTTGGTTTGTTAACATTAACTGGCAAACTAGTGCGGGGGCTAATAAATAAAGAGGCTATTGGGCTTTTGTTATTTGGAGATTTTTCACATCATCATAAGACAATTCACATGCATAATATTCCCTCATGGTTTCTTGCCACGAATGAAAGGCATTATGTTGGGTGGAGAGGGTTTCTACATTTGTAATTATTTCTGTCAATGTGGTTGACATATGGGATAATCGAGGGATTTTCTTATAAACATCACAAATGCCCCTCAATTGCTCCAATTTTTCACCAATTAAGTCTTCAATTGATGGTGGAGGTGGTGAGCGTTTGGCATTTTTGCATTTTGATTCTCAGCTGGTGGATTTTCATTCTCAACTGGTGGAATTTGTGTATTCTCATTCTCAGCAGCCATAATCCCTGATTAAAGTTAAAAACTAATTAATCTAATTAAAATTAGACAATATAAATGAAAATATTATAAAAATACCCTAGTTTTAAAAAAAAATCCAAAAAAACCTTATTTTTAACAAAAATCTATAAAATTTTCTAATTTTTAATACAAATACATAAACAACACTATTTTTAGATCAAAATCCATAAAAAACATTCATTTTTAATCAAAATCCATTCTAAACTCAATTTTTTCATAAAAATTCAATCAAAAACCCTATTTTGAAAAAGAATCCATAAAAAACTAATTGAAATTATACAAATCTAATTCAAAATTCAATCAAAGCAAAAAAAAATCTAAAATATAACATTTTCAAATCAGATATTGGCGAAATCGGATATCCGTTATGCGAAGAACCTCCTCACTGTGCGCCCGCGGGTTGTTTGTGACTGTGAAATGATTTTGACAGCCCGAAATTTGTTTATATATACTTTCTTCAAATTGGATATCTGATTTGAATCGGATATCCGATATGGAAATCTAGGTTTGTTAATTGCTTTGGAGGTGTGTACACCCAAGCCACAAAATAGTCAACTCGACATTTTCGTGTTTTTGGGTCGATGAAAGATGTAATTTTTCCCTCATTGCCACTTTTTGACCCATCATGATCCTACACATACCCATTTAAAATATCTTTATAAATCATTTTTTTTTTTAATTACGTTTAATTTCTTGAAAAACAATTCAAAATAGTTTGAAAAAATGATGACATTATTTTCTTTTATTCAAATAAAAGAGTGATATTTTGAATTAATATTGTGAAGAATAAGTCTAGATTACTTGAAATTGTATAAAACTATCAATCCAATTTATTTAGGAGGAAATTCTCTCTTATCTATCTAAAAAAATAACCACTAGTCTTAGGTTATTTGAAATATGATATTCTACTTTCTCTTCTTCTTTTTTAATATTTAAACCCTTTCACTCAAAAACATATAATTATTGAGAAATATTGTATATTTTGTCTAACATCTTGTGAGAGTCACAAGCCAAAGTTTTCACATACTTTCAAAAGCCCAGCCAACTTTACAATTTTCAATTTTTTTATTATAACATTTTAAAATATAAATTAATAATACATTAAATTAATTAATATATTTATTTTAAATACAAAATAAATATAAGAAATTGGATGGAAAATTATGATTATTCAGAAAAATAAAAATAATCAACTTTAAATAAAACCCCTTTTATTATTATAACCAGGTTTTAAATTAATGCATATATATATATATAAAGATTTCAACTACCGCAGTCTACATTGAATTACTGTTTTAAATATCTGTTAATGTTTACATGGAAAGAATATAAATAAGTTTATGAAAAAGCATATATAAACACAGTGCAGATAGAATATAAATAAGATTGAAAAACACACGAGCAGATCACGTACAGTTGAACAATGGCTGCCTTATTATTTGAATCCATTTATCAGAAATACCAAACTTAACTCTGATAATAATAATCGTGCATTGCCTTCGTGCACGGTCATATACTCCATGAAAAAGAATGAAGTAAGGAAGCCCATTCAATGGCGGGCCAAAGGAAATTGAAACAATAAAATAATCAATAATGACTGATCTAATAGCAACTCGTTAGGTCAATTGCCAAGTTACAGATAAAAACTTGATTCAACCTATTTATGCTCTTCTCTTCTGCATTCTAGTTACAATAAATCAATGGACCCACTGATTGAAGCTCTATAAAATCAACTCAATTGATAATTTACTATGGAGACAATTGCTTGAGGAGCAGTCTGAATGTACACAACATCCATACTCTGACCAGGAGCAAGAGACTTCAACCATTTAGGAAACGAATACATGTTGTTGGCATCTCCTTTGGACAGACCCCATATAGAACCATAAAGCCTTTCGATGTAGAGGCTGAGTGTTGTAATTGTTTGATATTGGGACTTATTGGTTATCTCAAGGGAGTATCTGTAATAAGTTCTTCCATTTTCGTTCCAAGAATGTGTCATCTTTTGAGACATGGCCACCAAGCTGTTAACTGCAGATCATGAACAATAAAAAAACAGTTAAATAGATTTTTAGTTGATGATATCAGATTTCTACAATCTATAATGTTAATCATTGCCGTTTTCTGTTTAGATTGTGTAAGTTTTTGCATCAATGTTCCAGATCACGTTCCGTGATCCATCATCAGGATAATAGAGAGGTAAAGGAGACATAAAATGATTAGTTGCAGACCAATTACAAACTAAAAAGAGAGGCAGGAGGGGAGGGGAGAGGTTACATGTGGTTTCTTTGCATTGGTTTGTCCTATTTTCTCATTCTTTTCATTTTATGGCTTTTTTAGTTTTTGTTTTTTCAAATTAACCTTTTCAATCTTGTAACCTCTCTCCTTCCCTCTTCCCTCTCTTTTTAGTTTGTTCCTGGTCTACAATTAACCATTTTATGTCTCTTTTTGCTCTCTATTGTCTTGCTGATAGATCATGGAATGTGATCCGAAACATTATACAAAAACTCATACACAATCTAACTCAGAAACAGCAGCATCAAATTTTTAACTTAAAATCGACTTTCGGCATACAAAACATGGGATCAACAGATCTTACTCTGTGGTAAAGTTGGTGGAGGAGATCCCTTTTCAGGATTTTGTTTCCCAGGTTGAGGGCTCAAACCTGTTTCAGGCTCAGGTACAATACCTACCAAGAGAACAACGAATTCGACACAGAATCACTACAACAATTGACCCATATGAAATTTCATTCTATAAGACACAAGTACCTTGTTGAAGCTGGTTGTTTTCAGTATTTCCATATTGGAGTCTGGCCAAGATTCCCACCATTGGAGCATTATTATAGGTTGTTGGCTCTGTCTGCTCATAATTGTCTCTTTTATCTGCAAAATTATCATTCTCATCAGGTCCTCCAACAATGGCGCCTACTAAAACATTGGGGTCTGTGCCTTGGCGACTGAACCATGAATCATAACCTCCTTTGCAACCGACAAATGATGGATTGTCTTTGTATGATACAATAGAAGCAGCTCTGTGGTGAACTTGACCAGGATAAATTGATCCATATCCCACCATGTAGCTTCTTGCTCTTGGGTTGTCACCAAGTACATAATCAACCTACAAAAGGAGGTTCAAGCATGTGGGTTAAATGGTAACTAACATTGCCTCAGAAATCAAAAGGTAAAACTCTCTAGTACTTGTTAGATCAAATTGTAATTGGAATGTGGTTACTGTACAAGTGATTAAAAAATTAATAAATGATTTCTAAAGAATAGGTTTACCACACCTGTGATTTAGCCAAGGCTAAGAGTTCAGACGGCTCTGCATTTCCATATGGGCATTGCAGATTCTTTCCAGCAGAAGACAAATAATCAGAGTAGACTGTTAGCAGAAACGAGGCACTAGTCACAAAATGCATGTTGTTCCATTTCTGCCAATGTAGGAGTCCACCTGAAAAAGAAATAAATTAAATCCTTCAGTCCACCATCAAATTCCCCAAAGAGTATAAGAAGCATTTACAATTTTCCATGCACAGGTGTAGGAAAGATGAACCTGGTGTTCGTTGTATGCTGTATCCATTCTTCTGAAGACAAGAACACATGAAAAATTCAGCTTTCTCTTGATATTGTTGTAGTACAGCCTTCTTTCCCCCTCCCTTACCTTGCATGAGGAACTGTCACAACCCATATGTCATATTATGTCAGGTTTCCTAAAAATTTGTGTTGCTAAACTACTAAGATGGCAGTAACTATGTTAAATTTTTCCATTGTTCACCAGACTATTATTACTAACCATGGATGCAAGCACTTGGACCCCTGCATATTTATTATCCCAAGAGAATTGTGTCATACTCCATTCTGTCCCACCCATGGAGACTGCATTCTTAATCAGGTACCTCAAGTACTTCTTATCTCCAGTTGTCCTATGAAGCCATATGGCTGCCCACAGTAATTCATCCTGCAGAAATATATCCAGTGTATAAAGAAAATGCATGACTCTTAAACTACAAGATTCACAAAACCTTGAATTTGTATATGGGAGACGACTTTGTGGAGAACTTACATCATATCCACTTATTGATCCGTAAAACTTCTGCACATTACTAATGCTGTTGTCATACTTCCCCCGGTATTTGTTAGCAAACTTAAAGAGCTGCAAGATTGTCACAAGCAATATGAAACATTAGACAAATAACATGAAACAGGGTAATTTTATCAGGGTGACAAAATTGCATTTGTCCTATCAAAACCTGCTGGGCATGGCTGAGAAGGTCTCTAGAATAAGTAGAATTGTTGTCCATAAAGACCATAGAAGCAGCAGCCATTGCAGCAGCAGTTTCTCCTGCGAGATCTGATCCAGGATTGGTCCTATCAATCTTATATGCATTTCTTGGAGTTATCATATCCTCTGGTCTCTGCCAACAGTCATGGTCTGAAATGCCATCACCCACCTAAGACCAGAGTTAAGAAAATCAAGTTCAGTATTTTATTGCTCTGTCAGATCTATGTACCAAATACCTGAATAAATTGAAAACTTACCTGCCCATATAATACATCTGGTTCAGGATGAGCTTTTATGAGGTAATCACTCCCCCATTTTATGGCCTCTAGGGCATTTTCCAGCTCTCCACTATCTTCCAATTGGTTTCTATACTCAATCACACTCCAGGCAAGCATGGTGATAGTATATGCCATTGGAAGACCAAACTTAACATTGTCTCCCGCATCATAGTATCCACCAACTAAATTGATCTGCCCACAATGCAGTAATTGGTATCATCACACCAAAAATGAAGTTAGGACCTGTTTATCATACTCATTGTACACTCAGGTCACTAAAATTAGAATACTATAAAAAAATTAATTCATCAATGATATTGATAGTCAAAAAACCAATCAGAGAGTCAAGAAACTAAGGTTGATTGCAATTACAGACCCCATTGGCACTTCCATCGCTGAGTCCAGAATCTGCTCTCCAGGTAACCCTCTGAGTCGGAGGAAGCTTCCCCGATCTCTGAGCTTCATAGAAAAGTATGTTCTTACTTAATGCTTCCTTATAATCATATCCTGCTTCAGCAATCCCAAAAAGCAATAGTGTGCAAACAAATATAACCATTGAGGAAGAAGCCATGGTCACAACTGAACTAGATACTAGTTTATGTCTGGCCACAATTTAAGAGTTCTCAAGAATCCAGATTGCAGGTCCCCAAGTTTTGGAAGCTACAATTCCTTGATAACTATAAGAGAAACAAAGCAGGATAAGATCATTTGAAAGAGAGATTATTGAGACAAGATAATGTGGGTTCCCTCTGTCAATCCCACACAATTAAAATTTACTGGAGGGATGCTGCCACCAAAAATTGGCAGGCTCTTTGATTGAATGTAACTGCAGAATCCCATTCCCTATACTATTCTAACTTATTATTGTGATGATGATGATGATAAGCTCAAAAGCATCAATAAGTGCAGAAACGTTTTATCAAGGGAACAGGAGAGGTTCTCTATTCTCTGTGTGCAGCTTGCATATGTGGATTGAGGAAAAAAAGACAGTATAGATTCTAGATTCCTTCACAAGTACTTGTTATTAAGGTTTAGTAAGATTGTAATTAAGCTTCCTAGCATCATTAGGATGAATAAAAGCTAGCTTCTACTGTAGCCACCTACCATTTCAAAGCAGCATAATGCAGGTGTCCATTGTGAACTATGAGAAGACAATTTATTAAAGAATAAACTTATTGCTGAAACCATAAGGAATAGCCTACATTACCACTATATCTTCTTAAACTTCAAACTATATATAAAAAATATCTGCTACATCCATTGGCCCAGTAAACTTGCTAAGCAAATATCAGAACTGTTACTTCTAAGAGAAGAAATATAATAGAAATAAATCCATACTCTTACCTTACACCACTAAGATCTTAGATTGCTTTATTGTAGCTTGTTCTTTAGATGGAAAGAGAGTAGAATTTATAGAAATAGCTATAAACATAGAAGCTATAACAGATCATTGTTAATTAAAAACTATTTTATTTTTAGAAGTTAATTTGTTGACTGTCAAATGATTTTATAAATATTATCAAATATTTTTCTTTTCAATTATAAATATTTATTGTTTAATTTTTGAAAATTCAACTTGCAAACTATCAAATGATTAATAAATATAATAAACTTTATTTTTTAACTATATAATTAATTAAGAAGTCAATTTGTCAACTATTAATAAACATTATTTATTCTTTTATGAAATATTTTGTTATTTTCAATGAAAAATATTTTGTTGTTTTTGAGTAGATACACATTTTTGAACTAGGATGAGCTGAAAGAAGGTTTTGAAAGGACGAGAAACCTTGTATATCTAAATAAAACATAAACAACAACAAAACAAATATTTTCTATTGTGAAAATTACCAATAATAAAAAAATCAATTAAATATTGACTAACCTAAAAAAATGAACTAATTTTTAATTACTATTTCCATCATTCTAGATTAATATTATTTTTAATTATGAATATTTTGTTGTTCAAACTCTTATTGTAATGCCCAAAAATTAAAAACTAAATTACAACTAAAGACATAACACAAATACCAAAAATTCGACCAATTCTCAACACAAGACCAACTCACAACGTAAGCTTCCAAGAAAGTAAGGGGCTCTCTAAGGCCTTTCCTATGTAACAATTGCAGAGAGAAACCATAGTTTGACAATTTTGAACTTTCACAAAATTTAGATTGGTCAATAACAATATTAACATATAGGTTCAACTCACCACTAATTTTGCAATAGTTTAGTAAATACATAGAATAGTCAACAATGGACTTGAACCAACACTGGTTTGGTCGATAGTAATGTATATCATTAAGCTCAATCACAAGATACTATAATAAGAGTAAACAAAATTTTATCATTGGTACACCCATAGAACCTCCCAATCATTTCAAAAAACAAAAAATAATATAGACAACACTCATATAAAATCTAGTATTATATCATCACTAACACATAATTATATGGTTATCTCAAGCAATGTTCAACAAGGAATTAGATACGCCAACTTTCTAGGTAATTTCATTTGAGAACAATAGTATAGGTGGAAACTGATTATGTAGAAAACATAAACAATATTCAAGCTCACACAACCACTATAATGCTATAACAATTTACTATATTATTTGTTGAAGCTGGTCTAATTAAAAAAGAAAAATTGAAAATAAATTGATCATAACAACTTTCAACTTGCTGACATAGCAAAATAGATGATACTGAAACAAGGATAACTTTCACAATTCTAAACCAAATTTTAAACTTTAATATAATCTGGAAAGGGGAAAGACCAAGGATTAAAACCCAGAAATCATTTAGCGTAAATCTCAAATATGTATGAGTAGTTTTTTCTGCAACACAACTTGCTTACTAAAAAACAACAATTTGACCATAAAAAGACTTATCATGATTATCAAATATGCAAAATTTATATGTACATTTAAGCTGATTAAATTACACATTAAATATCATAGATGTGATAAAAGTACTAGAGCTCAAACTAAATTAAAATAATTTGTAGTTGTATAAAAAGGCAGTTCATGTAAGAGACACTATGTTCACAGAAAGAGCACTTCTATTGGTAGCATTTTTATTTTTGTTCTCCATGACATATTTTGTTACCTCCAAACAGATCTAGTATGTAAGAAAATTGTAAGCTTGATAGCAACAAAATCAAATAATAGTAGAATACGCAGGCAAATCAAATAGAGAAGTTAAAATTCAGCAAATTCACAGATTATTTACTGGCATATCTTCCTCTTAAAAATCAAGGATGAAATACATTTCATATTTTGAAAACACATTTTATATTTATACAGCTCACAAATTAATGCCTCAAAACTTATTGTTGTAAAGAAATTTTGCTAGCTAATGGAACACAATCAACCACTATATTTGCAGCATCAGCAGTAGCTAGTGTACAGTCTATACCAAATAAATCTATCGGGAAAAAAATTATCACAGAAAGAAGCCTTGAGAGAAAGGAAAACAAAGTATTTAAAAAGTCTTAAACTATCATATGGACATAAAATCCATTTCACAGTTCAAAATACCTCTGTGTCAAGAATAAATATGCATTTACAATAATATTAAAGGCAATCCAATTAGAGATAAAAAAAAAAAACCGCAGAACCAATGCTTCTATTTAGTAGATAGCAACATAATTGTTTTAGAATGAAATAAATCACACAAAAAGGTGATACGGCTATGGAAAAAAAAGCATGACTGTGTACTTATCTCAAGATTTTGCTTAAACCGAATTATACTGTCATTGATGTAGATAAAAGTAAAGGGGCAGAGTTTGCAAACGTACTGGATATTACAGATCTTACCTTTCCTTTCACATCTTATATGTGGAGCTCAGATCTATGTATCCATTTGTAGTATGAAGCTCATCTGTTATTTCTTCCTAAAGCTTCCCTCTATTAATGGCTATGTAATGCCTATCAAATGCAGCAACAGCTATGGCATGAAGAAAGATCCCCTCCAAAAGGAGCTGTTTTTTTTTTTTTTTTTAAATAATTTATTTAGAATTTAATGATTTTCTCTCTGCGAATTAGTTGTCTTGTTAAGTCTCCAGCTCATATTTACTTATTTCTTATGACTTTCTCAAAGCAATGTAAAGTTTTTGAAGCTGCATTTAGACACGCAAGTGAAGTTAACTACAGTAGATTTGATGAAACAAAAAAAATCAAATAAAAGAGACTAGATGAAACAAAAAAATCAAATAAAAAGAAATTTGATGAGAAAAAAAATCAAATCAAAAAGATTTGATGAAACAAAAAAATCAAATCAAAAAGATTTGATGAAACAAAAAAACAAATAAATAATAAAAATAATTCAAATTTTTGCATCAACTAGAACAAATAAACTAAAAGAACAAATAAATAAATATTTTGATCAGATCAAAGATTTGATAAATCAATCAAAAGCTTATTTTATATATATTAATATTTAATATATGTATGCTAGTTTAAACTTAACGGAATGTTAGACTGGAGTTTATTTTAACTCTTGGCTTATTTTTTATATATTAATATTTAATATATGTATGCTAGCTTAAACTTATAACCGAACAAATATTACATAAATTTTATAACAACTAATTGTATTCTACTCAATTTTACATGAAAATAATTTTCATATAGTTGTCAACCATTAATTTTTAGGTATACTATTTCTTCATGTACTGGGCTGAAAGAAGGTTTTGAAAGGACAGAGAAACCTTGTACATCTAAATAAAACATAAATAACAACAAAACAAATATTTTATTGTTAAAACTTACCTTTAATTAAAAAAATAATTAAATATTGACTAACCTAAAAACATGACCTAATTTTTAATTACTATCTCCATCATTCTAGATTATGTGATTATTTTTAATTATAAATATTTTGTTGTTCAAACTTTTATAACCCACCCACTATTAACTTAGCAAATATTACTTAATTTTTATAACAACCAACTGTATTCTACTCAATTTTACATGAAAATAATTCACTATAGTTGTCACCATTAAGTTTTAGGTATATTATTTCTTCATGTACTTAGCTAAAAGAAGGTTTTGAAAGGAGGAGAAACCTTGTACATGTAAATAAAACATAAACAACAACAAAATAAATATTTTATTGTTAAAACTTACCATTAATTAAAAAAATCAATTAAATATTGACTAACCTAAAAACATGACCTAATTTTTAATTACTATCTCCATCGTTCTAAATAAATATTATTTTAAATTATAAATATTTTGTTGTTCAAACTTTTATAACCCACCCACTGTTAACTTAGCAAATATTACCTAAATTTTATAACAATAAATTATATTCTACTCAATATTACATATGAAAATAATTTTTGTATAGTTGTCAACCATTAATTTTTAGGTATACTATTTCTTCATGTACTAAGATGAAAGAAGGTTTTGAAAGGATGGAGAAAGCTTGTACATCTAAATAAAACATAAATAAAAACAAAACAAATATTTTATTGTTAAAACTTACCATTAATTAAAAATCATTGACTAACCTAAAAACATGACCTGATTTTTAATTACTATCTTCATCATTCTAGATTACTATTATTTTTAATTATAAATATTAAATTGTTGTTCAAACTTTTATAACCCACCCACTGTTAGCTTAATATATATATATGGCCACCCATTAATTTTTAGGTATATCATTTCAAGTGAGATGATCTCACTTCTAAGAGTATGGGCATGCTAATGAGGTGCATGTGGAAGTTTGGAACTATGTTTTTCAAAAGTACCTTTCAACCTCTAGCATGTCATTTAGGTGTTGTATTTTCCAAAGTTATCACATGAGAAACATGTTGTCGAGATTTAAACATGAATAAATTTTTTATATTTTTATTAATTTAACAATTGTATATATTTTTAAAATTATTAAACATAAATATTATGAATAATTTTAAAAATATATATATAATTGTACAATTATCTTTATATTTAAAAAATGTTTAGAAATATTATAATTATTTTATTTATTTAAAATTTATTTTTATTTTATTTTAAAACTATTTTTTATTACAGGTAAACTCTTTTGATTAAAGTTCTGAATTGAAAAGAGGGAGTTTGAAATAACTTCATCCTTCTATGAAGATGAAGAGAGAACATAGACACTCAAACAATAATGTAGAATTTAAAGTAAAAAAAAGGAAATGTACAACAATCTAGTAGTACTTCATCAACAAGGGTGAGAAAAAATGCATAGAGCTAATTGTCCAAAAATAATAGGAGATCCAATAGAAGTCAAAACTCTTCAAAAAGCTTTGAGACTTAACAACATCCTTATTCTTTAACTCAAACAACTTTTGTTTCTTTGTTGAATTCCCATTTTTATGTGCCAAGTTTAAGTCCAAAGGGAGTGAAGGGTCCCTAGAATGCTTCTCAACCTAAACAATCTTCCTATTTTCCTTATTACAGGCTGACCTAGAGGGTAAAATTTATGACCCAAAAGAGAGGATGAGAGAATTTATAACCTAAACCTCCTCATCCAAGCCCTCCCTAAGATTTTTTTTTCCCTTACCAAGCTCCTCCAATGATCTCACAATCAGATGAGGTTCACTTGTAGTAAAAAATTCATATGAATTTATTTCTCTTACCAAATTCTCTTTCCTTTAGAATATTTTTATTTAAGATATATATAAAGCTCAAGATTATTTTTTTAATATTACCTTCAAATTATTGTTTAAAAAACATAAGAAACATTGATGCTAATCAATCTATAAGTATTTTATTTACTTAAAATTTATTTTATTTTAGAATTCTTTATTTGCTGGACAAAAAAATAATTTCTATTGAAAAATTATTTTATTTTATTACATTGGTTATTATTTTACTTTTTATGTAGATTTTAATTAATGACATGAGGCATTCTACAATGCCAATAAGGGGCAATACATGCCCAAAATTGATGGTCATCATTGTCTATGGTATGGAAATTGTATGATGTTATCATTTAAATGTCTTTCACTTGATGTTTAGAAAAGTATAAATTGTTTTAAAAAAAATTTAAATAGCATCTATCTACAATGCCTTTCGCTTTCAAAAGTTAGAAACTATAGTTTGATCATCTCTCAAATAGACTATAATGTAATTTTGAAGGTAATTGAAAGAGAAAAATCAAATGGATCTATAAGAAATTTGTTTCTCTATGAAACTCCATAAATATAGAGTGCAAAGTATAGTAAAATATGTAAGAAATGCATTTCTTAAATTTGGAGAAATTGAGTTTAAAAACCAATGTTATTGCCTATCTCAAATTTTCATAATAGGAAGAGATATTAGATTTGGTTTCTAAGAAATTATATCAAATGTAAATTTATATTTTTAATTATTTTAAGTAAAAAATTAAACAATTATTTTATTTATAATAAAACATTATTAAAAAATTAAAATTAAAATTAAACAGTGAGAACATGATTTAGTAATGTGAGAAATTAGAATATTACTTACAAATTGCAATTCACCAGCAAATTTATTATTATTTTTTTATCTCTCTAATTGTAAAGTTGGACTAGCAATAAAGTGAACTAAAACAATGTTTATATTAAAATATTTGAAGTATTCTACAATAAATATTATATAATGATAGATTAATATTATAATTCATAATACAATATTATATTTTTATAATATTTTTTATGATTTATTAATAATTTGAAGTGTCATATATAAATTTATAAGACAATATAGCAAGTCAAATTATATTGTCTAATAAATTATAAAGTAGTAATATATGATCTAAAATTGAACAAGTGTCATATAGTACTTGTCTTTTTACTTTTGTAAATTAATTATAATTGGAATCTTAAATGTAATTATAATTCTAGTTCTAATTTTAATAAATTTATTATACTTTAAACTATTATAAAACTATATAATTTTGATTTTAATTTAATTTATATAATTATAATTGTAACAATAAAGGTAAACTGTAAAGTAATTTTAATTATAATTATTTAAAAATATATATAAATAAAATTGTAATTAATTTTAGTTCTAATTGATTTTCATGTTAATTAAAAAAGTTTAAAACATAACAAAAATTAAATAAAATTTAATTATTTTGTTGTCAAAATATTAGTGCATGCATATTAATTTAATATATCAATAAAATAAATAATATATTATACTTAATAATTAAGAACTAAAATATAATATATATTTTTTGGAAAATTACTACCAAAGGGGTAGCTCTCGATATATTACTTGAAACAATAGTTACATTACATGAGATGCATGTTGAACTACTATTTTGATTTAAAGGTATATATGGTTATCAAACTTGTGGCCATCTTAGTCAATTTCACTATCTCGACATTTGTCAAAATACCTTAATTTGCAATGGTGAATTCTAAGAATGGATGTACATGTTCTTCTTATAAAAACACTCATGATATAGGTCCACGGCTTTGGCCATTTTTTATTCTTTTTCACCCTTTTGCTATCTATTGTGTCACAAATTATTCCTTTTGGGAATTTGTTGAATGTCAATATAGCATTGATGGCCTCATTGACGAAGTCTTCCCTAAGCAAGCTATTTTCCATGATTGAGCAAATACTATTGTCAAAAGCAAGTCAAGAGTAGCATTTCAAAGCATTATAGTAGAAATTCAAGATCCAACATCATGTCAAAGTTTATGTGTGCTCATGTTCATGTTTTGTGAAGGCTAACCCTTGTTGTAGGTCTCTAAAGCATTCAAGCATTCAATCATTCAAGCAAGAAATATCCAAACCCTTGAAGTGATGTGCATGACTCTAGTCCTTCAACAAAGCTATTGAAGGGTGGTGAGTTGCAGCACTTTGTCATTCCATCATTCCTTCGTTTCAGTTATCATTTATATCATTGACATTGCCATTGTGGAAGTGGAAACATTTACACAGGATTTGACTAAGGCAAGCCCCTAAATGGCCCAACATTCTCTTTGTGAATGCGTAGATTATAAGTTTGAAGAGGATTGAAGAATGATTGAAGGAAAATTTTCAATTGTTGCATTCATAGCCCTAAAAAGTTGTCAAGCCACATAAACTCAATTATAGAATTCCCTTATGACATCTGACAACTCTACAAATGGGATTTAGAAGCTTAGATCCAACACCAAAGGACCCCCAAATTAGTTTCAAGACCCCCTATCAGGGACCCATATGCCCCTAGGTGTCAGTGTTCTCCTTTGCATGCCAAATTCAACTTTTTATGATAGGTGCACGATCTCTAGTACTTCTTAGATCTGCCTACATTTTATTGTTTCCATCTATGCATTTCAAGAATATTGCATTTATCATATTAAGTCATATAGTTTAATTAGGTTAATCCTTTCAAATCATTTCCAATCCATTTATAAGGATCAAAAGAAGGAGATCTAGGTCTGACTGGATCACCTTCATGGTCAACTGCTTCAACTTGATAGTCAATCTATTCACCTTGTTGATCTCCCTCTTTAATAAAACTTGGAAAATGTGGGTTTCCCATTGCACCCTAGGTTATCTATATTTAGGAACATTAGGTGACACCACAATTTTGAATTGTTTCACTATCCTTTTGTATTTCTTACATTTCTAATACCCATGTACTACCATCTTCATCTCATTTTTGTGTGATCCTATTATGTCCCCTTCTTTTCTTAGAGGTGTTATAGAAGAATTTTGTATTGAGATTACCTTCCATGAGTCATGTCTCTTGATACTTTGAATACCAATAACACTCATCTCTTGCTAGGACCTCATTGTAATCTGCTAGCAATTATTTTTCTTTATGAAACTCTAATCACCTCATTCCATCCCTAATAACCATCTCACTCAAATCTTCCAACTCTGTTTTGTTTTATTCTTTTTCTTGAAAATATTCTTGGATTTCTTCTTCCATTTTTTAAATTATCTTTTAGTTGTTGTAGTCTATTATGGAACTTATACATCTTTGTACCGATAAATCCAAACCTTGTGTGCCTATCACCACTTGTTCCTCCGTTGTTGTATGTTCCATTATAGTGAAACCAATTGACACATTGTGTAATTTTGTTTAGTGCATTGCACCATCAATCACATTAGTAAGTCATGAGGACTAACATTTTCTCCATTTAGACTTTTGTAGGAAACATTATTATTACTATCAAGGAATTTGGCATAATCCCCCTTATGAATCAAGTCTAGTTATAAGACTATAAATTATATCTTATTGTATGTTTCATATTTTGAGCATATTGTTGAATTTTAATAACTAATTCTAAGGACCATTGAGTATCTAAACTTGGAATAAATTTTTATGTGGATTATTCCTCATTAACCATTGGGATTGGTAGTTGTTCAACCTAATTTAGGTTTGACTGTGATCCTTGGATTGGATTATTTTCAAGGATCGTGATATAATGAATGAAATTAGTTAAGCAAGAGATGGGGATTGTTGCATCATTTTATTTTAGTTTAATGAATGTATTAATGTGTTATATTTCTACTGATGCAGATACTAATTATGAGAGGGATTGGTCTCTTCAAATATTTTGTAGTTCAATAAGATCGACAACCAATCTTGCATTCATGTCATTGAAGGTAACCTAAATTAAACCAAGGGTTAACTTTAGGTAAGTATATAGGTGGTAGATATATATGTGACATATGCTATCTAACATTTTCAATAAGAATAATACTAATAATATTAATAAAAGCATGGTTAAAGATAAATTAGATAGGTTTAAAGGGGTCATACCCAAAGTTTATGCTTCTATTCCTTTGTTAGTGAATATGAGTTGATATAAAGGAAAAGTAGACCAATAATTATATAGAGGGTTATTAATTAAATCAAGAAATGATCTTAATTTTATTTGTGAAATTTTATGATTAATGATGATGCCTAATCATGCATGTCTTAGATATATAAATAATGTTGTGACTATGTGTAGGGACATAAGTGCCTGTGGGGACAGACAAGGAGATATATCAAAACCCTATTGAGATACTTCATTTATTGAAGTCTTGAGTCATTACCAATGTTAAGAAATGAGTCATTGTGGTTTTTTTGATATGTCTGAGTTTTCTTTTATGATTTTGTGTCAATGGTATTTTTATTAGATATTTTTTTATTCAAGTTTTGTTGAAAATCATATGTCGAGAGGTATGAGTTCAATTAAATTTTGTTAAATAAGGATCTATGTTTTACATGGTTTAATATTATCTTAAAATGTTAATTTTATCTTTATTTTGGTGGTTTTGAACACCTTAGGTATGTACCTAAGGGTTAGGTACACTTTGGAGACCACAACTCATCTCATTAATAAGTTTTGACCCATTGCTTTTCTCTCTTTTGATTGTGACGAAAATTGGAGTCTAGGGTTAGGTTTTCATATTATTCCTTTTGGGTGAAAATAAAAGGTTGTTAGGGTGAGAATTTAAGAGGATTTTTGGTGGGTGGACTACTTTTTTGGTTTTTGGAAGCTCTTGGGTGCCTTATTTTGGGAGAATGGATAGTTTGGAAGGGTTTAAAACAAGGATATGGATGGGGTCAAGAGGAAGAGATAAGTTTCCTTAACACTAAGATATAAAAAGATGATTTGTGAGTGTTTGAAAATTTCTTGAGTTTCTTGTTGATAATGGTTGTGATAATTTTGTTTTGTATGTAAATAGATTCATGGTGTTATTATGGTTAGGATTGAGTCACATATGTGTTGGGTTTTTTGGGTCTTGTAAAAATATTGAGAAATTCATATGGGTATGTTATCATTTTTTCATTAAGGGTTGTGGGTTGTTTCTATCTGTGAATCTTGGGGATTTGGTGTTTCTCCCTACTCAGGGGATGGATAGAGCCGTAAAATGGCTTGATGATGTCATATTTTGGATGGGTGGAGAGATTGAACTTCTCTTCCCATTGGCACACTATCATTGGAGTTCCAACATTGCTCCTTCCCTTGGAGTTATTCATGTTTGAAAAATCACTATTAAAAATAGAGGTTAAGGTATGAAGCTATAGTTTCTTTTGTAGATAAAGAAAATGAAAAAGGAATTTCCAGTTCAAAAATAAATAAAAATAAAAATAAGAATGAAATAGATAAATAAATTAAAATGAATGTATAATGGTTTTTAAATTAGAATAATAGAGTATATAATGCATCTTGTGATGTGAATCAAAGTTTGGGTGAAAAGGGTATATTGTTGTTCATTAATGAGTAGAGAAGAAAGCATGCTTATAATAATTTACTAATATACTTACCTTGTATAGGATATATATATATATATATATATATATATAACATATAATAAAAGGAACCCTAAGTTTAATGTCTAAAACCTAGGATTATTTTGCTCCTTTTTTAAAGGTACATTAGGATGCAAATCAACAAGGTTTGTAGATTGACTTTCAACCATGAAGGTGAGTCAAACAGACTTGGATTTGATATTTTTGAGCCTTAGAAATGGATTCAAATTGATTTTCTATGATTAACCTAATTCAACTATGTACCCTAATATGAAAATTGCAATATTCTAGAATTATTAACATACTAAAACAACAACTTGTAGGTAGATCTGGGAAGTGTTGAGTGATGTGTACCTTTCACAAATATTTGTACTGGTGTGAAATGGAGAACAGAGTCACCCAAGTTCATATGGGTCCTTGTAGGCCTTTTTTATAAATTTCAAATTTGATCATGTAGCTCTTTGTCTGCTCTTTGATGCCTACCCTACAAGCCTTCATTTTCATATCTGGACCTACAATAAATCTACAAAAGAGATGGGGGTGGCTATATAGGATTTTTTCTCAGTCAAACCCCTATTTTGGTATTTCGACCTCCATAATAACCAATGAAATTGATTGATAATAGTTTTTTTTCTCTAACCTTAAGTGCATCTAGGGTTGTAATGAGATAAAAAAATGCATAAAACCCTACTCAATTGCATGACAAGATCTACCTAAGAGGGAGTCAAAACACCCTTAGGAAATCTAAAACATAATCATACCTTGCTTTAGGATGCAATTAGGATGAAGCTTGATGATGAGAATAGTAAAAAATAAGTCATTAGGTTGAAGGAAATGACCAAATGCATCTCCCAAACCTAGAATCCATTATGCTCTTCTATTGGCATCAACCTTCAATTATGGAATATGGCTTGATCAAATCTACAAATGAGCTTGCAAACCTGCAAATTCAAATATATGTGGTGGAATGTAATGATTTTTTGCTTCTCTTCTTATTTCTTTCTAGTTTCAAATGGTGAAAAGACTAGGTGTTTATAGGAATTTTTTTAATTTCTCAAAAATTAGATCTCGATAGACGATATGTATAATTTTTGAATTTTAAATGTTAAAATACTAACACCGACATATCTAAAATTGTTCTTGGGTAAAATAGGGGGACCCATACATGGCATATGGTTCATGTCCCTACTTTCCAATACATTAAGTTTTGAGGGAAAAATATCAATTGGATGCATTTGTTCAATGCTTGAAATTTTTCAGAAAATGATAAAATAGGCCTTAGAATGCATAATTTAGGAGATTAGGGCCTAGTTAGGAGGTGTTGAAAATGTAAAAATGTAAGGGTCACTAAAATAGGTCCAAACTAAGCATGAAATTGTACTATCACCTACAAGGGAGTATAATTTTGAAATATACATTTTGATGCAGGAGCATCCTTGGGTCGTGGCAATCTTACATCACCCAAAAATATTTTCATTCCAGTTTGTTTTTGTTTCAGCTTCTGTTCAGTTCAAGTTGGCAGATCTGGTAATTCTTCATGTTTGCTCGCTAGACCTTGCAGATCTATGTTTACATCGTCGACATGTTCATTTTACTTATTCCAAGATTTGAGCGCGATTGGTTCATTTTTTGGCAAGTTATCGCTTCCAAATTATGTGGCAGTTTCTTGAACCAACACCGGAATAATTTTCTTATCTAACGACCAGTTTGATCGCTTGTGGATCGTTCCCTTATCTTGTGGATCTTGATGGTATGATACGAATTGTTCTATGGGGTGTCCCCAACCTTGATTTAGGTCCACACTGCATTTTATGCAATCACTGAGGAGTAATTCAAATTTGAGGCCGACATATGCACACTCACATTACATTTTCTTTAATCAGAGATTGTAATAATCTTTGGGCCAACACAAACGTTTCTAGATTTGTGAATGTATATAAAGCATTTTAATTGATCATTAGAGGCAGTAGTAGTGAAAAGTAGAGTTAGAGATTAGGGAAGGAAAGAGTTCTCTATAGGATTTTCGCTCACATTGAGGAGCATGTAGGAAGATGGTATTTTGAGCAAGTTGTAATTAGGCCTGCAAGCTGAATCTGTAAGCCCAAATGTTGCCAGTTGTTTGTAATTGAATTTTCTGATAATAAGAATGTTTGGAATTGTTCTTGTCTCCATTTTCTATGTTGCTTCCGTTGTGTGACTCTTGCTGCATGGTCTAGATTATTCTCTTAGAGGACCCTCCGACCGTGGCTACATCAGATGGTATCAAAGTAGATGGTTGCGAACCTGTGAATCTTGAGATGAGAGCTGGTTGCGAACCTTGAGTGGGTCGAGGTCCTCGTGGTATTCCTTGGGTGAATAGATAAACATTCTGAGGTAGGTTGTAAGTGTGTTCAATAGTTCATCGAGAGAGAGGCAATTGAAACCTTGTAGTCAGATCATCGAGTTGAGGCAGTTGCACCAAGCAGGGGGAGAGATGTTGCCGAGAAGGATGAACCCTAGAAGAATGGAGCAGACGATGGAGGACTTTAGAAATGAGATGAGGAATGAGATATGGAACCTCTTGGGTGGTTTGAGGAGAAACCCTGAATCGAAGGATGAATATGAAGAAGTTGTAGAAGAACTTGAGGCTGAAGAAATTGAAGGGCCGACAGATGAGAGAGAAGAGAGATTGTTGAGTGCAGTGTCACAAGTAAGTAAAAGTCATAGGGTGGAGGTTACTAACTTCTCTGGTACATTGAATCCAGAAGACTTGATAGACTAGATAGGAGAGTTGGAAGACTATTTTGAGCTTGAGGATATTAGAGAACCATTAAGGGTTAGGTTGGTACAAACTAAGTTGAAAGGACATGTTGCTTTATGGGGGAAAGAGTTGCAGAAGGACAGAGTGGAGAATGGTGAAACAAGAATCACCTGGTGGAAACAGATGGTTGCAAGGTTGAAGGCTAAGTTTATTCTAGAATACTATGAGTTGGAACTATTCAAGAAGTTGCAGAACTTGAAGCAGAAGGACATGAGTGTGAAAGAGTATACTGAGGAATTCTACAAGATGACAATCAGATATGGGCACTGAGAGATGACTACGGAGGTGGGAAGGTATGTAAATGACCTTAGATTTAGAATTCAGGATGAGATGAGTATGTTGAGGATTTCCACAGTTGAAGATGCCTACCAATATGCTCTTAAGGTAGAAGATAAAGTGAAGAAAAGACAATAGAATAATCCCAGAGGGAAAGAAAAGCAGATAAACAGCAACAACAACAAGCATACAAGTGAAGAAGAATCAAGACCTAATTGGATTAAAGAATTGCAACAAAGGTTACAAAGGAGATGAAATGGCAGCAGAGAGTTCTTGGGAAAATGTTTCAAGTGTGGAGAAATTGGACATCGATCTTTTGAGTGTCCTGAGGGATCAAGTAAAGGGACTGGTAAAAAATAATTGTATGGCACATGAAAAGAAGGTAGTTGAATATGGGATAGAACCAGAGTAGGGAGAATCCCTTATGCTTACGAGAGTCTTGATGAGAGAGAGTAGGGAAGAGGTTGACACTTCACAGAGGAAGAATCTTTTTTAGACTATGTGCAAATTAGGAGGTAAGTGTTGTAAGGTTACTGTGGATACTGGAAGTATTGATAACTTGGTATCTGAGGAGATGGTGGAGAAACTTGGCTTGAAGAGGATCCCACATCCTTGTCCTTATAGGATAAGTTGGTTACAAGATGATCATGTAAAGGAGGTGAAAGAATAGTGTTGGGTGAACTTTAATATTGGCCCCTTTAGAGATGAAGTTTTGTGTGATGTTTTTTCTATGAGTGCTTGTCATGTTTTTTTGGGTAGACCTTGGCAGTTTGATAGAGGAGCTATATATGATTGCAAAAGGAATCCAATTACTATAGAGAAGAATGGACAAAAGTTTACTTTGGCTTCCTTGAAGAATATGCAAGAGGAAGTGAGGAACTTGAGTCTTGTGAAGAGTTGCAGTGTTGAGAAGCGATATGTAGAGGTTGTACTGGAGAATGACATGGATTTGAAGAAAAACCTTGTGGCTAAATTTGAAGGTGAGATGAAGTTGGAAGAAGGTGAAGACAAAATTGTGCAGCAAAAGATTTGGGTTGTAGATAAAATAGTAGATAAGGTGAAGTCTTGTAGGAGAGGTGGATCAGATGGGTGGAAGAAGGTGAGTGGTGGTAAATTTCCCTTACTACATTGTGCAGGTATGAGACAGGAAAAGAAAGGAAAAGAGAAGAATAAGTTGCAAAATCTAACAAAGGAAAGAGGGGAGGTTAGGAGGAAGAGAAGTACAGACAAAGAAGATATTTGGATCAAGAATGAGCATGGGATCTTCATCCTGAATCTAGTTTGATGTTCATGAGTTCCTCTCATGGAACATCTTTTCTCACCAGGGATGTCTAATGCAGGAGCATCCTTGGGTCGTGGCAATCTTGCATCCCCAAAAATATTTTCATTCCAGTTTTTTTTTTTGTTTCAGCTTTTGTTCAATTCAAGTTGGCAGATCTGGTAATTCTTCATGTTTGCTTGCCAGACCTTATGGATCTATGTTTACATCGTCGACATGTTCATTTTCCTTATTCCAATATTTGAGCGTGATTGGTTCATTTTCCGACAAGTTATCGCTTCCAGATTATGTGGCAGTTTCTTGAACCGGCACTGGAATAATTTTCTTATCTAACAGCCAGTTTGATCGCTTGTGGATTGTTCTCATATCTTGAGGATCTTGATGGTATCATACGAATTGTTCTATGGGGTGTCCCCAACCTTGATTTAGGTCCACACTTCATTTTATGCAATTTCACCAAGGAGTAATTCAAATTTGAGGTCAACATATGAACACTCACATTAAATTTTCTTTAATCAGAGATTGTAATAATCTTTGGGCTGACGTGGACATTTCTAGATTTTTGAATGTATATAAAGAATTGTAATTGATCATTAGAGGTGATAGTAGTGAAAAGTAGAGTTAGAGATTAGGGAAGGAAAGAGTTCTCTGTAGGATTTTTGCTCAAATTGAGAAGCATGTAGGAAGATGGCATTTTGAGCAAGTTGTAATCAGGCCTGTGAGCCAAATCTGTAAGCCCAGATGTTTCTGACTATTTGTAATTGAATTTTTTGATAATAAGAATTTTTGGAATTTTTCTTGTCTCCATTTTATGTGTTGCTTCCGTTGTGTGACTATTGCTTGATGGTCCGGACTATTCTCATAAAGGACCCTCCAACCGTGGTTGCATCACATTTAGCCCCCACTTTAGCAGCCACATGACACTACGTGCATATGCAAGCTAAAGTATTAAAAGAAAATCATGTTGTATAAAAAGGATACTCATATGGACATTATGAATCATTCCTGAATAGGAGAATGAAGCCCTCAATGTAGTCATTTGTAAAACCGCAACATTAGGAACCACATCCTACAAAACCAATTTGTTAGCTATTCAAAACCATCTATGCATGTCAATCTTCAAAACCTCCAAGGAGAACCAAAATTTGAGGGTAGATATATGCTCCCCTTAATTTCGCTTGCTTTATGGAGGTGGAATCAGGGTAGCAATTTAATTGCATTGAATTTCCAAGCTTGGTGAAAGAAATGCTTGTAATAGGGTCATGACATCACAATACCAACTATCAAAAAACATCTTATATGATCAGGAATGGAACTACAAATCCAACACAACAGACGACATCAGAATCAGAGTTTTCTAGCCTGGGCATTACAATGATTCGAATGAGATATGCTAGTATGAGGTTTAATTATATATGTTTGGGTAAAGTTACCCTTTTGACAATCATTTTCACTTTTTTTGTTTGAAGGTTTAGAGAGAGATACCATTGCACCAAGGAGCGAGGATCTTGGCGGTGGGTAAGTGCATAGATTTGTGACACAATTTTGGCTCTTAAGATGCCACTTTTTTTTTTTAAATCAGCAAAATCTGATTTGCACAAGAGAATGAAGATAGTTGCACTCAAAATTTTAAGATGTTGCAAGAACAAAAAGTTGAAGTGCTCCAGTCTAGTTTCTAAGCTACTAATTTTTTTGAAATTAATGAAGATTAAGGGTCTCAAAAAGGGGGGGGAAACAAGTCCTATTTTTATAAAAAAAAAATAGCATAGTGCCTGAGGGCTCCCCCCTTTGATTTTTTTTAGAATTTTAAAAATCCCAGGTGAGAAATTAGCTAACACCATGTAGTTTATCCTCATTCTTTCGGATAATTTTTTTAATGAATATATAATATTTTATGAATTTTCAAAGTTGACACATCCTGAAAAGCTGAAATTTGAGCGTGCTCACCCCTAATATTTTTGAAAACTATCAAAAATTGAATTTTTTTTCATCATGTGTAGAATGGAGTTTAATTTCAAAAAATGTAATTTGTTTTGTGTTTCAATGAACAAGTAAAAATCTATCCTAAAACTAGCACATGTTGGTTTTTTACCGAAAATGGAGGCATTTACAATAAAATCTATGGATCAAAACCTTAACTGAATCAAAACGTAAAAAGAATTATATAGTTAGATAGCTAAGAGAGAGGTTAACATTATCACAATTTTTTTATAAACTTGCATTGAAATACGTGCAAACATGATGGGGAGCACAAACGAAAATATGAGGAAATTTGGAAAATCCTATCAATTAACACGCCAAAGCAGTTCATTTGGCAAGTGCCAAATTTGGTGTGCGTCAAATGACCTACTTTGAAAAAAAGGTAACTTTCCTCTCTCTTTGGTCAACCACTTTGATAATGCTAATAGTGCATGGTTTATGATCATAGATGGATAGTTGAGGTTTTACCTTTCATATGCTCTCTACCTCATTACCCTAACTGGATAACTCTCTATCTCTCTGAAGTCTCCCTCTCTCCCTCAAGTCTCACTCCCTCCCATGCTACCGACTACTCTCTCTCACTCTAAATCTCTCTCTCAGGTCTCGTTCCCTCCCACCCTACCTAGGTAAATCTATCTCTCTAACCCCCTTTCTCACTCTCCCTCTCTCTCTCCCCCTCTGGTCTTTTTGTCTCACTCCATCTCCCTCTCTTAGGTCATTATCTTTCTTTGTCTCTCTCTCTCACTCTCTCTA